>CM055854.1:12502500-12887500 GCA_029490765.1 Euthynnus affinis | reverse complement strand
TTTAGCTTTTACAAGAGAAATGTTTCAAGGGAGAGTACTAGTGTACTTGGCAAACATCTTAACAACAACTTACCCAACTCCAGTAGAGACAAAGTTGCTACTTTTAACATTATACCTTAGTAAATAGCATGCTGGTCTCCAATGGAACTGGGCTACAGAAGATTTTTTATGAGAACACTTCATGCTGTTGCTGTAATTAGTAATCACTTTTATGTGATAAAGCAGGTAGAGATCCATAGATTGACAGCAGTGAATAGACTCAGGTGTTGGACTATCAAGTCACATTGATTTTACAGGTACCCAAGACACTGGCACTACCATGAAGCTTATTGTTCATTGACTAAGAGTGTAGAAATTGAAGGTGTTGTCACTTTTTAAGTACTAAATATACTGATAATGGAAAATATTGTATAAATTCATATAGTGTCAAAAATAATGTCAAACTAAATCATCTCTTTTGTCATACACCTGGTCCATAATCACTTATTAGATAATATCTCTTTTTCACAATTGTTTATTAGCCACAGCTTATGGGTCTGGAATAGACACATGCTCTAGCAATTAACCTTGAGATCCACACAGCAGCATTGGTCATATGGGTTACAGTGTGTTAAATCAGTGAACGGTGTGTGTATGATGCTGTGTGTCTGCTTATGTGTACTGTACACATTAATGCACTTTTTTCATTTTATGATATCAGAAGCTCCAGCTCAGAAAGAGGGAAGAAGGAAAAGATAAGGAAAAAAATATTTTGGTTATGAAGAAAATCATAACATATAATATGGTTGATTGACAATGATGTAACATGTTTATTTATGGTGTGGGATTAAAGTGTTTAAAATCCTTTTATCAAGATGGACAATTCTGGGGCTCTTTGTTAAATCTAGTGTTTAGGTACTTTAAAAAACACAGCCTTAAACTTGTGTTTTTCAGTCTTGTGCCCTGGCATATTACTTTTCCAATAGTCTTATGGAATAACACAAGAAATTTCCAACTAACCTTGGGCCGAGAAAGGACCAAGGAGGGAGAGGCAGTAGCAAATAGGAGTATTAATCACGAGACAACCTCACCAACACCCCCAACTCCCATCACCTCCCACCGACACACACACACACACACACACACACACACACAAACACGCACTATGTAGCAGGAGGCTTCAGCCACATACATAGAACTCCCTGCCAGACAGAACCAATCATTCTCGGCGAGGCAATGAGATCCCTGATGAGCAGCATCAATAGTAATCATAGAATTTGCCATGACTGTGATGGATTTTTATGCCTTTTTGCCCTCATTACAGACCAGTCTGATAGCTTTGCTAAACTCATATTTGCTTAACTAAATTAATAAATAGTAAGATACAGTGTATTTACTGGTAAACAGAGTTTATTTTTAAGTATAAGTTTTCTAAATCTGCTAAAACAATGGTTTCATTCCATTTTATGTAACAGATTTTATTTTATCCAGTGTTATTTCCACTTATTTTATGGCAACTGATTGTATAACTCGGTGAAACCAATTTATTAACTGGGAAATTATTCTCTTATTGCAGGCTTGAGACAGGAAGTTAGTATAACAGTAAATCATCTCCATGCATATAGTGCTTTGCAATTTTTTGTTGTTTCATATTTTGCTCTGTATAGTGTATGTTGTACATATCTTGTATTGTGTGCGTATATTCCTACTTTTCAAACTTTCAAACACTCAAGTACCGAGTACCAAGTACATACATCTGCTGATCCTTCTGGACACATCCTCAGTGATGTTCCTGGAATCACTGGGTGTTTCGGGTCTTTCAACATCATACACCTTCCCCCATGTGACCCAGACAGGGCTGATCAGACCCCAGCTTGTGTCCAGATGGCTAGCTACTTGTGACTCCATGGCTCTCCTCTTTTGAGCCACAGTCATCTTGAAGCTCTCTCTGCCACATCAGTGATACTGTGGATGGCTCTCCTCTTCCTCTCTCCCTTGATGCTCAGCTGACTGAAGACTCTGAACAAAGAACAGGCCACAGTCCTGTGTACCTGGAGAGCCTCCTTTCAAAGGCCTTCTCCAAGCGATCTTAACATGGGACTGTCAGCTCCAGCAGCACAACTTGCTTAGTGGACTCAAACACAAAGACAATGTCTAAATACTACAAATACAGTAAATAGCTGAATTCATTTGAACTGAATGGGCAGTTTCACTGTCAACAGGCCCTTACTTTAGTCTATTTTTTTTGATGGTCCATTGGCAAGACATTTCTAATTCCATTTCTACCACAGTGTTAATGTTGGGTTTAAGGAACAGTACATATAACTTGCCGAAAGTAAAACATGCTGTATTAAGTCAGTTTGACTCGTCATTTACAGTATATGTGCTACAACACCCCCACAGGATAAATGCTGAGGAGTTCCTACTTGCCATGAGACTAAAAGAAGCTATTTTGATGAATGAAATAAAGTCTTAACCTCTAAAAATATAGGCCAGTGGCTAATTTTATTTCAAATTGAAACAGTGAAAGAATATTTTTGTCTAACTAAATTATCTTCCTTTAATGAATGCAAATGAATCCTTACAAGTCAATCCATAACAAGTGAAAAAAGGTCAGCTATCTGAATAAAAATGCTGCCAATATAATTTTCAAAAACCTTTGACTTATACTAAAAAAGAATATGCAACTAATTTTTTTTTTATTTTTTTAATGGTCCTCTGTTGTGTCGCATTTTTACCACACACCATTTAAAGACAAATGTAAATCTTGTTTCCTAAAATTCTATTTTAGCTAAAGGTTACCTGAAAGATATTATTTACAACTGAAAAAATATGCAATATATGTGAAATATGTGATATTTTTTATGCTGTCTGATAATTTAATTTAATGTAAATTCTTGTACTTTTATTTTCTTACATTTACATGCACATGCATAATCATTTTCTAAATGTGTCTATGTTCATTTATCTTCAATTGATTGGTTCTTTATTCTGAGATCAGGAATTAGTGGTGACATGAGGTGAGATGGGCAGGGGCCTGGGAGAATGTCAGGAAAGGGAGGGATGAGGGTGCAAGGAGACCTTTACCAGGTCACGTAAGATTGGAGAGGGTATGTGAAGGTTAAGCAAAACTGTTGGGTAAACAAACACAACCCTACAGAGCAGTCAGATCTGTATGAGTGCTGTTGTGTATGTGAGTGTAGTGTCAAGGGTAATGTAACCTTTGTTATTGTAGCACACAAACAAGAGCATTAGCGTGCAAACATTACCCTAATTGGTCATTTGGTTCCCTTTTCCCAGGTTATGTGCACAGATTAAATTTAACGTGCAATGAAGCACATGGAATCATGCTTGGCTCATCCCCTCCTAAGTGAGAGTGTATACATATATATAGGGCTATAATATATATATACATATATATTATATAAATAATATATAATGATAATAATAATAATAATAATATATATATATATATATATATATATATATATATATATATATATATATATATGTGCAAATATGCTATCAATATATCTCACAGAAACCCACACGCACCTTTTTGATGAAATGCAGTCTTGTTTAACACTTGTTAGTATCAGAATTTACAAAGTGAAGTTCATGTTTTGTATGAGGGAGCCAGCTGGGAACCAAACCCTAACCCAAACAACTTTTGCTCATCTGTCTCAAGATACAGTAAGGATCATTTTATGGAAAAGTTCTGTGTGTGTTCCTCTCTGATTGAATCTAGAGTATTGAGCAAGGAGCTTTTTCTGTAGAAAGATAAAGGAATAACTGCATGAAATGAGTAAATGAAGACTTAGACAGAAATAAGAAAATAAACAGAGAAACAGTGTAAAGAAATAAAAGAGAGTTAGTAGGAGAAAGAGAGATAGTTTATTAGGTGGGTTGTTATAGACTGTCTTACTGTTGTTTCCAAGGGAACAGCTATGCTGTGTGTGGGGGGTTGCTATAACCCCTGAATTCTCAGGCATTACTTTTGGCTATGGGCTGAAATTGGCTGGGATATAACAGGATAACATCTAATCTCTTCAATTAGATCCACCAGGGGGCTTCCCGCTGTATGTGTCTGTGTATTAGGTTGCATGCTTTCGTGTGTGCTTGTGTATATGTGTGTGTGTGCACGCACGTGTGTGCATGTGTTTGTGCGCATTTGTTTGAAAGTCTGTTTTCATACAATGGGCTAAAAGAACAATTTTGTCACAGGCATAGGTTGTCTATTTTGGAAATGTATCATCCACTAATTGCAAAGCATTACAGAGCATAATGCCAGCAAAGAATTCATGCTATGGTGTGGTGGAAAATGTGCTCTTTACACAAATCACCCTCTCTCTATCTAATATGTAAGTTTTTAATGTCCATCTAAGTACATACTCAATACTCTTTATGTTAGCATACATAATGTATAATTATCTATGTTCAGCACTCCTCAAAGTGCTGCACTTCAACTGATTTTTAGTCTTATTCTCATCTGTCCTCAGGGCACAAAATATGTTCCTCTCATCTCTCATGAGGCATAACTCTCTCTTTTTCACTCTCTGTCTTTCTATGTCACACTCACTCTGCCCCTATGCACCGTCTTCTTGCAACATGTAGCACTGTGATTTGTATTAAGCCATTATTTTTAGCAGCTATATTACTGCTGCAATAAGAACAAAACTTAATACGCATTAAGTAACTTGACTCAAAAACTTTACTTTATATATGCTACTATTTCATTTCCAGTTTTACTGCAGTATAAGATGTACAGTGTATACTTTAATACATCTAAATAAGCTATCATTTCTAACTGCGACATAACTAACTAGTCCAGTATAAATATTGGTCTGATGGGCAGAACACAAAACTGTCAGCATTTGGCAGAAGCGAACATTACTCCTCAACACTCTTGGCATACATATGTGTTTTCATGAACAAGCTGGTACAACACATACAAACAAAATGGGCACCCACTCATCAAAACACTGCTCACATCACCAGTAATGGTCAAAAAGTCCACATGGTTCCCTTAAGTGAAAATTAGTGAGTTAAATTTAATTTAAATGAGGGAAACAAGAGAAGTTAGGATAAGGTTAAAGAAAAAATAAAGCTAGAGAAGGGGATGAAAAGAGAGGCAGTATAAGTCAAGGGTTAGAGGGAGATGGGAGAATAGAGAAGAAATGAAGGGAGAATGTGTCCATTTTACAACCAGGGGCAGTTCCATTTCACACAGCCTTTGCCTTCCAACGGGTTCTATAGGTTTGCTCAATAACTACTGCAGTGCAGTGTACTAAAAGAAGAAGTAAAAATGGACTTGGTACACTAACCCAGCAGACACTTGCCCAGCAACTGAGAGGGCAAACACAACAACTAAGACCTGCAGCCTCAGAATGGGTGCTGTCCATCTCTGCTCCTGTGTGATTGTGGCAACAGATTATTATTTTGTTTATTTCATCTACCTGGAAATGGAGCAGTAATTGGTTTCAATGTTGAAATAAACAGAGAAACCATACAACTCAGCCCTGAAGATGCTATGAGACCAAAGAGCTATGCTATGCACTTTGGCTTTGAAAACACTTTGGTGCTGAGGTTGTGTCCAGAGGCAGGTCCTGTCTGATTCACAAAAAGTAAAAAAAATGTCTATCAGTTATTCTTGCAACATAAAACATGGCGACATTTCCCTATACAGAAGTACATAACCTGGTAATGCAACCACCTTAGCCAGTCCCTGTCTCAGGTGAACGGTGCCATATTTGTCCAGTGAGGAAATTTGCCTCAAGCTAATGTCTGTAAATTGAACTTTCTAAAGGGGCTAACTTCTGAAGAATGGGTTATTCGCTCCATTGTTCTTCCTGAGAAGTTTACTCATCAATTGAGACAACAGCAATACTGCTTTTTGACTAAACCATCCATTGTCCTTCGGAAAGTCAGACACTCTTTCAAGTCCAGGACTAGGAAATTTGATGCTTACATTGGCATTTCATGTGTGTGCGGACTGGATGTTGTTGGTGATCCCCTGACTTTTCACTGAGCGTCATCATCAGACTGTAACTGTTAGTTGTGCAATACATTCTCATCATCCTCAGCTATCATTTGTTTGTACTGCCAGGAGGTTAATGCTTTGCTGCTTACTATGATGATGATCTTTTCAGAGGCAATCAGAGTTATGGGTTGTTGTGCTGGTAGTTGTGTTACTGTGTGAAATCAGTTAGGGCCTGCAGTGCTACCTCACCCCCCTTCTCAACTGCTGGTGGGTATATAACCGCATGCCACAGCCTTTTAATTTGTTGATTCAATGGGAGGAGGTGTAAACTTCACCCCTGTAAGCCCATTTCTGTCAGAATGGAAAGCCTGTGTGAAACAGCAATATTAAGCTATGTAGCTCTGTAACTATGTAGGAGAATGTATTCAATGTATATGCTTAATTTTTTTTTTTGCAAAAACAAGACAAATCAAATGCAAATTGTCATTTGTGATATAATGCCATTCAATTGCTTGAAGAAATAGCTCACTCCTAACACCACTATCAACACACACACACACATACATACTGTGAGCAGTTGCCTTAAAAGTGAAATAGTCATACATTAGATATAATTTGATGGTTTATTATCATACATCTCATGTTGCTGTCTTGAGCTTTCTATTTTGATATATTCCACTGTATGATTTTCAGAGTACAGATATTATGTCAAGCATAGACACATACACAAACGGACAACATAGATGGCATTATAGTAGCAGTCACAGATTTTCTAGTGAAGGACACAGTCCCACAGAAAGGACAAAAAATTGGTTTCTATCCAATATGGACACATGGGTCCCATTCATCATTCATTCACACTCATCATGTTTTACAAATGTCCCTTTTATTCAGTGACATTGTCATTAAAACAGCTATCTGACAGATGTTATCAGCGGTGAAACACCCATGAAAAGCTGTTTTTGTGAGTAATCCTCTCTGCTCATTAGATGCCCTTCTCTTGGTCTCTCATATTATTATATTCATTATTTTTCTTTGGAACTGTTACCCCATGAAATCCTTTTTTTCTTCATTTTATATATTTCATATCTATATTTATTTAAGCCTTACTTTAGTTTAAAAATAAACAGCATGGTTGCTTATGACACCTGAGGAAAGTCTCACACCTCAAACCTCGACACTGACAAATGATCTTCTTGAATTTTTCTACTTACAGACAGGGAACAAGGTGATTTCCAAATGCTGCAATGTGGGTTAAATCTATAAGTAGTGTTCCACCAAGCAAGGTTCTCAAGTAACATACTTTTTTTCGTTTCAAAACATTGAACAATTGCCATGAGCAAATGTGGCTAGGCAGAATGTCTCTATGACTTTGTATTACTTCATGTTTGATGCTATCAATGAGGATTGACTGAACTGAACCAGATTTTTATTACTGTAAACTCATTCAGACCAATTTTAAAATCAGATGAAGGTGGCAACTCTATAATAGATTCAGGTGTCAGTGATGATGCCATTGTGTAAGTCTGTCTGCATACCTTCCACACGTTTGCACCTGTAAATTTTAGAATTGTTTTCATGAAGGCATCATTGTGTAAATGACAGAAAAGGTCTAAATTCTCCAATATGAACTTTACATTACTACCCTTAAATTATTGTGTTGATTAGAATATTTTAAAAGATCCCAAATTGGAATGATTGCAAAAAAAAACAACAAAAAAAATTGCTGAGCAGCCAGGCATTGGAAGGAATTTGGTGACAGCTGTCAGGGATGGTTAAAGATGCAGTTATTAAAAAACACCACATGGGAAAAATCCTAGATAATTAGCAAATTGAAATCCCTTGCCTGAGAGAATTTAAAAAAATAAATAAATAATTGACCAACATTACAAAATGACAAACTAAGCTGTCGGTATTACCAACTCAAGCTGTCTATCTGGTGGAGCAGTAATAAGTTGTTGGAGAAAGTCAGATCTTCAATTTATGCAAGAGAAAAGTTAATCTGACAGTATTCTGTATTCTGTGAGTGAAAAGCACTTGTATGTATGCTTTTCTGCCATCACACAGTTGTATAACCTGACGAAGATAGCCATAGCCCAGGGAAAAAAGACACCACTGCACCACCATCTAATTAGAGTACAGAGGACAGAGAAAGAAAGCAAATGAAAGCTCCCACTCACCTTTATCTCAACTCATCTACTGAGGATTGATCTTTTCCAAAATCACAACTACAGGCAGTGTGAGGGGTGCCAGGTTTACTCAGAGCTAGACCTTAAAATCTAAAAAAAATTGCTAACTAAGTATAAGTACTAAGGCATAACAGAATAACCTCATTGTGGTTGAAATGACTCAGAATATTTATGTTTATGCTTCTAACAAAATATGACTTTATAATGACATTCACTGAACTGCTGAACTACCAACGAGAGAAAAATGGCACAGATTATTTTCCCAGTTTCAAGTTATTCTTCCCTCCTAGGAATTGTCCTTCTTTCCTGTAAAGCTGTGCGACCTTTAAGTGTGGGCTAATCTCAGTTTGCCTCTCTGGCTGCTGGGCCTTAATCCACTGACTCTCTTTATTCTTTATTCAATCTCTTTATTCAACACTTAGAGACCCACACTAATCTTTATCCAACAAATATTACATACCATGTCCACTCTTTTACTCTCTCTTTTTTTTGTCCTCTCAGAAGACACAAGCACACATCTTCTTGTTCGCTCCAAATTGATTTTTTTCCTGCAGTAATTTGCTCATATTGCGTGGCCTAATAGTCAAGATTACCCCTTTTTGTGGTGTCAGCACAACACAGATGGGAATAAAGGATGTACAAGATATAGTATAAATGGTGGAGGCAACAACAGCTCAAGGTTGTATCCAGGGGCTTTAGTATTTGTTTAGGTGGTTATGTGGGAGTGGAAGACTTTAAATGAAGATCACTAGATATATATTTTTTGAAGAAAGAGAGAAAATAATGCTCAATTTCACATAGATATAAGGCACTCTCAAAGGCATAAGTTGAGGTTAGAAAGACGAGTTTATGAAATGCAAGTAATTAGAAAGAAAATGAAGGTTCTGTGAAGGGCTTTTGGTTCAACAATTTGCAGAAAGCTGATGCTCACAGAGTGGCTGAGCTAGGATGAGGTCAGGACTGTTGGCTTAAGAGGTCTGTTGCATTGGTACTGTAGAACAAATAGCTGTTCTGTGCCTGCTGTATATGTGTGTTTGCCTGAGTGTGTTGGGAGAGCAGGTGGGTGTACAGAGTCTTCTGTGAGTGTTGGGCTGTGAAACAGCTGTCTGAGACAATGACTCTGACGAAGACAGATGAGATGGCTACACAAGGTGTCGTCCACTACCCAGTTTACACAGTGCTCTAAAGCAAGAAAATACACTCATTACATCTTTGTCTTTTCTTCTGTTTCCTACAGTATAACATTCTATTTTACATGCATCAGAAATGCAGTGTGTCTCAGAAGGTAACTCTGAAGCTCCTCTGTGTTGCTGTATTGCTGAACTGGCAACTAGAAAGAATGGCTGCTCTGAGATTAGCTAAATCTGAAAATCCTAATGCCATGCTTGTCTGTGCCAGCTGACACAGGACCAGACTCTCGCTGACATCATGTGCTCACACATACACACAGAGCTAGCCTTATATGCTGTATTTCCTGACAGATAACATATTCATTGGACTTCACTTCTTTTCTTTGCCAACTATGGTGTCATCCAGCGGTCATCAGAAGTGACAGTTAGTTACAAGTTGCACACAGAATAACCAATGGCATACCACAAGTTTTAGATTGATGTCAATGATATATTGTTTTGTCTTTTTTTTTTAGACAGATGCAGTTAAAAGAGTGAAAGAGTGAGGACTTGTGGGCGTATCTTATTTGCCTCTACCGTTTCAGCTTCAGGGTTTTTTTGTTTCCTTTTAGAAGGGATGTTAGGATGTTGCTCGACAGGTAGACAGATAAAAGGAGGCAGAAACAGAGACAGAGAGAGCAAAAGTGAGAATAAGGCCAGGAGAACTCACACACCTCTTCCTCACTCAAATTCACTCATTCACGCACACACACACAGAAACACACAGAAAGAGAGGGGAGCTGTCTCTTGTCACTGCCAGTCACTTAGTCACAGAGGCATGGATGGCCACCTTGTTCAGAGTGTGTTTATATACAGAGTGAAAACAAGGACAGAGAAGCAAGGCGAGGGTGGAAGGGGAAAAGAGACAGTGGGTTAGAGAGCACATACAACATATGGCAGTAATGAAAAGATACCATCAGGAACAAAATATAAAGAAACAAATACTCTGGCGGGAAAACTTTTGACTGCTCAAAGAACAAGTTTGCTGCTCAGTAGGATTTCCCTCATGTTGTTCCACTGTTTATTACTGTTTATTAGTGACACGGGGTATTGCACGAGTCACTACGCTCCATAGCTATGCAATAGCAATGGAGCGTACAAAACAAAAGCCCGAGTCACTATTGTTATTCGTCATGTTTCTTCCACTTCTTATTATTCCTCTTCCGTACAAAATTTCGGCGCGTAACTTGTCCCGCAGCTTTGAGAAAACCCATGCGAATTATACATCAAAACGTGCGGTTCGTTCGGGAACGGTGTGCTATGACTTTTGGCGAAGATAATGACATTTAGAAAAACTGCGAGAAATTTCCCATAGGAAATGAATGGGAAGGGGTCAAAAAATGTCCACATTTTAGGGCCAATTTCAAGCTTCAACTACTTCGCCATACTTTGAGCTACGGACTTCATTCAAACTTTAAAATGTTCACAAAGTTGTCAGCTATTAAACTTGTATTCAACTTTTTGAGTATATTTTATACTTTTTGATCTGTGACTTTTAAAGTTTCATGTGCAATTTTAGATAAATTTTGAGTTTAACATTAGTGTGTATTGCTGGAATGTTCAGTGCTAGAGTGTGTGATGTCATCGCTTAGAGTGGAAGAAGTTATTTAAATTTTTCTGAAAAATTTCTGGATAAATCGTCCTTTCAGCCACATATTTTGGTCTACACAAATAATTTTTTCCACACGCTTGTGCTCTGTCATTTAAATCGCCAACTGTAGTTCAGACACAAACAGAATTTGAACTGTCAGCCCTTTTGTGAAGGGTTTACCGGCCAACATGTCCCATAGACTCCCATATTAATTAAGGAGGAGATTTCAGGAGAAGAGCTTAACTGACACCCTTTTTTCTCTCGCTCTCCTGTCAACATTTTTGAGTCTAGGGACTTGAAGATCACCAATATTGTGCAGAAAGATCTTGTGGTGGTCCTGGTCTGCTCAGATTTCTGATAGGATTTACGGTTCCTTCACAAAAATGCCTTTTTTGACAGGCTCACGGAGCTAACATTTTTAGCTACTTTGACAAATTTACACACCAACACACACGCACGCGTACGAGGACGCACACATGCACAGGTTGCCATGGGGAGCGTGTGGGCGTGCCTGCAGGCGTGCGTGTGAGTGTCCCTTATGTGCGAAGCTATGTGCACGGAGCTAAGTGCGCTAGCTAATCTGCCTGAATTAGAGGGCGCTGCACCAACCACAAAGTCAACAGTCATCTGATTGAGGTAAGTGAATATTTTTCTCTTCAACTTTGTTATCTTAGTAGCATTAGCCTACATTATTCTTGAATCTAGACATTATTATCTCATATTTTTGGGAATAAATTATTAATATGTACAAAAAATATACAGTCGGTGCTTAGCAAGAACACTATACATATAGCTGAACTGTGACTCAGTGTGCTGTCAAAGTCCATTAAAGTGCTGAGTTTGCTTCTGTCACTTTCAGAGTGATGTGAAAAGTGTTTGAGGACATCATTAATATGATTTGTATCGAGACAGACCATCTCTGTTTAAAAGTAAGGTCAGTTTTGTTTACGTTAACCGAAAATAGCCGCGCTGTATGGCAGCGCCAGACTCCTTTGAAAAAAAACACACATTTAAGATGGTAAGGTAACGGGAGGTGCTGCTGTAGCGCAGCTAGGTGCTTAGTCTGTGTGTGTGACTGGGTGAGTTTCAGCGGTTGAAGAAGTTATCAGATCCCTTCGTGAAGCAAAGTACCTCACATTAACGCCAAAAAAGAGACTGTGTGGTAGATCTGTGCTCTGCTAAGTAAATTTAGTCTTTCTGTCAAAGGAGTCTGGTGTATTTGAACTGCAGTGAGGCTCACTGGCCAAACAGGTAGATGCGATATCACAGATTAACTGACCTTCATGCTGTAAATACTGTTAGTGTAGTAACGTAATGCTATTGGTTGAAGAAGTATTCAGATTATTTTATTACAAATAAAAGTCCGCTATGAGAAAAAAAAACTTCTTTTACTGTTCATATAAACACCCGACTTAAAATTACACACCCGGAGAACTACGTATATATTGCTTCATATCTATATTCTACTATCTATTGGACTATATACATACAGTCAAGCCTGAAATGATTCATACCCCTTGCGCGAATTTTGTCTTAAAGTTACTTTTATTCAAGCATATTATTTTGACTGGAAAATAAAAGCTGAGAAATATTTATTTCCACACGATGCCTTTTTTACATCCTCTTATTATCTTCTGATAGATGCCTGTGTCATATCAAGAAAAAACTTGGTTCTGGTTGAATATATATATATATATATATATATATATATATATATATATATAGAGAGAGAGAGAGAGAGAGAGACAAGTAAGGAGCATTTATAAATGTATCCATGAGGATGAGTTTAATTCATGCTACCATAATGTTGTCTGTCTTACTGATTTCTTTGTTTTT
The DNA here is from genome assembly GCA_029490765.1 of Euthynnus affinis. NCBI lineage: Eukaryota > Metazoa > Chordata > Actinopteri > Scombriformes > Scombridae > Euthynnus > Euthynnus affinis. The sequence goes on along the minus strand of CM055854.1, from coordinate 12,874,756 downwards.
GTGTATTTTCAGAGAACATGCAAGACGATCACCTTGCAGCCAAATTTCCCTCCTCTGTCTGTCCCATAAGAGACATCCCACTTCTGCTGCTCCTCTAAAGTTTCTTTCATTTTGTCCATGTAAAAGGTTTTTATGGGGCAGTTTCTCTAATCACATTTGAGGGTGAAAGGGCAGATTGTCATATAAATAAACACATGAAAAACAACTGTTGGTCTAAGGTGTGTTCTGTTTCAATATTTGAAATGTATTAAGAAATGTATTCATAATGTACAGATGTGCTCCTGATGATGTAGAAAACCCATAAATTATATTTATTATGTACATGTTGTGACTCCACATCATGACTTAAAAGTCAATGTAATATATAGTATTATTAGAATTATATATATGTTCATATATATTTTCATGTTTCAAACACACTAAGTGTAATTATTGATCAGCACTAATAATTAATGGCCATACCACTGAAATCATAACAGAGCATCAATGACACAAATACCATCAGCTCCTCCCTGATAAGTGTTCCCCATCAGCTGCTGGGGCTCCCTCACACATGACCCACCGGCACCGGCCCGTGTCACTCTCAAAATTTCTGCTGCAGGAATTTTCTAGTTATTATTACTATGCTAGAGCTGTGGTCTAGCATCATGAGTGAACAAGTGGTTAAAAATTCCCTGTAGCATACTCTTGTAGATAAAACTTTGCTGGTTACTTTTCAGGGTGTCTCATTCATTTCAAATCATGTATTTATCTTTTTCTATTTAGTTTTATTTTTATTTCCCAAAACAGATTGAATAGAAAACCCTAAGATTTTAGATTGATGTCCTGTTTTCCAGGATGCCACTTGTTTCAAAGAGGCTTGAAATCATAAGTTGGTATTTGGGAGAATATGGCTGTTGCTTGATCATGTTTTTAAGATGTTTCCAGGTGGTAGTAAAGTGGTTGCTAGGGTGTTCTAAGGGGTTGCTACACTGTTCTGTATGGTTGCTGTGGTATTTGGCATACTGTAGTCTGGGTATAAATTACATACATGTACATTAAAATATCACACAGAGCCAGCCTCCCTTTGATTTAAAGGAAGAGGATTGTTACGATTTCATTTACTGACATAGGGCTTCTTTAGGCCTTGGATTCTGTTTACCTTTCAGCTCTTAGGTTCATTACTGTAGATAATTACAATTCACCACAACATTTTATATGATAATGTTAGTTGGACTACTCTGATTGAGATACATAATAACCATTGTTGCTTTGAAAACCTTACCAGAGCAGAAATATAGGAACCCCCACTTTTCTGCAAACCCAAATCAAAGCATTTGTATCTCTCTGAGGTTTCAATACCATTGTAACAATCATCTTATACTGGCCTGTAACTGCTTTTTCTGAGCCTGCATTCAGTGTGTTTTTCATTCTGTTCAGTATGTGTTTGTGGGGAAAAGTGCTTCACTGGAAATCCCATGACAACAGAAGCACAGATGCTCTCAATGAGCTGCTTATTTTGGTGTGTTACTGTATGTTTATTGTATATTATAGCAGAGTATTAGGGTCACTGTTAAAAAGGGAAAAAAGTGAGATTTTGAGAATAATGTGGAAAAAAAGTTGTTACATTTTGAGAAAAAAAAGTCAGGTTGCTTCGAGAGTAAAATGTCATGTTATGCTTGTGGGTTAATTAAAATATAACTGCATGTTTTAGCATTTTCCTTCCATTGGCTACTGTAGTCTACAGTCATTTTAACTTGTGAAAAAAACTGTCTCACTGTATCAGTTAGTCACAGTTTATCCGTCATTTTCGGTTTTCCAAGAGGAGAGAAGGATTCAAAGATGAGGCTGGTTTGGAAAATGAAAAGCTTTTGTTACTGTAACTTGCCCACCTCCATTAGTCTCATCCAGAGACAGGCCACAAGACAGGCAAGTATCTGTCAAATGGTTGTGTCACTGTCATTCTGGGATACTACAATACATAACACACAGAACACACAAACATAATGCACAGCACAGTAACACAGGTAGATTCTGGCTTCCTTTCATATCATTTTTATAAAACACACTTAACTTTAATCACATTCTTTTGTCATGACTGAAATCTGGTTATTGACTTGACATCAGGTTTAATTTCTCTGATGATACAATAAGGTCCTGTATCTTTAGATCACCAACACAGACTGCTCACATCTGTTTTCTAAAACAGCATTAAAATCTCATAATATTATAAGTTTTTTGTTGGAATATTATGACTTTACTTTTTGTAATTTTACAATTGTAACAATTGTAATTTTACACCAATTTTGACTTTATTCTGGAAACAATGGCTCAATACTCCATCACAGTATTCAAAAAAACTGTAATAGTATATAAGCTGAAATTGATAGGAAAAAAATATTGTGTTGATGATGATCTTTTTTGTTTCTGTTTCTATTACATTTAATTATGTATTACAGTATAACTGTGTTTTTTATCCTGTGTTACCATATTGTTCTTATGTTGTGTTGTCAAGTCTCCACTGCCTGTGAACCTGTTATCTCAGTTGTATTGTTGCCATCCTCCTCCTCTCTTACATTCGCCAGCTGATGTGAGGCAAAGCCGCCTTGTAGTGCCTGCTGTCTATTTACTCCCATTCAGGGGATTCACTTGAGAGGCCACAGCTCAAATAAATTCACTCAACAGCCACTGCTCAGTAGGGACCTCTCTCTCTCTCCCCCTTCTGTACTCACATGCTCATTCTCTCTCTGCCTCTCCCCCAACCTCCCTTTTGACTCCTCCATTCTTCCTTTCCGTCTTTTGCTGTCTTTGTTCATTTCTGTTTCTTTCCCTGTCTTTCTGTCTCCCTGACCTACTGTCATTCTGTCCATGGCTCCATGGTCTTTCTGTTTTTCTCCTCTAAACTGATGTAGCACCACTTTTCTTTAACAGCAGAGCAATCACCCAGCACCTTGGGAAACCATGGACTTAAAACAAGGTGTGCTGAGCTGCTTAAAAACAAGTGTTACTTAAATCAATGCCATTTGTCATGGATGACTTGGATTGTACCGTGTGAAGGTGTTTGTGTGGGGGATACAGAAAGGTAAACCCGATTGCAGCTTTTGACCATTGATTATTCAGTACATTTTCAAAAGAAGGATGTATTCCTCTGGTGATGCACTCAGGTTATTTTTTAAAAGGCACATGAACACACACATACTGAATGTGCACATAGTCTCACAGATACACACACAGGCACCTGATCTTGTGTTTCTCCTTTCCAGAAGGGGCATGAATAAAACAGGAGCACAGAGACTCAGTGAGAATCAGTGAGAGACATGGGGTGTACTGGCAGATCTCTCTGCAGCAGTAGCAGTGTATTCGTGCCACAATCTCCGTGTCTGGACTTACAGGATTATCTCTCTCTTGGACGCTGTCTGCTCAGGGAATACACACTCTTTTGCTAACCTGTCTGTACAAACATGCACATGTACACATGTGTAGACACCCAAGCACACGCGCACGCACACCTATTACACACCACACACCCACATAATACACCTCCAACCCATGAAAAACATATAGAGCTTATTGAAGTCCAGCTGAATCACATTTTTGCTGTCCAAAATAAAATCAGTGTAATTTTTAAATTAATTATGAATAGTTTTTTATTGTTAAAAGGAAAAAATATGTATTTGGGGAAATATCAGAAATGCTCTTTTTCGTCTCAGTGGCTGTAGGGTTGTGTCAGTGTCTGTGTTTGATTGACAGTAGCTGCTGTCAAGCTTGCTAATTAGCTATCTAGACTGCAAACTGATGTTAACAGTGTATTTTTCCCATTGAATGCTTGTTTGAACAACCATGTTTGTTTGCTCAACAAGCTAAGGTGCAGGACAGAAGTGTGTTCAGTTAGCTGAGAAAGAGACTTTAACTGTTATGGTTGTTCAAAGTTTGGGGCTCTTGTGTTGTGTAGCAGGCTGCTGTTTGTCAGTGTGACCATGTGTCTCATAGAACAGTGATTTTACTGCTTTATAAACTGTGTTGTGCTTTATTAGTGACGTGATTTGGTTGGCTGTCTGGATAGAAGTTCTTCATCTTCATAGACAGAGAAGTAACCGTAGTCTAAGGAATGAATGCAAAATTAGGGAGTGCCATCCCGAAACCAAAAAAAAAAAATATAATAAAAATAGATATTTCTTCCTCATGGTTGCTGTTTTATTTTTTTGTTTTGTTTTTTACTTCACAGGAGAAAACATGACATGTGATGTGAAAAAAGAAGACATACAATTTTTCAACTAATAAAACCATGGGATCTGGTCATTTATTTATTGCCAGTGCTATAATTTTCAACTAAAAATATGACTATGACAGGATACAGACAGTACACACTGTTCTCTTTTATATCAGATGGTGCAGAAGATTACTTGTCACAAATAAGGTCACACAATAAATCAGAAATAATAAACCAGACCCTTTTGTTCCATTTCACAGCTGCATATCTATGAAAATCAGGAATTTGTCATATAAATCATTTTAAGAAAACAGTAAAGGTTATCAATTTATAAAAGAGTTTTATGATTTATTTAGTAATTGAGTATTGGCCATGTGATCTTAAGATTTTCTTTTTATCCAACTTACCCTTCTCAGTTAAATGATATATAACAATTAATACTGATTAGTAAACACTGAAATGCCCATCTTTCCTGTAAATAGAAACTGTGCCTCTGTGCCATTCCCTTTAAAAATATTGACATCCACAGTAAACTGACACTATGTGTGTGTGTGTGTGTGTGTGTGTGCTTGCGTGTGTTTGTCTGTCTGTCTGTCTATCTACTTGCTCTCTTAGCTGGTCTCCAAATCAATACTTCAAATTCTCCAGGGTTTCTTTGCCCTGCTACTGAAGCAGTTATGAATTCTGAAGACTCAGCTGACTGAACCTCTGACCCTGAAAAACGCCCACTGAAAAGAAATTAATGCTGCCACTGTGCGTTTATTTTATTTTATTTTTTTTTCAGTCTTGGTAAACAAATAGAATGCAGAATGTGAAAAAAGCAGTGCCTTTCAGTGCTTTTAATATTGGATTCTCCTGGATGACCCCAATTCTCAGGAGGTCTCAGAATTCCAAAATGAGATATTCACTATTTGGTAAATGTAAAAAATAAACTGCAAGATTTTATAAGGGATTTTAGGTGGCCTAAGTCATTGGCTGAAGAACATATTCAAAGGTAGATTCTTTAAGTATTGAGTGATCAAGTTAAATTATTTTAGAAACTGCGTGAATACATTGGAGCATTAATCTATTAATACTTAATAAATAATCTATTAATCTCTGAATGGTATGGTGCTCTTGTTGATATACAATCATTTAGAGTACAAGGCTGTCCTGAGTTTTTGAGCATTGTGTTCCTTCTAGGCTGTCCATTTATGCTGTTAAAAAAAATCATAAAAATGTATCCTAAATGTGCCTATATTCTATGTGTGTGTGTGTGTGTGTGTGTGTGTGTGTGTTTGTTTTTACTGACAGGCGCGTGTGTGTGTGTGTGCAGCTTGGCTCACTAGTTTGCCAGATAAGAGTCGCACTGGGAAGCCTATGAAAGCTTAATGTGCAGCTTCATATTTAAAAGGAAGTGCATTAGGAGCTCTGTACCCCATCAGTCCTCTCACAGCATCTCTCTCCTGCCTGCAGCCCTGCTGAAATCCCTCTAAAAACCAGCGACCCCCTGCTTACTCCACCTCTGTTGCAGCAATGGAATGCAGTCACGGATGAATGAGTGTGCCTTTAGTTGGAAATTTCCTCTCAATAGCTCAGTTCAAGTTAGCAAACGCAGCACAAGTGAGTGTATATATTACTGACATCGAACAGAGGAATTAGTAGGTAATTTTCTTTTTGTTTGAATTTCATTTTATCTAACTTTGGGAATTAAACTGAGAGACAGCAATCACAAAAGCTTGTCAAAACCAATCAAATAAATAAGATGGTTAATTTGAAAGGATATTGTAATCTAATAAACACATTTGATTGCCAACATGAATAGTTTTTAGTTGGCTGACCCTGCATCATTTTGTCAGCAATTTCAGAATCATCTACAAAATTCTCCCTATAGTTCTTGAGCAAGTTTCTTTGCCTTCACTGTAATAATGACTAAGCAGAGATTTCTTATATTTCTTAGAATTTACCTGACTTTGTTGCATTCCGTATAGATGGACAGAGCAATAATAATAAGGTGACTGTGCAGTGATAGCAGGAGACCACATTACTCCAGTAGAGCTGCAAGAGATCTTATTGAAGCATTGAATCATTGCATGAAAGCCTACAGAGGCTTTCAGTGGAGAAATTTCCATCTCTACCACTTCTGCAACAAATTTATCACCTTATAAATGTAGAATCAGAACAAAGTAGCAATAATGTTATAACATTTTGGCATCATCAACATTTTTTTCTTAGACTTCTTCAAGGCCTTTGATGCTCTTGAGCATAATTTTCTTTATCATTTGCTGAGGAAGCTTGGCTTTGGAGATTTCTTTTGTAATGCGATTAAAACTATTTACAGCAATGCCAATTGTTCAATTGAGCTTTAATATGGGTCATCAGCCAGCTTTGAAATGAGATGTGACATCTCTTTTTATTTGCTGCCCGACTTTTATGTGAATATTTAAACCTACATTTTCTAGCGGTGAGAATAAATTCAGTGTTGGCATCATCACCACAGACATCTGTTACTTTTTATGTGAATTGGTCTCCGCCCTGGCGACGCAATGCTGTTGGGGCACACCTATTTAGGTGTCATTGTAGATAATAATGGACCCCAGAGATGTACTAATAATTTTAATCCAATTACTGAAAAAACAAAAACGAAATTTAATCAATGGCTTTTACATGACTTATCTCTGAGAGGCGGGGTTTTACAAGTCAAGTTAACATATACTGTGTTATAAGTAAATTAGAATATGTAGAACAATAGACAAAGTTCTGTTTAATATTGTATGGAAAAACTGCAGTCATTATCTAAAAAAGTCTGTTTTAACGAGTGAGTACAGTGAGGGTTGCATTAATTTTCTGGACTTCACCACATTAAATTACACCTTCAAAATTAATTAGATGAGGCATTACTTCAAGTGTCCAACCTCATGGAATTTTATTCCCCACTTTGTCTTCTCCTCTGTTGGTGGTCTTAAGTTGTTATGCACTTATAATGTTGACAAAATTCCCCTCAAACTTTCCTCATTCCATTAACAAATGCTACTGGCATGGTGTTTAATTTACAAGTATAACCTAACTTCTGACATTTTTTTTTTATTTGGAACAGTATGTTTTGTATAAAAAAAATCTTCTTTCAACAGTGGTTTAGTAAGAGCATTTTATTGTAAAGCCAGTTAGTCAACCAACATGGTCAACTCTATAATTATGTTGAATTTATTCAACACTATGAATCCCTGTTTCTGCAAAGGATTTCTCAGTTGTCTTTGAAACTGTCCCCTCAGGTATTATTTCGCTTTTTAAAGGTTTTGAGGGAAATGGCAGTCAGCCTATGCTGTTAGATGCAACTAAAACAGCTGTTGGGAAAACGTGTTTCTCATGGCAACCTAAGAATGAAAACAAAGCAATCTGTCAACTTTTTCAAAAAGCCATCAGAAGTACACCTTCTGCCTTATCATATTGCTCCATATTTGTTGGGAAAGAGTTTGGCTATTGCCACATGTTTTTTTTTTACTCACAAATTCAAAGCAGTATCTTTTTAAAATGCTTCAAAGATGTTATCCAATTAATCATTATTTGCAGAAACTCAAGAAAGACATTGATGTCTTGTGGGGAGTTGAGAGAAATGCTGGTACATTTATTTTGGTCTTGCCCGCATACAAAATAACTGTGGAGTAAATTTTCATGTATTTTTTGCTGATCATATTTTCCCTCACTTAACATTACTTTGAAAACATGTGTTGTTTGGTTTCATTGAATATGAAAGGAAAATCTACTTGCACTTTTATGTAATTAATTTGCTTAATATATAATAATTTATTATTATTATTATTATTATTATTATTATTATTATTATTATTATTATTATTATTATTATTATTATTATTATTATTATTATTAATAATAATAATAATAATAATAATAATATTCATGAATCAAAATTCTTAAGCAAAAAGTAGAACTTTTCAGAGCTGATTGCCCATATCAAACAATACATTTTTTCTATATCTGAATGTACACATGAAAAACTGCTAAAACATATAACATGTAAGCTTTACAGGATATTTATCTAACTATTTTTTCTGTTATTACAGCATTTAGTTCCCCTGGCATGTTTGTAGACACAAGTTGTATGCACAAGGTGCCATTACCTTGTTTACTTGTCTCAATTAAGCTGTTATTTAAAAAAAAAATAACAACATGGCTATTGACTCAGAAGTAATGCTAAAACCTTTATTGTTGCTGTATAGATGGTGTAAGTATATTACTTTTTTATGAGTTGGGTTCACAATCACAAAGCACCATTACAGAGAACCATCCATCATTTCTATCTAACATGTACATTATAAACCATTATAAAAAAGTTTTTAGGGACTTTGTATGTTTAAACCCATAACATTAAAGTGTCTGAGATTTATATTACTGCAATGAGCAACCTAAACACGTTTATCTGTTAATGTTTTCTACACGGTTCAGCCCCAATCCATGTTGTTCTCATCTATTTTCCCTATTAATCTGCTGTTTTGGGGTATTTTTGCTGTGAAGATACATTGTCTTCCCAGGGGTGTGAGGTCTAGATTACTCCCAGTTTTTGTTGCAGTGGGTGGTGCAAGCCAAAAGGTTGTACTGTCTGTACTTGAAAGTTTTCTATACAGCTTGATGTCAAGTTTACCTTGTTCTTGTAGATTGACTGCAGAGTTCTGAGAGGTCAGTTTGTTGTTCCACATATAAGGGCATGCTGACACTGTTTTAACCAAACCAACCTTATATCAAAGCATAAATAAAGTAATGCTGTCTGTTTTGTTAGGGTTTCAATTGGAGTGCACCAACTTGTACATCAGTGCCAATAAACTTTTCCCTAAACGCATGTTACAGTATAGAAGAGCAAAAATCTCAGTTTAGGACACAGGACCAGAAACACAGCTTTGAGGATCATAACATCCATGTTTCTAAAATAGTTTGAAAGAAACATTCAGATAGGGCTGCAACTAATGATTACTTTCATTATTAATTTTCGATGAACAGTGATTTAAAGCAGAAAAGGCTGGAACTAGAGAATGATTGTCATTCTTTCTTAGAAAATTAAATGATTATTTGATTATCATAGTTAATTTTCTGTCGATAGACTAATCAATTAATCAACTTAATTGTTGCAGCTCTACATTGAGAATACTATATGCATTAAACTGGACAAACCTTACTAAACAGATGCAGGGAGGAGCTTTCCACATGCCTTGTCAGCAAACATTTTTATCTTGGCAGTTCTCAGACAGCTTAGCCCCATTCACAACCTGCAGGACTAGATATTACAGTGTGAGTCACCAACAGAGGTCAAAGCTGGGAATTTCCCTACTGCTCAGTATGACTGTTGCCTATGAAATGAGTGATGAAACATGTTTAACTCTGTGTCCAGTGGTTTTTGTTTTTATGTATGTAAGACTGGTCAATCCAACCTAACCTGGTTGATGTGCCATAGAGAAATACATTTTTGATGCATCCTGGACACATCTAAGTGCACATGAAGTTAAGTTTTGGCTTGGATCTCTGCTAGGCCTGTCACAAGGAGGAGGGCGTTGGGATGCAATGCCCCCCCATGGTGCATCTTGTGCCCCCATACCAGTACCAATCTATCTATGCCATGTTGCACCCTCCATCTGACAAAATGGATTTTCCAATAAAAAGAAAAAATATGTTTTGCATTTGTGCTTATATTTGAGATTGGAACATTACATATATAAGTATATAAAACATTGAATTATCACTTTTATTATTTTTCATGTCCAAAAATAAGTTAAATATGTTAAATGAGTGTTTCCTTGATGGATTACCAAACCCCTGGATGGATTATAAGAACAAGTGACAACTTGTTGTAACAGCTGAAAGGTGGGCTACAGATTTTTTAAAGTACGTTGATACATACGTCTGTTACAACGATATTAAAAGTATGTGTGAAGAAAGGAGAGAGAGCAGGTGACACAAGTCAGAATCAACACTCACAGAGTCAGGCACAGACTACACCTGCAGAAACTGCAACAGAGGCTGCCACTCGAAAATTGGGCTGTTCAGCCACAGCAGGTGCCGCAACTCAGCCACAGACTAATCCTTGGCACATACTCCATTGTCTTGTGAGACAGAAGAAAGCCATCAATTAAAAGTATGAAGTGAGCGCTTTTGTGATCATAGATGACTGATGCGACCCCTGAGGTTTAATATGAGGGGTTCTCACCAGGTAAAAGTATACGTTTCCAATCATGTTTAAAGTCTAGACCAAATATGGAAACTGAATGTTCCCCCAGTTCAATTTGTTCTGGCTGATCGGGCTGATCTCTGTTCTTTTAAGAATGCCTTATGCAGAGTTGGCTAGTGCTGTATTTTTCAGGTGACTCCTTAAAAACTCTTTTTACAATAGAATACCTCAAGGTTTATGTTCTGCATTTCACTGTCCTCTTTGCAGTAGTACAACACAACAGAAAAACAGTCTTCCTGAAGAGAATGCAAGTGGGATAACATACACACAACAGAGAAAAATAAAGAGGCAAGCTTTGATTTCTGGATTAAATACAAACACTGAAAGGAGTGTCAGACAGGCCTGCAGTAATGTTGAAAGATGTATGAATTTTGTCTTTACACTTAGCCACACTCGTCTTTTCCATTTGACTCATATCCCCATATTTACAAGAGCGTAAAAGTGGTGCTGTATAATGTATGCTGGCATTCTGTTAACTCTTGACTCTGTTTTAATCAAACTTTCAGTTCATCTATGAGCTCAATGATTATTAATTACCCACTGCTCCAATGTTCTCTTTTCCTTCTCTGTCCATCCCCATCCTTTCTTGTACATTGAAGTGAACAACTAATTGCATTTTTGAACGTGTATTAGACAACAGTTTCTGCATTTTTTTCATTAATTAGTGGCATAATTAGATTTTTATGTGTGCTTTTAAACTGAACTTTTTCTTACACAGTGATTAACACCAATAATTTGACTTCTCTCTTTCTGTTCGTCTCAGACGGGCACAGTATCAGCCTCACACTCATCACTTCCCTCGTCCTGCATCATAGTCTCCCAATTACTCAGAGTCAGCGTGGTTCAGTGCAGAACAAAGGCTAATTTGAGGCATGTCACTAGCTAATTTGTGACATGTGGCTAGCTCTTTGAAATGATATCACACATAGACTGTTTGGTGTCGTGAATGAACCAAGCTGGGAGGAAACAGCTCTCCACTTTGATCTCATTAGCAGCCTTTGTTCCACTTTGTTTCTCATTGCACATTGGAGCTGGACTCACTGTTTATCAGCTCAGTAAGAGAGGTCATTTAAGAGGAGAGGATGCAACGCTACTTATCACTCTTTGATTTTGCATGCTAGTGATAAGTATCTTGATAATGTAAATTCCCATGTAGTGGTCATGACCGTTATTTACTTTAACTGAAGAGGAAACCAGGCCTTTAATTGAAACAGGCTATTATGTCTGATTTTCCCTGTATTATGAGATTTTTTTTTCATATTTTAGTAAGAAGCTTCCCTGTTATATGCTGTGCTCCTGTTTGCCATGTAAAGTTACTGTTGCTGCCATTTGCTGTTAATACAAACTTCCTCAAACTCTTTCACACTAAAAAAGGTCCACTTGTTTTAGATACACAATCCATTTCCTTGCATGGGAGGCTTTTACTGTGAGATACAGATGGGTGACAAATTAAAGAGAAAAAGTGGTAGAGATCTGAATGCTTTACTCCTATACTGAGGGGATCCAACAGCTCTGTTGGGGGGGGGGGCATTTTGCTGGTATTGTTTGGGTTCTCCTTAGAGGGAAGGATCACTGCAAATCAATACAAAGTTGTTCTGAGTGATCACCTTTATCCGATGATGAAACAGTGACTGCCAATGCTATAGCATATGATTCACATAATTTTCATTCTCATCAAACTATTCAATGATTCCTCATGCCCTGTGGGCATTGTCATCCTGGAAGAGACCACTCTTGTTTCATCATAGGTAGGGTAATGCATTCAGACCTATACCAGTTTTTCTTTTAATTTGTCACCCATCTGTATGTACAGTAAACATTTTGGTTCATTCAACATCAGCTGCACACTGAAACAGCAAAGTATTTCTTGTACAGTGGGAACTTTTACATCAGCTAAGTAAAGCAGAGGTCTCAAGCAAGAGCCAGCTATACTAAAAATCCACACCTCAGGAAGTTGCTCACTAAATTCCCAAATGCAATGCAATGTCAGCACGTGAATTCAATATTGATTAACTAGCTCTATTACTTTACACCACTTCAGCATGCTGTCAACAGGTGAACTTCTAAACATTGCATGACTCACTCCTCTGAGACCCCAAAGTGGTGAAGTGCAAAACGTACTTCATTTGAATAACATGAGTTGATTTCTTGATTAATAGAACACTTTAGCGACTCTCCAGGTAATGTGAAAAACATTGTTGCTCCATCTGAAGTACTCTGCGGTTTGCAAACTTTACTAATCAGCGCTGAGCTTCATACTTGTTGTGTAGTTTTGGCCCACATATTATTGTCTGTGTGTTGAGCATTGGTGGCTTATAAATGTCTTTATCCAGATGAGACAGGTTTTGTTCATCCCTCTCGTTCAGCTCAATAGGCTCCGTAATTAGCTGGCAGAGTGTGTCTGGGCAGGGGCAGAGCACAGAGGCCTTGATACCCAGACGTGACTATGAAAAGTATTTTCTTGTTGGGCTCTAAACACTAAATTATGTCTTCTCCCTGCGTGGGCCAGGTGACCGCCCTTTTTCTTGATTTGTGGGGCCTTGCCCTGATTGACTCATAATATAGCTCAGATTTTTCATAATTTCCCTGTGCATCTTGCATCTAATAGAGAGTTAAGAAGGTCTCTCCAGCAAACGTGAACACATAATTGGATGCAGTAATATATAGTTACTGTTTAGTTTGGTTTCTGTACATTTCCATGCTTGTCATGTCAATTTGACAAAGAGAAACAGTTCTATTAATGGTAAAGAATACAAATGTTGCAAAGTATATCCCTTGTTCGTCAAATATGGTACATTCACTTCTGATCGTTAAGTAGATGTACACTCATGTGGAGTGATAATACCAGTCACATCTGCAGGGATAATGTATATACTCATTTTATGGAATTACAAAGTGTATATCAGTTGCATTTAGAAAATGGAAATATTAACGATTCTCATCAACAAATTATAGTAATAAATATTGTGATGAGAAAAAAAAAAAGAATTTAGAGCATAATTTAGACCTTAAAATGAATACAGCAAGTGAAACTGCATATACAACAGTTGATGATGTGCTTTTTTCTTTAATTTGCCTTGAGGGCAAATATGTATGACTCCCCAGCAGCAATTGTATAATTAAAGTGGACCTTGCTGATGTCTTCAGTTAAAAATACTCAAGTATAAGCTTGTTTGGCTACTTAATTATTTGCAGAATCTTTCATTTGAAACAAAATTGAAAAAAAAAATGAATTAATGTCAAACATGGCAAAATGAAACAAAAAAGTAAAAGGCAAAATTGATTGCAGGTATAATGTAAGGCCATAATTAAAATGTCTAAAGTCACAACATCATCATGTCTTAGGAAGCAACCTGCATTTAAACGCGATTACAAATTATTTTCAGACCTTCCTGTAAAAAAAAAAGTTGTAAAATGTATATTGACCAATGAGTATATCTGTCATGGCTAAGAGAAGTAGAAATTTAATGATTAAAATTGACAGGCTTTGTTTTCCTCCATGTTACAATATATAACAAAAATTATTACTCAGATGTAATTGTTCTCTTGTCTTGTCTTGTCCCTTTAATTAAAGGCTTGTCGATCAGTTTCAGTGAACACAGGTTCCAGTTCTATAGTATTGGGTGTTGTTGGTGGATTTACCCTCTTGTTTACATTTGGATTATAGATTGCCCCCTTAATTTAGAGATTTAACGCTAACACAGCCTGAAAGCAACACAATCATTATGAGGTGTCTGTATGAAAGGCCAATGGCACAATAGATAATCCTCCATAAGGTGGAGTCATTCATTCTCTATCTGCCTCTCCTGCTGCGCATTCCCTTCCCTCTTCCTGCTTTTCGTCTTCTCTTTAACCTTTTTCAAAGTAATCTGTTGAGTTGGTTACAAAAGGTTTTCACTCATCCAGTCCTACAGCCCTCCAAATGCTATTTCAGCCTTCATGCACAGAATGAAAACGTGATCTATCACATTTGATGTGTTACTTCCCTCATTGTTTTGAGCAACTTTGTGTCTGCTTCAGTCTCTGCAAAACACAAATCAGCTGCTTTTCACAGCCTCTGGGTTAGTGTTCCTTGTGCTGCTGTAACTATAGTAACAAATGTGGTGATTTCAGAGAATAAAATAAAATCGCTCTTCCTTTATAAAAAAAAAAGATGCCATTTACTGTAAATACTGCCAATTACTGGAAATGTCTTTGTCTGACTGACCCTGGCAATTTCCAACTAGCAGAATCTTCAGTTCTACAGACGTATGTATAGATTTCTGTTCACATAATGAACTGTAATCCCACCATAGAGGAGGAAGAACACAGTGGGTTTATACCATTTTGATCTTAAAATGGTATAAACTTTATTTTTTATTTTACACTTAACTCTTTATTTACTTAACTATTTAAATATGTATTTTTATGCCTTTTATGTATACGTATTATGTAAAGCATGTATATATATATATATATATATATATATATATATATATATATATATATATATATATATATATATATATAATATTATATTATATTTGCTGTACAAATAAACGTGCATTGCCTTGAGTTGGCTCACACACGTATCCATAGTGTCTTTTTCATATCCCATGTTCCCATGTGAATGTTTCTGTCAAGCTAATTGTGATGTTGTTTTGCTTTGACCTCTCTGTATGACCACAGTGACTCATACACACACACACACACACACACACACACACAGTATACACAGAGGAATCACAGTGGTTGTCCTTTCTTACTTTGGATCCCCAAGCTATAACCTCTTGACCTGCAGCTCTGCAGCTACTGTATTGTGCTGTGCCTCTCTGTTGTGAGTGAGTCACAGCAGGTGTCCTAGCCACGGTAAATAAAACATCCTCCCACCAGTGGTGAAATATTGAACAGACAAGGCACTGAGATGCTTGTCTTGTCTGAGGTAGGGGGGTAGAGGGCCAGGGGGTTTGTGAATGCAGAAAATGGAGAGGAAAAAGCACTATGGTTAGGGTGAAACAGAGTGAAGATATGGGTGAAAGCACAGCACCACAGAGAATCCAGTTGGAAGAAATGGTACTAAAAGACAAGAATGATGGGAAGGAAATGGAAACTGATAATGGACTGCAGGCCGGGCTGCTCCATCTTCCTGTTTCTTTTTCCGTTTTTGTCTCTCACACTCAACAATTCGTACATTAGCTGTACACAGAAATATAGGTGGATGCAGGTCATGGTGGCTTTTCAGCTTTAGGTGTGTATTGATCTTCTCTTTGTTCTTTCATTAGGCTCTTACGTTACTCTCCAGGAACTGCACACAGCCTCACACTATCTTATTCCCATTGTTACAATCAACAATACACATAGCTTAGAGGCTGCAGTAAAGCGCAACACAGCTGTCTCTCTATGTCTTTCTTTCAAACATGCAGAAGACATGTTACAACATGTTGTTCATGCTGTAAACACAGGGAAGTTTTAGTTGCATGTGTGTTTGTGTGCTAGTTGTGGCAGGAGGCGTAGGTAGGAGGTAGATGGCAGGAGGCCTTTTTTTCATTCTCCCATAGATGCTACACATTCTTACAAATATAAATAGGCATATTTGTCATTATTTATTCTAAGCAATGTAAAACTTTCCTGGCCAAGTTTGGGCATGTTTACACACTATAAGGCCCAAGTCAGATGGAGCGTTTTTTCTAGGTTGCAAAACATGAGGCTGACTTTAAAAAAAAAAGAGCAGTTTGCTACGTCTTTCTTTATTTTATTTTATTGTTGCTAGGAAACAACGGAATCAGCTCTCCCTACCCTAACCATTATTTTGCTATGAAATAACCTCACTTCACACCTGCTGTTTTGTGTTCAGATCATGGTAACCACGGTTGGTAAAATCATATATATTTCTGGGTATCCAGCAACAGAGACCACTAGTTTATCCCAGACTGGTCTGGTCTGTCATCCATGACTGTTGTCTCCACTTATTGTCACCACCACCCGCCCCTCAATTTATTTGATTGGACAATGGGGAAAAAAATGCAAATTATGTCAGGTACTTTTCCGCTCCGAGTTGAAGTTTTTTTCAACTCAAGGCGAATAGAAAATGTGAGGTGCACAGTGACACAAAAGCAGTTAGCAAAAGGCGTCACTCTCATTGAGAACAATTACAAAAAGCTGCTCCAGGCTGCTACAAAGCCTGCTACAAGTGTAATTAGGGCCTAAGTGACACTTTAACCCATGACAAACTTAAACCCAAGGTAGTTTATGCCTTTTGCTGCTATTTAAAACTTTGCAAAGTGCAAAGTGCAGGTGTTGAAAGTCAAAAATTGCTCTTTAAGTCAACAAAAATAGAACATATAATGTGCTTTAATGTGTAATTTTATCAGCCCCTTCCTGTGTACCACGACAGCAGCACAGACACTGATTAATACTTTTCAGCTCAGATTCACAAAGGAAACTAGCACCTATAACAAACCTTAAATCAAATGCCTCCATTATTTTGACTGGCATTCATATGGTACAAATGGGTATGGAAAAACCTTTCCTTTTTTTATGTTTGAGGTATTTCTAAGTTGTCAGTCAGGATTCTATGCAGACACAATAGATGTGAGGGGAAGAAAAAAGATCAAATAAATGGGCTTGTGTATACTGTATATGTGTGTTTGTGTGTGTGTTTCTGCATATGCATGTTCCTTTGTGAAGGCACATGCCAGTTCACTTCTGTCTTCAGAAGAAAATACATCTGATCTCTCTTTACCTCATGAGATAAATACAGGTCATTCTGTAAAAAAAATCAACTCCACAGCATAACTGCTTCCAACCTACAGGCAGATCTGTGCGCTAATGTGCACTCTCATCAGCCTGCATGTACCACTCCTTACAAATTCTTCTTCAATGATCAAAGAGAAACAGACGGCAAAACAAACATGTACTTGCTGTTTATGTCCAGCGTTAACTGCCATACCTGATGGCTTGCATCTGATAAAAAGTTTTAATTATATGTAAAGGGACAGAATTAAAGTAGTCTTTTTTCAGCATTCATTCGTTTGTTTGTTTGTTTTTTGTTGCTCATTTGTTCATACAGTTTTTTGCTATTCTCACAAGGCATAGTTATTCTGTCTAAGAAATTCAACAACAAACAAACGAGAACAACAGGAATGATCATACTTGAAAATGGAGAAGTACTATGACATAAAGAGATTCATGTTCTTCTTTTTGTTGCTAATAAAAGTTGTTTAAC
The DNA here is from genome assembly GCA_029490765.1 of Euthynnus affinis. NCBI lineage: Eukaryota > Metazoa > Chordata > Actinopteri > Scombriformes > Scombridae > Euthynnus > Euthynnus affinis. The sequence continues at coordinate 12,857,149 of CM055854.1, read as the reverse complement.
ATTGACAAACACTAGCAACAGGGCATTAAATCAGAAAGATAGGAGGAAGGAGAGTGGGCAATACAACCAAAGTCAAAGAGCAATCGTAAAACATTTTCACTGATGGAAATCAATAGCGATGAATGTGATTTGATGGCATGTGTAAAACAATGTGACTTGTTTTTCTCACACAAACTAGTAACAAACCAGTAAATGCTCACTGAGCCTGGAGCAACATTTGCTTTGTTGTACTATTCTTCTCGAGCTTTGATTCATGTCTCGTGTCCAAAAGATTTAGTAGGAAGGTGAGCAGTATATGGCGAAATGGAAAGTACTTTCTAATACATGTATCCAAAGCGCCAACCTTTAAATTTTTATAAATATCACTTGTTCTTTGTATCCTATGAATGACTTTGAAACTTACAGCATGCATTCTTCATCACTGCAAATCATGTTTCCCCACGCCTCCATTAGATCAAATCTTTTAGGATTGTAATTACATAAACTCTTAATGTGATTAGATAGCTGCTGTATACCAGCTACTAATGTCAGCATTGGCTGTAATGGGAGGTAATGATGCTAGATTTGATGCTGCCAGACAGAAGGACATGAATCAGAGGATTAATGGACTCATTCAAGCCATTATCCATTAGGAGTAGTTAACTGAGGTGAATGAACAGATACAGCCGCAGGCTGAACAAAAGCAAAGTGCTGTCAGAATTTAAACTGATTTTGTCATCTTTAAGATTTCAAAAACTGGCGTATGTGTTCATCATGTACAGTTTTGGAACACTGGGTATTACACACAGACTTCTTTTAATATATAATTCACCATTTGACTCCCACATTTTAAATGTACAACAACAAATCCTCAATTTAATTGATTCTCTTTAGCTTGGCTTTGATATTGGCAAATCTCTTGAAAGTCACTGCAAATATGAATGAGAAATCCAACAGCCAGGCCATCTGTACACCAAACTCAAATCCAAGAATTAAAAAATGTTCATGGAATCTTTGTTGGTACACATTTTGTTTATTCTGTGATACAGCATCCCACACACTGATTTTTACTCAGATATAAGAAATCAGTCTTCATCATAGTTAGATTGCCTTCATGACTTGCTATCCTCTGAAGACTGATTGGTTGATTTGTGCACATTATGTACAATGTTATGTACAGCTGCTGCCACTCATTTATGATGACTTCAGACACATGCAGCCCTGCCACATTATTACACATTATAACTGGCTGATTCACAACCAGTTCAATAGAGAGATGAAATCTGCTATTACTGTTAAAAATTAGCAAGCTAAATGCATTTCAAACGTCAAAATTAGTTGCTGATGATCAGTTTTTACATGTATTGAAGGCATGGCACTGTATACTGGTTGTGATAAAAATCTAATTAGCACATGAAAACAGAACACCTACTACTAACCACTGTTCATTTACTGTGTGCAATCTGGAATTTCATTTATACACAAGCGCTTCAAGTATCAATCCACATTGACTCTGACACACGTATGAGAATGTGTGTCACCTCGGGATCACCCATGTTTTGTTTTTTTTACACTCTGTCTTCTTTTTTTCTCTCTGACATGCATAGTGAATTGTAATATCCACAAACAGCTGTTTAAATCACAAAAATCTCCTGCTGTTTATATGCAACCATATTAATCTGTAATGATTAATCAAGGCTCCCAGTGTGGCTCTGAGGTTGCCAATTTAGGGAGACCCCCCTCCGCCCCCCGACCACTGGGGAAATAAAATCAATGGAACAATAAATACAAAACAATACTGATCAGCATACAAGAAATAAGTATATATAGTCAGTCAGCTTGGTGAATACAGTTTGGCCAGCGACCTCTCAGCACCTTAGAGGTTGCTGCTGACAGACAGCTGGTTCTGTGGACAGTGACAGCTGAGCAGAGGTGGTCAGCGTGGACTGAATGCATGAAAGGTTTCAATAGCCCTTACACACTGCTCACATCTTGTGTTTTTATATGGATTCTCAGTAAGAACTACTTAAATTCTAAAATAAGGAAATATTTATTCATGATTCATGGTGATTCATGCATGTTCAGCTTACATGATGCAGCTTTAATGCACACCCCAGCATCGAGCACATACACTCACACATTCATCAAAAACTATATTTTCCAGGTACCTAACCAATTTGTGCATCTGGGTGTATCTATGTGCATGTTGGGGTGTGTGTGTGTGTGTGTGTGTGTGTGTTAGTGTGTGTATGCAAGCAAACAAATTTATATAAAACAGCTAATCCGAGTCTCATTTTGTTAAGCAGAAGCATCTGGACAGGATGAATTTAGTTTGTTTTAATTTGAATTGCTGTCATTACCTTTGTATTACATTTTTGATAACAGTACCGAGAGAAAGCAATCTGTTTATTATTTTTGTCGTGATTCATTAAGGATATCAACAAGTAATCAGCTAAATTCTAAATTATTGGCCAGTACAGAGGCAGCTAGATTCAGTATCAACAAGAAAGACACGGAACAAAAATTAAACTGATAAGAATCGGATAATCAAGAAGACAATTACCATTTGTATCTCTACCATTCCACTCAATTTTGCACATAGTGGTGGATAGAGCAGGAAAAAAGGGCCAATATTTACCTTAGTTACTACAGTCCATTTTATTTTCTCACTTGCTAAACAACAAAACAACGAAAAACAACAAATATGCAGTATTTGCCTCTGGAATGTGCAGTGTAGTATAGATATTGGCACACAATCAGAAAAATTGCATTGCCTGTAATGCACATACAGATGCTCACACAAACAAACAGTAAAGCATCTGGTGGTTATATTGTATTTGCCTTTTAAGTGACTAACAGCTGTCTCCTGGTTGATTTCTAATTAGAAAGCTATTGATTACACTCAATACCAAACTTCCACTTTAGGCTTGACGAACAAACACAACAGATGTTCAAAAACATCAATACGAGCGTCATTATTTAATGAATGCCATATTTTCACTCAGTTTTATTACCCTATTTCAAAACATAAGTACCAACACTTTTCAATATTAATGAGCTGCAGGCGCCACCGCAGACCAACATTGCAGTTTTGAACCAGCAGTTTTGTGTTTAGGTTTTCTTTAGCAACTAGATAGAGTCAAAATAAAATTTAGTTTACTGGTGAACTATTTTAAATGGTTGAATGTTGCACTAATGTTGCACTAATAATCTAATACATTAAAAAAGCCAAAGCTGCTGGTTCTAGCTTTTAAATGTGAGGAGTTGCTGCTTTTCTTGATACCATTGTAAATTTAATATATTCAGATTTTGGGCCATTGTTTGAAAAAGACTAGCAATTTCCTGATATTTTATAAACTTAACAATTAACTTAATTAGTTTATAATAATCTTCTCTAAAATGTAAAAAATAAAAAGCACCTTACTTACGCAGCACTCTATATTGGTCTTATTTCCAACAAACTGAGCAAAAACTAAGTTTACCACAGAAGACTGTGCATATGTCTAAGTCTGAGTCTTTGGTCTGGGGTGAGGTATGACCTGGTGAGAGAGAGACTGATTTTGATGTTGAACATTGATTTATATATTTTGACAGCTATTTAACACACCTCAGGTTCAAAGTCATGTTTCAGCCAAGGGTGCTTCAGTCACGTCCCTGCCCCTTTCCCTTTCCCTGCCCCTCCAGTTTGCTTTACAGAGGGTCCCTAAAGAGAACTGGGTTTTTTGTGCTCTGGGTGATGTGTCTACATGTCAGCTCCTCTTCCCCACTGAGGAAGCAGACAGACAGAGAAACAGACATATGGCAGTAGAAGTACACATTGCTAGGAAAGGTTCCAATCAAACATTTTGTGTCCAGTGGCCCTGTTAACTTCTGGTGTTTTGAAAGTAATGTCCGGCTTCCCTTGATGAGGCCAACCTTGTCAATAGCCAATTGGTTCTTCTTCCTGTTAGCCAATAATTTTGACTGACTGCACATGCCATGTGCATATGCTGCACTCAGTGATAAAGAGAAAAACATACCACCTCACACCTCAATGCGGGTGGTGTGTGATGCTGGTTTAAAAGCCACACAGTGGGATATAACTGTAACTAGGAACATTGTGATCCCATCAGGAAATTGGCTGTGACTGCTCAGCCTTTCAATAGTCCTGTGAGACACAAGGAAATTATATTATCTGTTAAGTGGGACTTTTTCTCACCAGAGGAAAGGAAAAAGAGTTGAGGTGCACTACCAAGAAGGTCTTTGATGCCAGTCCTTTAGAGCAATCAGCACAGATAGAATTACTTGGTAGTAAGAGTTTAGTTGTTAACAAGATTAATATAAATATTTTTTTGTTAAAGATAGAGTCAGTCATTCTAGAGACAGATTGCTGATATTTGAACTAAACACCTCAACAAATATACCCCTCCCTTCATCCTCCATTGCCATATTGCCAAGGCAACGACCAAAAGAGAAATATGACTCCAGAGTGATGTATCAGCTGTAGAGTCACTTCTGTTCCTCTCACACTTTATCAGAAGTGGAAAAAAAATTGTCTCATGTGAGCACAACAGTCTATCCACACCCTCTGCCTCTCTGCAACCTCCCAACTTCTCACTAAACCTGCCTTCAGCATCTCTTTCCACAGAAGCAGCTGTCTGCAACTCCTGGGGAGCTCAGAGGACAGCGGCCAGCCAATATTTGTGTGATTTAAACAGCTGCCTGCTCAGATTACACTTCATTAAACATGACAGAAACAGAGTCGGAGTGTAAAAAAAACATGGTGGGTCTCTGTGAGACCGTCTTGGATTTAGTGTGTATTGATACATTTAATAAAATCGAAGCATATCTATTCTGTGAGAAAACACTTTCTTTGTGAACTGGCCTGGTGAATGACCTCTCTCCCCACCATTCAATGGGTGTTGGAGATGGGAGACTGCCATGTACTCACACAAACATTTGCTCTGATGACTCCTCCCTGTCATTTGCACAAGCATGAACACCCCCTGTTGCTGATTGTTGCTCACTCCGAGCCACTATGTTTACATGCCAATTTACAGAGCGAGTGCTGTGAATGGACACTGAATTTTTTTTCAGCGCACACACAGCTAGCAGACCGTGAGGAGATATTTGCTGAATTTGACATAAAGCATATTGGATTAGAATCGCTGACTTTACCTTTAATTGGCTTCACCTGTAGTAACACTGCCTGTAATACCATATTTATATAAAACTCATTTGTTTCCCTCATTCTTTAATCATAGTAACATAAACATTCATACTCCACAATGAATGTGTGTGCATGAGTGTCTCCATGCATGCACTGTGTGTATGTGTATGTGACATCACACACAGTAACCCTTCACTAAACCCTCTTATCCTTCCTCTGGGGGCACAGCTTAGTGTAAACAAAGAGAGAGAGAGCGAAGAAAGGGAGAGGCGGAGTGGATTATCATCCCTCTCCTCTTGAATCCAGGGGAGATCAGCCAGTCATTTACACAACATAATTCATTTAAGATGTATTATTCCCCAAAAACTAATGGACTTAAACACAACAGCTGTTGCCAGCTTATGACACACTCCAGTCTTTTAAAGCAACCAATCAAGGCCGGGGTGTCACTGTAGTTTGATGGCCCAACATTTGAGCTTCTCTCCTTACTGCTCTGAGAATCGTGATGTGCATATTACTCTTCCTCTTTTCTCACTTGGCGCCAAGTCTCACATAATATCAGTTATTTAGAGATGGGTAGGATTTCTATAGGGTATATACTTCTTTTGCATATAGTTCCTCTAAACACACTAGCTTTGTCCCTCAAGAGCCAGGGTCCTCACTGAGTGCAGGCGTAGGTATATTTGTTGTTCCCTTGGTGACTAATTTGTTGCAACACACAAACACACACATAGACAAACATCTTAAATCAGCACTGCCACGTGACAGCAGAGATAGCCTTGTTCTCTTTAAGCATCAAAACAAAATTGAAAGATTGTCACTGTAAACATTGTCACCCTTTTATATTGGTCTTTTTAATTTTGCAGTTTCATTACTCTTGATATGTTTTGTGAACCATAATTGTCATTTCTTCTCTTTTCCTGTTTTGTCTTTGATTTCCTCTCCCTGCTGGCCTGACCATTACCTGACTGCTGTTGTTTCATCAACAGGTAAGCTCACAATTTCATGTACTGTGACTTGGTTCCTCTCCCCTTGAACACATGCGTTTGTCCCCCACTTGATCAAAGCATTTTTTTTGCCTGACAGGTAACTAGACATTAGCGATGCTGCTTATATTACATTCAGTCATCATGTGTGAAAATTGAGGCCAAAATGACATCTTTCTTAGTGAATATCAAAGAAATTGAATTTGTGACAGAAGTCCCATTTCACCTTCAATCTGAACTTTTTGGCATCCATTGTAACATTTATATGTAGATATCTGCTCAATCACTCCCTGTTTCATTCTGTTCAGTCACTGAATATGTCTCCTCTTATAAGATTTTTATCATACTGAGATAAAGTGATAAGGGTCAGTCAATCTTTTCAGTTCCTCCTTTTTTTCCTTCAGTACCCAATTTAAAATGGTGAAAATTACCAACAGACTTGAGATGAGGTGTTGTAAATATCTGGCAGAACTCCACCTATTTGACTAATTCTCTCTAAAAGCCACATCTCTATTATCATTATTGCCATGATGCTAGGGGTTAAGTGGAGCAGGTGGACCCAAATGCAGAGATACAGGCAGGCAGGATACAATGCAGAGATGCTTTTAATGAAAATGCCAAATCATACAGGAACTTACAGAGACACCAGGACATAGACAAAAGTAGGAGACAAAGCAGGCAACCGTCACAACAAAACATCAGGAGAAACAACAGACAACAAAGACTGAACAGGGCTATAAATACACAGGGAGTGACTGTAAATGAAACACAGCTTAGGGAACAAGATACAGGTGAGACACATGAACTAATTAAACACAGGAAGTGAAAGTGACCAGACACAAGGAAGAGTTACAAAATAAAACAGGAACTGAAGGAAAACAGGTTACACAAAAACACAGGAGGAACACACAGCTGAAACAGAAAACCAAAACCAGGCACTCATAAGACAGGGCAGGTATCACACAGGAGACATGAGGGCAGGAAAACCTTGTACAAAATCACAAGGCATATAAAAAACAGACAAAGTGCTGATAGGGCATGACAATTAGTGCCATGTTTGCCCTCAGCTGGATTGTTTTACTGTACATTCATGAAGTCATGAAATGCATTCTCCACAGCCAAGCAGCATATTATGTGCAATACTGACATTTAAGATATATAAAAACTTATTTTAGGAACAGAATAATGATCTGCCTATTTTCTGCATTACCTGGTGACCCTGTTATGGACAGAACCTTGGACAGACTCAGCTATAGAGTATAGAATGATTGACCTGACATTTCCTAAGAGCAGTGTTTATGTTGAGCATTTTGTGAGCTGAGTTAAACTTTCCTGGACTGACCTATTTGCACAGAGCATCTACTTATTCTCTTCTTCTTTAGAGTATAAATAACCAACAAGAAGATGTCACTGATAAATGCTACATTTGCAAAGTTGAAATCAATCAATGTAAACTCAGTAGCAACATATGAATTTGAGATGAGAAAGATTGTGTTGATTTGGTTGCGATATGAGCGCAATTGATGTGGTTCAAAAATATTATCTATCACAGTCAATCCTGTGAGAAGTACCATGTTCGCCATGAGGTGCACATTCACAAATAAACAAAGAAACAAAACAACAGGCATAAGAAAAAAAATATGCCAACATTTGGCAGAGCTTTTATTTTTTTAACACTATACCAGAGAATCAAGGGTTTTATTCTCCTTAACCCAATAGTTATGATTATAAATAAATACAAATCTGTTTGCTCATTATATTTAGCCTATATAAGCTTTTTAGGTTATTTAGGTTGCATCCACAGGCATGAAAATGAGTGTTGGATGTTTCTGATAGTGCTGAAAACTAAGCCTGTGAGTATGCTCAGAGTGTTAAGCACTACCAATTAAAACTGTAGAGTAAAGTTTCATTTTTCCAGTACTGTTTCACTAGTCTCAAAAGAAAAGCAGAGGCCCCAAGCATCTGTTCAACAGCGGTATCTTAAAAAAAGAGATGTTCTGTGAAAACCGGGCCTTACCGGTTAGTTAGGAGTTAGAGGTTAACAGGAAGCTTTCAGGGGTCAAGCCACTGACGGTGGCTACAGTAAATATCTGTAATGGCCAATAATAAACAGATAACATATAAGGTCCCTGCTATTGTCAGCAGAAAGTTCGGTACCACATCATTCTAATGGCATCCCAAATGGACAATGTCTGCCACTGTCTCTAACCACTCAAGGCAAGAAAAGCCACCTCCCCTTTATCTCTTTAACTACCCAAGGACTGGAGAAATACACCTTGTGTTGCCTCATAAAAACTTACCATCCACCACTATAAAATTCAGTCCAATGAAAAGATCTAATATTAGTCCTGTGCCGCCAGTTGAACTGCTTGCTTTGATGGTGGATGGGACCAGAGTGTGAAGAGCTAAGAAGTCAATCTTCCTTCTGTTCTCGAGCTTTTACCCACCTGCACTTATTCCACCAATGTAGACATGGATTCAAATCATTAAACTGTATGTACAAGGACGTTTAGATAACTTTACCGCTCTAGGTTTATCCGAATAACCAAAAATTGTCACACAAATGAAATAATACATATCAAATGCCCTAGTGTAAAGGGTGGGGTCAGGTTTGGTGAGTGTCATTAACTTAGTTACATTAGAGTTTGAGCTGCTTTGGAGAGATGTACAGTATTGTGATCATTTGACTGCATGCATATAGTGTGCTCTCCTCACATAGCAATGCATGAGTCACAGAGAACCATTTTTCATACTGTAACTCATGGGCCCACAGTCAATAATGTTAATATCCACTGCCTTCACATATATGATATGTACTGCACTCACGTAGACCAAAAATCCCAATGCACACACTGCCAAATGGCAATGTTCTTTGTACTTGACTTCTCTGTATACCAGTATCCCATGGAGGATACTGAACATCCGCAATACCATTCAGCTAAAAGAGAATCCACTATACCCAAGAGAGATGTATAAGCTTAAAAGACTTTGCATGGGACCATTCTGCTACCCCTGTCCTACCAACGAAGGTGCACACGTAAATGTACAACAGTTATGTTGACATTAAAGTTTTAAATCCATGAAGGCTATTTGAAAGAATCCAGCACTGTATTATTTTTTAAACCATTTTATTGAAAAAAGGAAATCTGTATTTTGATGCTTAAAAAAAGAAAAAGAAAAGAGTGACGAAAGAGCAAGCCATTGTTGGTTGCCTAAGGAATATGAAAAAAATTGAAAAAGTAATCATTAAGTTGTTGATATTGACAGTGGATTTGTTAAAAAAAAATTACTGTCAAAATAGTTTACTAATGTTCATGGATGTATGCTAGCCAGCTTAGCCAAGGCAGCCTGGTTACCCTGCAGTGTCGCTATTGTCAGAATGGCATATGAGAGACCCATAACACTGATCAAATGCAACATATGCGCCGTTATCTCCATAGTGAAACAATAATGCATCTCCCCGTCCCCCTACCCTCTCTGTGATGATCGGTAAAAACCTGCTCTGAGAAAAATATAGTTAAAAAATACAAAAGTGAAAGTGGTGGTTTAGTCTCTCTTTAAAAAAAACAAAAACAAAAACAAAAAAATCTTTATTTAACCAGGGAGTCCCTTGAAATTGAAATCTCTTTTTTCTGGACAAGACAGCACACCACTTGCAGCTTAAGCAGATATTAAGTAGATAGGGAATACAAACATCAAACATACAAGGGAGAAATCCAGCTCAATTAAGGCAGTTGCAGTCCTGGCAGTTGCAATGATGGATTATCATCATTATTAACACCGAAGCATAAATATGTAAGCAGCATGTTACTGTTGTAGCTAGACCAGAAATCAACATAAAAGCAGGTGTCCTGACTCCCTGCAAGAAACACAAAAGTTGTTTTCTGTTTCCGCTGTGGCACAACTAAACTGTTTCAGTAATAATTTGGGCCAATGAGCCATTGTTGGATGTTTACATTTTTCAAAAGAAAAGAATGAAGAATGTTATTATCTAACTTTTTTTTCTGCTGTACCGAAATTGTACTGAACTGTGACCACAAAACTGAGGTACATACCTAACCATGAATTCTATGAACCGTTACACCCCTAGGATTCAGTATGTAGACAACAGGGAGGATCAAACAGTACAGACAAACCAGGTATCCGTTACATGTGCCATGAGTGTAATTTACATTGCATCAACATCAGAACTGCCACAGCTATTGTCATTCGCACAATCATAAGCATTGCAGCTCGTTGTATGTATCCAATTTTGAATATGAAGTGATTGGCATAACCCTAGCAGTCTATGCTGCAAAGAAACAAGCAGTATAAAATCAGTTCTGTTTGAGTAGAGTGATACTGATTAACCATTCACATACTACAACAATGTGACAAGTGACAGATGAAGTTTGTTTGATGTTCCAGGTTTCACTGTATTGACATTGTCACATTCTGAAATAGCATATTGAATGTGTATAGGATGGTTAGCACACAGTAGATGTTGTTTAATTCAGCATCTAACCGTCGGCTGCCAGCACCGGGTCCCTCATTACCCATCAGCCCATTTGCCAGCTGCCTCATCATTACCCATCTCCCCTGGCGGCCTCTGTCACTCAAACTGCCTGGGAAGAAGCTGGAAAGTCAATTAATATGTGTTGTATGCAAGCATGTCTGTCTGCCTGTCTACCCGCATGTGTGTGTGTTTGTGTGAAAGAGAGAGAGGATACGGGGAGAGGGTGTGGTATGTATAGAGTAAATAGTGTCTGGATGAATGGCATGTGTACTGAAGGTGAATGATACCTGTCCTTTGAGCCATTTTCTAATGATACGCTGTGGTTTCTAATTTATGACCAATGCAAAGTGCTAGTTTATGTGCACATTGACGTATTCAAGTATACTTGCTATTACAGTTAATATACGTCTAGCACGTAATTCAGTAAAGGTTTTGGTTGAGGTGGGATATTCTGTAAATAGTAAGGGTGTAATTATCCTTTAAGCCAGACATATTACCTGTCAAACAAATGTACCCTTTGTAACATGACATGACTTTTCATTGAAAGTTGTTTTTTTCTGAAAAAATAACCTATTTCTTAACTCATCATTATGAAGCACACTTGCTCTCAGTGCATTTATGCGACAATCCGTAACATAATCCATAACACTAATAAAACAAATATGACATAATCATAGGTCATCGATATAGCCTATGACATAATGCAATGCTGTCATCATCAAACAAAACAGCCAAAACTTAATTTTCACACTAGATAAAAGCTTTCCTGATGATCTGGAAATGCAATTCACACATCAGGCTTAACAGTCAGGATGTTGTGTTACTTATATTGTTCATTCACTGGTATTTTCAGGTGGTATGTAGCTCAGCGGCCTTAAGCAATGAATAGAAAAGAATAGCGTGTCCTACCTTAGGTGGTGAGAAGACGTCTCATCAGTGTGTTCTTCACTGTCATCCTGTTGATTATTCTATCAGTGTCCAAAGCCATAACAATGTATTTTTTCTGTGGCAGTAAGCCAAAGATTTATTTTTTTCTCTCTGACCCTTATCCAATGGGGGAGGGGGGTTCTTGAATTTTCTAAGGAATATTCAGTAGACAAGCATGAGAAGCAAATTTGAAAGCTTAACTACAGAACAGTACATGTAAGCCACTATTTCGTAACCAGATGTTTTTGCCAATTGGCTCAATTTTAAGTAGCCGGTGTACCAATTTCAAATTCAGTGGGAGGTGTAGCTTGAATTTCTCAGGTCTAATGTGTTGGGTTAGGATATAGTGTGTGTGGGTAGTTGAGTGTTTATATCATCTAAAAATGTCAAAATGGATGATACTGAAGTAGAAGCAAATGAACAGATGATGAGAAGTGTAGGGGGTGAAAAAGGAAGGAAGGAAGAGGGAAGGAGAAAGTTTTCTCAATGCCAGATGGAAGAGCAGTTGGCACCTCTCTCATTACTGTGAGGATGGATCTTATTCCATTGCACCAACACACACACAATTGCACAAACAAACACACATACATGCAGAGCTACCTCCTGTCACTCCACACCACCTGCCCAGCACCTGGTCATCAAAGCAAGACCAAGGAGGGCTCTTATCTTCAGTGAAGAGAGAAAGAATTAGTGCAATGGTGGAAGGAATGGAGGGGCACTAATGCCATGCGCTTTCACCCTTGCTTGTTGCAGCTCTATATTGATGCCTGATTCTTTCCTTTGTAATCCATCAATTTACCTGAATCAGCCTTCTCTGATCTCCTGCCATATTACGTCTCCTTCACTCTCTCTCTCTCTCTCTCTCTCTCTCTCTCTCTCTCTCTCTCTCTCTCTCTCTCTGCTGCATGTGTTTGTGTGTGGGCAGACATGTGCATCGGTGTCACGCCCTCACCATCAAGGCGAGCAGGGCCTGTCGCGCCTGCGATAAATTAAATGTGACACAGATGGGTGGAGTAGCTTCCCTCTTTGATCCAAGCAGTGCAACAGAAGGAGAGACCCTGACCAACACATGTCAGACAAAACTGTTGGGCACCACCAAAGATAGCTTTATGTTCCCATTGGATTTGGGCCAGGGAGTGAAACCATAGAGGGAGTTGAGCACACACACATTCACAGAAATGGGATCATGGACAAACACAGCTGCAATTATTGAATTTGAAGAGTCATAAATTATATGGTGTGAACAAAGGAGTGTGATTCAATGTGTGATAATGATACAAACAACAAAGCATTGTATTGACAGCTACTTACATACTAAGTTTTGAATTGATTATTTCTGAAAGTGTAAAGCCTTGTCTCTTAGCCTGTCAAGCTGGATCTCGAAGATGTAGCTGGAAGGTGACAGCCTGAGTCAGAGCTGAACAATGCGCTCCAATCAAAATGCGCTCAGCCTCATTGTCTGGCAGACGTGTCACTCAAATGAGAGTAAACAGCAGCATTAGGTTGCTAAGCGTTTAGAATTATCTGATGCACAACAACATAGTGAACATGAATATTGTTTCTCAGGCTGTGTGGTAGTTTCTCTCTCATTCTTTTCACTTTTGAAAAGGGATTCTGTGGGTGTCAAATCAGTGTACATAAACATAAATGAACTTTTGTCTTTATTAGCCTTAGCTGAGCATTTTCTGTCAGACCTAGTTTTCTGGCACTTACTTGCATTGCTCCCTCCTGACTAGATCCTTGCCTGTGTTGTATCAGCTCTCAGATATACGTCCCTTTGAGGCGCCTGCTAAATGAAAATGTAAATTGTAAATTGTACTAATGTTAAAATAGCAATAATCTTCTACCCCAAATTAATTTAGAAAAAAAATAGTGGATAGTTATGTAGAAATCCCAGATTTAGAGGAAGTAACAATAGAAGACTAATTATAGCATGTTGAGTGGTCCTTTTGTCCACTCAGGTTTAGGAAGGGGTTATGTTGTGGTTGGAGTGAAGGAGAGGAGTGCCAAGTATCTGTTGAGTAGCCAACTTGAAATTATGTAAGTCTCAAGCAAAAGCCTACTGAGCATTGGCAGACAACAAATTGGAGGCTACTGGCTACTTAAAATAATCACAATACAGCCTGTGCACTTTTTAATAATTCTAACAATTCCAATTGTGTAAAGTCTGTTCCTTTTACTCTACTGTATTATTAGTTCTTTTTTATTTTCTAATTGTGTGTATTCTATATCCTTTACCCCACCTGTTCATATTGTAAGTGGGGATCAATGACTGCATTCAGTAAATAGTTGTTATCAGTGCTTATGATAACCCTTTTCCAGACAACTGTTAGCTTGGATAAAAAGGTTTTGTTAGGACTCAAATATAAATTTGACTGAAAGCAAGAAAATATTGATTTAACTTTATAATGCCTTAGCGATAATGTTTATGTATTACTGTATGTTGAATGGCTTTATAATACAATATACAACGAACCCTTAAAATGCATTGTAATTGCCAAAGGTAGTTGAAATTCAGTTGAAATAATTTGCATTAAATTACACTGGTGTTCATGTTGTGTCCAGCCTTTATATGCAGAAGTGCCACCATTGGGGGGTCATACCGTGATATTATGCAATTATGCACTTGTTTTCCAGACAGACTTTCAATGAACTAGGCTGAATCAGTCCATGTTAAAAAATATGTTGTGATTGTAATATAATACATGAATCCAACAATGTATGTATTCTAATGGCATACTCAGGGCTATGTTTAATGCCATAGACTTGAAATATAATAGTTACTATAGATATAATACCATGGTTTGTTCTAAATTGGGTGGAGGGTGAAAGAAAATCATTTTGCTTCCACCCTAATGTCTTTGGATATAATAGCCTATTAGATTCCTGCTTTATAGCATGGGTACTGCAGTACTTACACCAAGCTGTCTCCAACCAGCCTAGGTTATTCAGGCTTGGAAACCTAATGAGAACAATGACCTTGTGATCCATTTGGAAGGGTGAATAGTCTGTCTATCTCTGCCCCACAACCCCTCCCATCTAATGACATCCATCTTTAAGAATTCTCTCCTTTCTTCATTCTTTTTCTTTTTTATTTCCCCCGTTGTGTTTAGTCATCCTCTTTCTATCTTTCTTGGTCTCTCTCTCTCTCTCCTTGTGGTGTATTCCATTGGGCTCAGCACAGGCATCCTAAATACAATTACAGTCCACAGCTGAATGGAGAGGAAAGGTCCTCGGGGATCCCTAGAAACAGGAAATGGTCAGGAGGGTTGGACTGAGGAGGGAACGGCAAATCCCTAATTCAATTGGCTGAACCTTGGCAACAAGCCCCCGGTGACTCTTACTGTGGAATCAGTGGAATCAAACAATGCTGCTCAAACCACAAGAGAGATTTTTATCCACACTAGCAAACACACACACTCACAAATTGACACAAATGCATCTCATTTTCTCTTTCCCCAGCATTTGGTTTTTCTCTATTCTTAGTATACTCCCATACTCCTTCTTTATAGGTTGCACAATACCTCACTAGCCACCAAGTGAGAGCCTGCAATAATGATTCAGCTTAAGATTCTCACTGAGCCTCCATAGCCCTGCACGTTGTCCAGAACTGTTAAGAAAACCGGGAAGGCAATCAATAACTGCTCTATGTGTCAAAGATGATGACCTCCAACCCAGGGTTTATGGGTTACACTTGATTGCTAAGGAGCTGCATGGCACCAGTGTACACTCACCACACTGACACACACAAAGTGTGTGTAGGAGAATAAGAAAATCAATCAGTAACAACACTAAATCTTTTAATCTACACTGTGGGTGTCCACTGGCAACTCAGAGAAAAGTCAACGCGTGTACATGCGCATAAGCATGAATAACTAATGTCTTGTGGCAAGAATATAGACAGTTGTGTTGCATTGTAAATAATTCCAGTTCCTCTTTGGAAATACAAGCACAGGGAGAGTTTTTCCCTTTTAATACTCTCTCAGCTAATAACTGTGGCACTGTAACCTCAAAAAAGATTGTTTTAACATTATAACAGTGAATGCCACAATATGGCTGTGATTACAAATGCCTCAAATACAAAAGGCCAGCCCTTCATTAATGTCATGTAACATGGACGGAAGTTACCTGAAGATAATAAACTGAAGTCTTGAGCCATCATTAAGACATTTACAAATGACTGGAAGCATCCCTGTCTTTGCTCTGTGCCAAAAATAAATTGCAAAATTTGTTTAATTCAATTATTTGGGAAATATTTTTTTACATACAGTATATGCTGATAAAAAAATAAAATAAAATAATACATCAGATCTAAAGATATGTTATAGGTTACTGTAGATAAATGCTCTGGACACTGTTGTTTCTTGACTAACTAACCCAAAAGAGGAGATTCATGGTGTAAAAGAAAGGTACATAAAAATAACCTGAGATATATATTTTTAATGCAACATATCATGTCAACCCCCCTAACAACCACCTCCCTGGCTCTCCATCCCCTGCCTCCTCTCTCTTCCTCTCACTTTCCATAGCCGGTGTTCTCGAATGCGGTTGCCTCTGTTGCTCTAATGCTTGTGTGAACAGCAGTATTAGGCCCCATACTCTTACTGATAATTGGAACAAAGTGGGGGATCGATGCAGAGGGCAAACACACACATACATACACAACAACATAAACAATCACGTTTCCTCACGCTGATGCATTCACATACACACAGTGGGCTGGAGCACTGGAATCAATACAACTCAGAGGCAGGATTTTTCCTCTGCATTTACAACACATACTCAAGACAATCCTGCACTGCACACTCTTTGCGACAAAAAGATTGAGCTGTTTGCAGTTTGTTTGTTTTTTTAAATTTGTTTTTGTTGTAAATTTGTTTGGTCTGATGTCAGCCACACTTCTCTATGACATGCAATCTCATTTAAGGCCAATAACTCCCCACCAGTTTCGAAACACAAACTAAACACTGAAAGTTGTTTGTTGCTGTGTTTTTGTTTACTAAGATACACTGAACTATTAGTGTCATCCGATATCGACATTCTTGTCACGCGAAAGGTTCATGACAAAATGCGTTCATTCTAACAAAGCCTAACTATCCATCTGGCAAAGCTTAGTACCTTATCTAATATTTTAACGTATATTTTCCTTTTATTTGCCACTGCAGGGCATACATATGTGTAATCAAACATTATTTCCCCCAAATATGACACTCCAAATAACATCCGTTTTCAACAACGCTTCTTTTGCTCAGGCAGAAACTGGTGCAGAGATTATGAGTCTCTTGTCTCGCCATGTATAAATGCTTGTCTACATTCAAGTGCATGTGTGTGCATTTTGCATGCATGAATTCACATGTATGTGTGTATTCCACTAAATAAGTGTCTTGTCTTTTAAGGAGATTTTCCTAAGGGATGAAAGAGCAGCCAACTGAGACTAACAGGCAGGTCTAAGTGGAAGTGTGCTGATGTAGGAGGTTACTACATCCCATTAAAACAGGAAAGATATTTGATCATGGCCTCCATTTGTCCTTCTTTCAGGACAACAGCACTCTAAATGTCAGCGCAGACACTCAGTGTTTTTTTTCCCTCCACAGGTAGCATGTTTGTCTGTTCAGTAGTAACAGAAACCACAAGCATTCTGATTACTTTTGTTCTCTCTGAAATAAAGCCAGACTACCCACAGAAATTAAATTAATGTCTAATTTAATGTCTCAAACTGAGTGCAGTCTAAATGACCTTTCGTTATTTTGTATATTGTTACTGATATTCCAAAATGTCAACTTTGAGGTACTGTTTTTTTTTGCTTTATGTTGTTTAATCCAAACAAAATGATGAAACAAAATCGGAAGCAAAAGAAAGGTGAGCCATGTGCAGCGAGTTGTCCGGATATTTTAACTGGCTGTCTATTAAAATCAAACTGTCACATTCAGTGCAGACTAAGTAAAAGGACTAAGAAAAAAGGAAAACAAAATATATATTATGTATATATAACTGTGTGTAATTGATTTCTTTGAAGTTTGTTTTTTTTTTTTTTCAGGTTGATAGTCTTAGAAAGGAAATATAATCTTATTCATTAACGATTTTTGTCTGCTGGCAAAATGTGACTGAATTCAATAATACAAAGTGGTATTACCGGTATTACTTATATCATATTTCCATACATATTAGGTTTAAAAGATAAGACTAGAACAGAGAAAATTTAAAAATAGCAGTTTTAGCAATTGGAAGCTCACAGTGTCACTAATGCCCCTGAAAGATCTTTGAATCTCCCTTAAACATCACTCACATCAAGTTAAATGAAGTCTTTATTTGACAGGTATAATTATATCTGTGTCCATATATTTATTAGAAGTAGCTGAGTTATTGCACACATATCACTGTTTAGCTATTTAATTAGTCCAATGAGATTGTAGACCCAAGAAGAATGACAAAATCTGTGACAAAGGAGGAAATCAGGTGATGTTGTTATACAGCGATAACGTCCGTGTAGGGAGGAGGTTCAGGTGAATGGATGGGTTAACAAAGACTTTAAAATGAGAGATCAGCATTTGTTTTTGTAGAGTCATCGTAGTTTTTTTTTTGTTTGTTTTTTTTAACTACTATTGTCACCTAACCTTAACCATATGATTATTAAACAAGTAGTTATTTTAAAGCAAACCACAGTCTTTCCCTAAATCTAAAAGTAATTTTTGTGTCTAAATTGAACCAGACCTTAACCCTAGCATTATCACATAATAAAACATATGTTTTTGTTCTGGACGGCGCAGACAAATGATGTTTTCCTACTGCTGAAAAAGGGGACGTCAGATCAAAAACCATTTCTATTTGTCATTCTGGAGTACATGGACACTTTGTGCTCGTCGTTTAATTTGAAGGACTTGTTGAAAGTTACCTAAATTGGACACAATAAAATATTTTTACTATTTCATCATACACTAAAGCTAAATGTAGTGAATTGCCTACCAAAATAGAATTGTGTGCTCCATTATGTGTTGAAAACATGATGTTTGATGATTGATGATGATATCACCTCTGCTTGATAAATGAAAATAAGATCCTTTTCCTACAGAGTGTCCTCAATTTACCTCTTTATTTTTATGCACTTTGACAAAAAAAATCACATTTTCCTGTTTTACGGTTCATTAAGTCAGACTAACTAACACACAGCAACATGTCTGCTATGTATATCCTTAGTATTATAAAGTATTTGGTCTATTTATAAGAGAAGAATATTTTAGAGAAGTGCAGGAACATGTCAACAAGCATGACCACATCATACACCTATGTGGTACTCCAGAAAAGGAGTTTATGAGTTTGTTAAATGCACAATAGCTAGGGGTCTCTCAATCAAAACAATAACAAAAGACAGCGTGTGATGACGGTGTGAAGTAGCAAGGGATCATGGGAGATGTTGTCTTCGTTGTTAAATAATCAGCTTCACCGCGATACGATTACTCCGAAATTCATGGTTCAGGGTGTTTTTACCAGGAGCCGAATTATCCGCAGAGGTCTATTCCTCTCCAGAACAAACGGACCCGCTGATTACAGGTAAAAACACTGAATAAAGCAGTTTCATCTAAGAGATCGGTGTTTCTCCAATGATGTACGGCAACCCACTGACGTCAGATACAGGCTGTTAGCTGAGCCGCTGCTAACACTTTAGCGGTTTATATCTCATTCATACGTTCGTCCGGTTTCTCCCGAATTATCCACAGAAGTCTCCTCTTCTCCAAAAACAAACGTACACGCAGAATAAAATCGCTCAAATATTAATTAAAGCTGTTTTACCTTAAAAACCAGTGTTTATCCAACAATGTTTGGTGACCACCAGGCAGCTGTTAGCCGAGCTGCTGCTAACACTTGTTTGGCTTTTTCCTATGACTTTTTCTCATATAACATAAGTTCCAGATGTTTGTCCGGTTTCTGCTGGGAGCCGAATTATCCACAGAAGTCTCCTCTTCTCCAAAATCAAACATACACGCAGATTAAAATAGTTAAAAAAATACTACTCAAAGCTGTTTCACCTCAAAAAAAAATCAATATTTCTGCAGTTGTTTGTTTCCTGGAGGGGCTGTTAGCCGAGCTGTTGCTAACATTTGTTTATCTGAAACGGTCCGTTACTTTTATTAAATTATAAATTTCTCTGGGTTTGAAAATTGTTGGAAACATTTGGGATAATGTAAGTACAAAACTCAACAACATATATAACATAGGTCTAGTTATTTTTAAACATTTTTAATGTGGAATAATTACATATTATACCTTGAACTTTAAGATGAAGGAAACTCTGGGTTTTCAGTTCCAGAAAGAGAGGTAACTTAAACTTGGGGTCAGCTGATATACAGTCAGATTCACTTTATCATCATTAAGGAATTGTAAGTCTGGTAAATGATGAATTAATGGACAAGACTGAATAAAACTTTATTGTGTTAACTTACTGACACCTTTTCCTCACTCTAACTCAGGCTCTCTTGTAAATGTGCACTGTCCACATACATATGCCTTAATATCTCCACTGGATTAAAATGGAGGCTCTGCCTTTTATTTACCTGTTGCCATGGTGAGTCATAGTATTGGGGCTCCATTGATGATAGTTTGTTTCAGTCAACATGCACACACTTAACTCAGAGTGAACATACTCACAGTTGATTGAACTGACCCTGATCAGATCTGAAAACTCAGAGTTTCCCATTTTAGTGTTCATCAAGAGTTCAGGGTTAAGCTCAGAGTTTGGTAAACCCGCTTTCTGGAATACCACTCTGATTTCCTGCCTATTTACCTCTATTTGGACTGACTTCAAATCATTAGTTCAGGTTCACATGGGAACAGCCAAAGATCACCTCTCTTTGGTCAGATGCTTTTTGCACACCTGAGCTCACTTGTGGTATTTCATTAAACAACAGTAAACACAGCAGATATGAAAGGGCCTTTCGTCTCTTCTTTTTTTTTTTTTGCTCAAAACACTGTCTGTCCTCTCACATTATCAAACAAGGCCTGAAATATTGTGATTGTGTTAAGGAGATTGAAAGCAGTTATGTATGAATGTGTGAGAAAGAGAAAATAATACATGAACATAGTAGTTGATAGTATTCATGTTTGTACGTGCATATATGATCTACATCACCGATAATTGAAACAGACTTCTATTATTTAAAGCTGTAATTAGAAAATTCCCTCCCTTTCACATACAATTACTCTTTATTTTATATGACAGCACATGCATCATAAGGTGTCTAAACGTATCTGCTCAATCTACATGTCTGCACAAGGCCATGTTCATTTTATCAAACACACTCACACACCTTTGCACACTATCACGTGCGCTTTGCACAGATACTGAAAGTTATGATCAGCCTGCTTAAAGCCTTGTCATATTAGTATGTGTCATATCAAATTCAACTTTGATTAAATTAGATTTTGCATTTAAAGTGGCGATTGTGATATATAATTGAAGATGGTGTGCCTTTTAAGACATGCTGTATATAAAATAATTAAACAAAAACTATATTACACCCATCTTGTTTATGCATTGATAGTCTTCTTTCACTTTTATATCTCAATGCAACAGCTTTGTATGGTTTTAGCTTCATAAAACTGGAGGGAGGCTGATCTCTTGCCTTCAGCAGGGACACCATTATTATCTGATAATGTTGGGTTTTACTGAATGGCCTGAAAGTTCCAGAAAGTTAGAAGGAAAGCCTGCAAGGAGTGATCACTGACCTGAAATGATGGGAACTAAAATAGCAAGCTAAAAAGAGAAGAAAGTGGAGAGGAAATGAAAATTGGTCCACAGCACAAAATGTATTAGTTTCACAATAATGGCTCTAAAATTGTAAGATGCCTACATTTTCTTGGCCTAATCTTTTCAATTGACTGCGTCCTCATCACGTGATGATACAGAGGTGTTCTTCTAGTTGAGACCATATGCTACTAGGGGTGTGCCCGAATACAAATACGTTATTAAGCAAAGCACAAACTGTAGGTTTTTTACAAAAATTTATTTTGTACAAGTATTTTTTTTAATTATTTGTTTTCAGGAAGAAAAAATACCAAATAATACCAAATACCAGCGTTGCTATGTCAGTCTCTCTCCTGTGCTCTGTTGTTACATCTACCAGCAGGTCTCAACGAGGGAAGTCACATCAACCTGCTGCATGACACACATTTCCTTATCTAGACATCACTCCCGGAGTCGGGGGTGTTCCCCAGAGATAAAGCTGAGCTACTGACACAAGTGTAGTGCTCCCAAGGGACTCTCCATAACCTGTTGTTCCCCTTCTCCTTTCCACAAAGTCAGGTTGCAAAAAATAGGCAGTAAATGAAAAGTGCAAAGCAAAAATCAACTTTGAAGTTCTTCTCTACACATTATGTGCTGTGCTGTCTCAATGTTATGGCTGTATAAATAAGTAGAGGTCTGTCTGCATGTTGACAATGCACTCAGTTTAGCTCAGTAGTCAGTGCATTCATCTATCTGGGAGACTCGAGTTCAAAATGTGCTGGGACTTCCTTCGTAAGATAGTTTATTCATAAACACTTATTTTAACACTATAATATCCTTAAATTGAAAGGGCAATAAAAACAAAACAAAACAAAGATTATTACGCCTATTTCCCCTTTTATTCAAATACAAATATAAATAATTTTTCTGCCTCAACAAATATAGATACAAATACTGGGCCCTCTGTACATCTTTATATGCTACAGATATCAAGAATAATACGTTTTTACTTACATAAAATTGTAGCACACATAAGTATTGCTAAATTTGTCTTTCATGACTATCTAAATACATCTGTATTTGCCCAGTTTATCACTGATAATGAGTTGAGTTTTTTGTAGATACCATACAATTCACCTGAAATTGCATCAGCCTGGTGACTCATGTGAATTGTTATATACGTTACAGTTTCCTATTAGAGTAACCCACCTTAGTTTCTAAAATTGGCATTCTGAAGCCAACTTGTATATTTTTAAGCTATAATATGCTTCATGCAAAACACAATTACATTGAACTTTCACTTTAGGCAAGCAGCCTTATCAAGAGAGATTTACAACTACAATGCAAAGGGGAAATAGGCTTATCTAACGAAATCAGAATAAATGTGCTTAAGGTGTTGAATAGAACAAATGTGAAATAACCTATAGAAGAAAAAAAGACCTATTAAGGAAGATATAAATAATGATGAAGAAACTTTGCAGACTGGTGTGAATCAAGGATCGTGAGGATCAAGATAAATCATATATTGGAGAACATGGTTCAAGGGGGGTCAGCAAAACATATTTTGTTTTATTGAATAATTGGATCCTTTTATTTTGTTGGAGCTGAAGACATTACTTCAAGAGTCTATAACGAAGGAGGCAAATAACAAATAACAAGACCTGGGCAATGTCTTGATTGTGAATTGTTGTGTTATGTTGTGTCAGTGGATGTAGTATGAGGCACACTAACAGTTGATTGCGGAGCCCACGGGATTTGCGGTAGTTTGGGTTAGTGTCACTGTGATTTCAACAGTGACTGGATTGTATTTGCCAGTGAAAATGTTGCAACTCAGTCTTGTTAAAACTGAGCTTGAGGTGGAGGCCAGATATGTCAACTGGATGCAGTTTTGGGGAGTAGCTAGTTACATGTAACAAGGATAATCAAATTACAAAATAAATATAATTGTAATCCATTACAGTTGCCAAGATATTTTTTTTATTAAATTACACCTACTAATGAAACTGATTTAAAGGGGTTACATCCAAATACATTCTTTTTCGGTAAAAAGCTCATATTCATTCTGTTGCTTTTCAGCATGCAGTAATTACCTTGCAAAGCCACTGGATTTGCAAGATATGAACTCACAAACCATCTGGTGCATTATGTTAAAGCAGGAATGCCTTCTTGTGACATATTTCCAGACAACGCAAGTCAGCATAACCATTCACCATATGATATTGATAGGTCAGATTTTTTGAGTGGCAGTACATTTTGCAAATGCCAGATTGCGAGCAGCCCCTCCTCTTTCTCTCCTCGTACAGCCAACACATGGCACAGAGGAACAGAAGATGCTTTTTTACAGTTAGCTAGATGCTTTTAATTTAGATTAAGATAAAAAAAAAATCTGCACTTTCCCAATCAGCAGCAGCATGTGACTTAGCACTTGATTCTCCAACAAAGACATCCCAAGAACTGACTGAATCGTTGGACTATAATGAAATAATTTCAGTGTTCAACACCAAACCCTGTCATCTCCTACTGTAATCATTAACAGTTAAGCTGATTTACAATTTCGGACTGCAGTAGCCCATTGTTTATTTTAATATTATTGTTTGCTGGGTATAGTTTTTGTTGAGTGTACAATTTGATGTGACGTTATGCTTATATTGCTGTATCTGCTGTGTGTGTGAGCATGTTGGTGCCAGTGTACCTCTATCCATACGCTTGATTAATGATGCTGTTGCGTCTGTCAGGTGTGTGAATACATTGCTGTTGTGTCAGGCTATGTGATGCTGTTTGTTTGTCTTGGTACCTGTAACATTACCTTTGATGATGTATAAGGCTTATATGATTAGACTGTGGTGCATTCAGGAAAGTATCGTTGTAATGGCCTACTGTGCTATATGCATTTCAGAACCTATTAAATATTCTAAATATGCTTCTGGCTTACAAGGAGCTGTCTCTATGTCTAGACAGGCTCCATTCATTTGGCAGTGTGCACTCAAATTAGCTTTATTGACCAGTTTAAAACATTTGTTAGAAAAGTAATTAAAAAGTAATCAAATGTATTGAGTTACATTGATTTGATGACATAATTAAAATAGTTACATAACTTTTTTACATTTTTTACAGGATAACTAGTAACCTGCAACATTTTAAAAGGTTCTCAACCAAAGTAACTTTCCCAACACTTGCTGGATTTCAGCTCAACAAGAAAAATGGAGAAGTTGGTGTTGTTTTAGTGGCAGTGGAAGAAGTTTTTGAGGAGAGATGACACAGCAAATCAATTTCATGGGGAGGAAAATGCGCCACAGGTCCGAAGCCACAAGAACCTCACAGGGCATACAGTCAAGAGAGGCACACGCTCCATAATACCCAACTCTATTTGAATATTCAGGTTATGGTGGTTGACAATGCCAAATGCAGCAGAGCTGTATCAGAGGGTGGACAGCTCCTGTGTAGAGAAGTGTTGCACTGACAGCAGGGATTGTAGTGTCATGATAGTGTGAAGCCACATGGATTGTTGTGATATCACGTCCAAGGGTTTTGGAGGGAATGACACACCAACTCTATTACTTGACATCAGGTTGACTGTGGGTCAGTTATTTAGGAGGGCTGTTGTCTGGCTGATATCTATGGGGAAGCTGATTCTTTAAAGTGAAAGTCATTCTCCCAAACTGTCTGACAGAAGTAAATTGTTTCAGGATTCAGTTCAGTGATTTATTTCACCACTACCCTCCACCACCCTGTGAACTCTGTCATAAAGACAACAATGAAGTTTGAGAATTCATGAGTTTGCTGTAATTGTGATTGTTTAAGCCTAGTGTGGACAGTTGCCAGCTGGCACTGAAGTCATTAAAAAGGCAGACAGAAAACAGCTCTTTTGTGGTGTAGTGTTAAAATTGCAGATTTCAGTTCAGCTATTTTAGTGAACTAATGTGCTGTCAAGTTTCATTCAAATGAATCATTGGTTTGTCAATAAGTCCATTACTACTCTAACAATTTACATGTACATAGAAAAATGTCAGTAGCAAATTGTTGGTGGTAACTAGGACAGTGAATTTCTATTAAAAGTCAAAGCTGCATCTTTGTCTGATTGGAAGATTTTTTTTTTGCATTGGTTAGTAATGGAGGCCAGCACTGTCAACTGCCTGAAAAGGTTTTTGAAACACTAAAAGACAGATAGTCCAAGGCTTTTGTCATATGAAGTTTGCATGTCATTTGTGCAAGTGTCTACAATTGGCACCAGGGGATGATTATTTATTCCACTGGATTAAATAGCATCACACAATTTGCAACTGTCTGTTTTAACTGGGAAACTTGTTTGCCTCTTAAAACTAGGCATGCCACAAGGAAGGTTGCAGAAGGGGGAAAAAAAACATGCATTAAATATAGGTTTATATTGTAAGTAAAAACCAATCATTAGAAACAGAAATTAAGCAACTAGGCTATTGTTAGTGAGCACAATATCTGATTACTGTAATGCAAACAAATAGGGGATGTTGGTTTGTCTTAACCCTAACCCATCGAACTTGAATTTGAATCAATTAGTGAACTGTAAAGTCATCACAGATGGCAACTAAACATTTATTTTCATTAAAACATTTAGGCCCAAGTGGCTTCATTCACTTCAGGATTAGCATCTGTATCAACACATTGTCCACCTCCACCTGTTCTGCTCATTATTAGAGATATATTCTAATAATGATAATATCATATTTATATGTGTCTTGTTTGAGGACGGGACAGACAGGTGGAGGACCCAGATGCAGACAAAGGGCAGCACAGGCTGGATGAAAAAAGGCTTTAATAAATTAATAACAGAGTTCAAAAACATGCTTATATGTCCAGAAAGCTGCCAGGTCAAAAAACAGATGGAACAGAGCAGATAACAGGCAGGATCAGAATACAAAACGACTGAATACAACTGTCCATAGGAGCACTGAGGATCCCCTTGAAAACAAGATGGTGCATCTCAAGAGGTTTATTCTCTGATTAAATTTTGGGAAATAAACATTATAACAAAGACAGACTGGCAGGGAATGAATGACTGAGACCAGTAGATGTACTGAGGAGCTGATGAGGGAATGGGGAACAGGTGAGTGGGGAAGAGGATCAGGAAGGAACTGGCTGGGGGAAACACTGAAAGCAGAGCAGGGCTAACGAGGCTTGATGCAGAGCAGGTGTGGGGGGAAAAGCAGGCTGGGGACAGAGCACAAGAACACAGGAAGGAAACAAATAGCAAACAGACAAAAAAAAACAGAGAACACAATAAAACCAGATAGAACTGTGACAGCACCATGACAGTATGAGTGATATGCTAACAGTTAAGGGTCCTTAAATTCCTTTCAATTTTCAGTAAACAGTGTGATAGAAGTGTTATCCTTTTCTAAGAGAAGTGAGTTTCAGAGGTCATCTCGTCTGCGGTCTCTGATGTTCCTGTCAACTTGGCCTGACCAACTAATTTTATTTGTCTTTAGGTAATTGAAAGATTCCAAAGATAATCCCAAACACCGAACCACTGTGGGAAAAACGATTCACCTTTTCAGTCACTTTCACTCCCTCCCTCTCTCTCTTTGATCAATCGGTCAGTTAACCAATAGCCTGTGTCAAATATTTAGATAAAGCTTTCATCAAAAAAGAACATGCATTTTTTATTATCAGTAGAATGCCTCATGTTAATTATTGGCAATATTATTGTCAGTAATTGGATTATTGTACATGTGTCCATTCCCATGTTTCTGTTACTCTTGTTGTATGAATTCAACAATATTGAATGGTGATTTGATTCACTGTCAATACTTACAACTCTATGTAAGGTGTACATAAAATCCTCTTAGCCCAGCACCATTCTATATGAAGTGCTTTTGTCTGTTTTAACTGCAAGCTATTGTGTAGATCTAGTCCTTATTTTCCATAAATAGTAAACAACTAAATAAATGCAGATTGACTGATGCATTTGTGTAATGAGATACAGTGCAGTTCTTTTTTCTTAATGTAAAGAGGATCTGTGGGAGCTGTGTGAAATTTTGCATTTAAGGTTTAAAGAGTTATAGTTAAATTCTCTAAGTAATAAGAAGTATATTTTTTAGATACTGCAAACAGTGGTGAAATTTGAAGTCTCACACCTGGCTGAGCAATCTGAATGTGTCACTTGAAGACTGCTGCACTTTCTGTGCTGATTTGCCGGAGTTGACAGGTGTGATCATACCAACTGAATACTTGCCGCAAAGGATGAAAACATATTCATTCATTAAATCTCAGTGGATTGCTTCTCTTGAGCTTTATATATGCAGTGGCCTTTTTCCTGAGTTACCAACTGACAATCACTGGTTACTACCCATCTATGAGAGCATGGCTATGTGTCAGGTAACTGACATTTGAATGGCCTCCTCACTCACTGTGTGGTGTTGAAGTGTCAACACCTTTGTCTGGCCCTGACAGAAAGTCAGCTCTGATGGATATGACATTGCAGCTCCTTGACATTATTGCTCCCATTGAGAGGTCCGTAGGAGTCCACACTTACAGGATACAGGATGTCTCTGTCTCTCTGTTTCACACCCATGCATATGCACACACACACACACACACACACACACACAGTGAGCATAAAGGCATGAAGCCAAATGGCATAATCCTTCAATGATCCATCAAGTGTTTGAGCAGCCATTGTGTCCTGACCATTAACTGGGCGAAGAGAGCATCTTTGAGATGGTAATGTTGCTGCTCTCATTTAGCACATAGCCAAGACAAAATGCCAACTGCTAATCAGCCATGTGTGTTAGAGAGAGACAGAGAGAAAGAGAGCTATATAGAGAGTGGAGAGATAGAGAGAAAGAGGACCGTCAAGGCTTTTCAGAAATTCACATTGACAATCTCCCTCATTATTTGTGTGGATAACCTATTAACTACAATCTAGCCCCAGCCAGTAATTGGGTTTTTGTTGGGAATCCTATGGAATGCAGTGCATGCTCAGTATTTATGTAAACCTTTTTACTAGGAATGAACAATACCGACTGTGGACAAGAAGTGAAGCACAATTAGTGGTGACAGAAAATGAAGCAACTTCCAGCCAAAGGTACAAAACATATACAAAGAAAGATGGATTACTTTTCAACCATGGCCCAAACTCAACATTTTGTTTTTATTTCCTTATAATATTGGTCAGTATTTCTAGCTTAGAAGATGGATTTTCATGATTTATGATAATCTGGTGCTAAGCTTGGATAGTGGGAACAATCTTACAGCTTTGCAGTAGTATCTCATTTTATCACTTTAGTGAAAATAAATGCTTCATTTACAGTTAAGCTTAAGTTGAAGGGAGAAAAAAGTCTCTAAAACGCACAGCAACACATGCATGCCCACACAAATGTGCAGCATGGTGCATTGGGATGTTTGGGGCGCATCGTGTGGTGCACTGTGATATTGGGGGCGGACATTTAACAGATGGCGCCAGCTACCTCCCAGGATAGTAATGTTCAATTATCTGTGTCCAATTTACACCTTTGTAATGGGCGAGAAAGACAGGGAGAGAGGAAAGTCAGAGAGAGTTGGTATAAATGAAAGCTAGGATGGACAGGAAACATGGTAGGATGTGCCACAGTAACAGGAATATGGAGTTGTTGTTTTTTAAAATAATAATAGGATGGGGTCCCCCTCCCCCCCCTTAATCCTTACACAGCTCCCCTGGGTGTCTGTGGATAGCTATAATAGGACTGTGTTGAGGTCAACTTTAATTTGACGGAGAAAAAAGCAAACAAGTCACTGTTTTATTTATTTATTTATTTAGTTCAATTGTAACACTTGGAAGGAATTAGTTCCAGTCCAATTTGTTCAAAATGACCCAGATGAGTTCAAATTTGTCTTTGGTAATTGAACACAGCTTTCCTTTTGTTCTTCTGTAAATATAAGCTGAGGCATGAAATGAAATTTTATTCATGTTTCCTAGCCTTGGATGAAAGGTATGGGTGAAGAAAGGTGTGTCAGAACCTGGAAATAATATTTAGATTTGATCAGCAAAAATACTTTAGTCTGCCTGAATATTAAGAACCTTGTTACACTGATGATATCTATAATTAAGATATGTTTCATATTTGCATTCAATACTTGCCATTTATTCACTTCTATAAATTTGTGTCAGTGAAAACATGTTTTTTTCTTTCCACCATCTATTCATTTTTTACCAAACTCCTTAATAAATGAAATAAGTGAAACAAGGTGCTCATCAGATTCATCTGCATACAAAACAAGTAATCTAAAATGTCAGATGTGAAAAGTCTTAACTCAAAATACTTTTTTTGTTTTCAAATACATTTAAGCTTTAATACATTTAAACATGTGTATGTCTTATTGCGTGGCTGCTTAAAAAACCTATATACACCCAAACAATTTCAACATTTAACCAGGCAGGTCAGTCACAAACCAATTCTTATTACAAGGACAACTTGTTAGGATTCTTGCCAGGCCAGCCTGGCAGGAGGCAAGCACACTCACACGATCTACAAAGCACTGAGTAACATCAGTAATGTAATTAAATGGATATGTAAAAGGGAGAGAATTAACAAATCTGCAGAAAAGTATGCTTTACAAACAGAGGAATTTAGTTATGTGGGAGAAGCAGTTGCAACCTACAGTTTGAATGAATCATAATGTGCACTAAGGATTGTGCTTGTATAGAAATAAATGCGGTTTCTGCATTATAAAAAACACGTTTATTCAGGAGGTAGTTGTCATAAGAATTTCTTCTTAATGACCTTTGAATGATGGAGACCGGATCCGAAGAATAGTTTTAAGTTGAATTTATTTTCTTGTACAAGAAGGTTTTACAATGCAACACACAAGTGGGGTTACAGAGAAAAGGCTCCCTGAGGAGCATTCACAGGTAGCTTATATACCTGGGCTTTCTTTTGATGCTTTCAAACACATTCCACAGGTAAAACATTATCTCAATTTAGGCCACCCTTAAAATACCTCAATCTAGCTAACCTCCTCCTGACCTGTCCCTTGACCCTTTCTGACCTCTTCTAACATATGTATCCTGGCCTCCCATTGTTAATCTTAGCTGGTGTTACTATCTGTGCAAGTTACAGAATAAAACAGAAATCTTCATCATAACATATCAAAAGAAAAGGGGCACACACACGATATAATCCTAATATATATAACAGTAGTTTAGGTCTGAATTGTAAAAGCAAAGTAGCATTTTGGAAGAGCGCTTATTGTCAGGCATCGATCTATACATTGCTACTCCACCTACTCCAGCTGGGGTGGATGTGAACAGCAACCTTTTCAGGCTCACAGCTGCTCTCCTATACATTAGCGGAATCACCAGTGGATATAATTGCGGCAAGTAGCAGATTTCCCTAAAGAATAACACTTTTATAATGGAATAGGAGTATGAAATGAGATGTATGTAATGTACTGTAGGCTGCATATTTACCAATGTGTACTACACAAGACTAGATTGATGGGTGGATGCAAAATAACCTCTTTTGAGTCATAATGTATATAGAGAAGATAGAGGGGCAGAGGAAGGACTTCAATCAATATGGCATAAAGAAAAGTGAGATGAAGAAAAGATTATTTGAAAGACTCCTTGAAGTTATTATTCAGGATTTGTGTGTACCAGAGAAGCTGCAAAACAAGAGCAGGAGACGTCAGAGCAAAGGATCCATGCGGGAGGCCTGGCTGACCTGGTTAGCTGGAGCTGGTTTGACTCCCATGGGAAACCTGCATGTTGTAGCACTGCTCACTTCACTACAGTAGCTTCATTAGAAACTCCACTACTATGCTCTCTCTCTCGTTTGTGTGTTTGTATATTTTGTGCATTTGTTTTTTGTTTTTTTTTATCCACATCACCCACACACACTTGCTTGAGTTTTTGTTGTATGAAACACTGGTATGAATAATGGAAGCTAGTGAAGTGGAATGAATGCTTTAACACACAGACAGACAACAAAAACAAGCAAGGTGCAAACCATTTTCTTCTACCGCTGTTCTCCCTCTCCTTTTCTTTCCTCCTCCACTCTTCTCCTTGCTCTCATCGTCTCATCTGGCCCATCCAGGGATAGAACAGCAGAATGCTGTATTGTTGATTGTTTTTGGAAAAAAAGCCATTAAAGTAGAAAGCTTCGGATGTAGGGATGAAAGGGGGGAATGCAAGACAAAAGAGAGAATGCTATAGCCATGGACTTGAAAGGAGGATGAATCCACATGTGTCTTAGAGCCCTTTCTTCTTCCCTTTATCCTTTATAGCTGCAGCCTCCACTGAACTGCTGCCCACTGAGACAGGCTGCAGTCCTGATGCCCTAGAGATTGCCTATGGCCATTATTATGAAAGACCCTGTGCGCTGCACCACTCTACACACATACACACACATGCACACTTCTGCATGTAAACCTGCAAGAATGTACACAGTGGTGTTCAAAGTAAGATTTTTTCCCCACCGGCCCATTTGGCCAGTAGATCAGAGGTTTATTCGCCCCTTGTATATTTTCACTGGCCTAGCAGCTTAAAATGAAAATAACTGTTTGTTTTCCATTTATTATACATAATATGTACAACAGTGAAGTTGCCTTTAGATTTGGCTGTTTTCTTTTCGTTATTGAAGTGTAATATTGATATATTACACAAATATACAAAATATAAAATTAGGCACATATTGTATCAGTAAATAATTTTACTGATCCAATACTACTTATTTATTTATTATTATTACTTTATTTCAGTGAGTATGGATGACCTTGATAATAAACTCAATTTAACAAATTAACATTAACAATTAAAAAAAAAAAAAACCTAGATATCTGCAGAAATATGCTAACAGTGAACAGTGAGAGAACAAAGATAATGGCATTTGTTTGTGTTCATTCTGGGTTAAACCTCAGGTTAGTTATTTTAGGCTTAAACCTGTATTAACCACAGTTAAACAAATAGAGACAGAGCAACAACTTGAATATCTGTACTGTAGGAGAGATTTCTGCAGTAGATATCGACAGAGCTGGCAGATGAAGGCTACATCTCATTGATGTCATAAAAATCACTCCTGGTGATCAGCAGTAAGCATTTCATTGGTTTTAACAAACTATATATGTTTTTGGTTATAAACCTTGGTGATTAACACTTTAACAGAGACCTGTGTGTCTCTTGCTGTCAAAGTCACATGTAAGACATGCACATAGCTACACAGTGAGGATTCTGACAAAGCATACCGCACTCGCTGTTTTCCACCCAGAAGTATTGTTGCTTCCACAAAAGAAGAAAGCCCTTCTTTTTTTCATAACCTAAGTTTCTTTCACATTTTTTTGAGTACGGGGGTTACACCACATTTGGTAACCCAGATTCACCAGGAAAGAGGCTAGCAGGCTAAGAGCACAGCTTTCTCCACATGTATATCAGTGAATCACAATGCATGTCATTGTTCACGTGTCTTGAAAAGGATGACATCTCCTAAAACAGGCTCATGTTGCAGATTCTGATTTCCCTGCATAAACTCGTCCTGCATAAACTTTTACTGCCCCTGGGTCATCAGGCCATGGATTATTTCTAACCCCACACATTCTTCTAAGCAAACACTAAACACATAAACATACTCATATAAACACACAAGCACATATATGTGACATTCATTAGGGGTTCTCGGCCCCACAGGCCCAAAGCTTTCAGTCTCTCCTATTGGAAGTCTATTCTCTTCTCGACCTGCTGGAAAGCCACATAAACACAATACTCTAAATAGAATGGAATATAAAGGTGATGGTTTGAAAATATGAAGTAACAGTCTGGCGATGACTGAAGCAGTAACAATCACAGGGAGCTTGCGCTGTTTGATGCCAAATGGTCCCTTGAGGGTGAGGCTCACCGGTCAGCTCCCTACAGAGACACAGTGAACACTTTGCCAATTTACCATCATTCTAGCCTTTGTAATGCAACACAGCACAAACATGCCTTTGTTCACTGACCTTTGAATAATTCAACTGGAGCAAAATGCTATGACACATTTTTTATCAAAGTGTCACTATCAAGAGGAGGAGGCATTTTCCAGACGCTATGTGTTCCTCTCCACTGAGGATAAAAGCTTCTCTCCTCCTTCTCTCCTCATCTTTGACTAACAGTAAGGATAGAGCCACAAAATACAGTAGAAAATCCCTCGGAAATATATAACAATCCATATGTTTGTGTTAAAGAGAGCGCCTGATGCTGAATGAAGCATTACTCCCACATAACTCCTTATCCTGTACGGATTTGACCTCTGTGCAGGGTAAAAATAAAGCCTGTATTATCTGGAAGTTTTCCTTGGAAATCTCCTGTCCCTTCATCCTGTGACGAATGGCTGAAGATTACAGGTTGGTGACCAGGCATACGCATCCACTTCAAAGCTTTGTCTGGAGGAAGCCATTTGTTACCCCGAGGGCATCTATCACAATATAACTTCACCTTCTAAACTATTCATTTGAAGAAGCAGTGGAAACAAAACCATCTGCTGAGTTATGGGCTGTATCTGGACTGTCCATCATCCAACAGCAGTACCTGTTTGACATTGTGTGTGTACGTGCGCGTGTACGTGTGTGCATGTGTATGCATTCGTGTGTATCCATCATCCTATAGCAATTCCTGTTTGACTTTTCTTGTTGGGGAGATTCATGATTTCGATATCCCTCGGGTGTTTTGTGGAAATTGAAATGTGCTGCTTGAGCCCAGGGGGAATTTCTTTAAGGCTTTAAAAGGTAAAATTTTATAGGCTGTGTGAGTGCGTGTGAGTGTATCAGCGTGCATGTGCCCATATTTGTTTTTTTGTGGTCAAAGGGCAGTTTTTATGAGACGACCGTAGTCAAACCCACAGTTGTCTTTCATCTTCTCCTCTGGTCTGATCCTCGTTCCTCTTTGCCTCTCTCTTTTACACCATCCACTGCACTATGATGAATAAAAATGTTGCATGCCATGTTACCCACAGTAACATGATAAGAGCGTATTCAAGATTTCAGTGATAGGGCGCTGCCATAGTTACAGTCCAGAGGGTTTCTTGAATGATTAATGGGATGTGTTTTGCGTTTCTATTTTGTCAGTTTTTGGACAAGAACATGCTCATCAAGAATGCATCATGTGCCAAATTGAAAAGTAAAATAATAAACATTAGCTGATCAGACTGGATTCTTATGCAAAAATATTGAATTCTAAAGAGTCCCAAGGATCATAATTCTTGTTTTTTTTTATTTAATGTGTGTAGGAAGGGTTTGGTTTTCTGTCAGGCTTGTAACAGAAACAAAGAGATGAATATATGGTTCTGTGTTTTTCCTACCTAATAAACATGACTGCTGCTGTAAGTTTGCAACCCTAAACAGCCATCAGGCAGCTTACTGTGAGCTTAAATATGCCAACATGATAGAATATGTTAACCTTTCTGGAAAACAGAACTACACAGAACATAATCAAAACTTCTACTTTTAGTCACAAAGTTAATCGCTCTAAAAGCAATTTATATGCATTAATATGTAGAATGGGCAGTTTGGCTGATGGCTACAAATTGTGGTTATAAATA
Source organism: Euthynnus affinis (assembly GCA_029490765.1). NCBI lineage: Eukaryota > Metazoa > Chordata > Actinopteri > Scombriformes > Scombridae > Euthynnus > Euthynnus affinis. The sequence continues at coordinate 12,822,378 of CM055854.1, read as the reverse complement.
AAGTCTGAAAGCCAGTGAGTCAGATGCCATTTGTAGCTTTTTGTATACTGTATTTAAATCTTACACAAGGCTGGATGCCACATTACAGACATACTTGCAATCCTCTACATAAAGGTTTGTCTTTTAAAACAATTCATATGTATGTGTGAAAGGAGAAATTTAACATAAAATCACAGCAGTAATCATCTTATATAATCACAATTATTACTGATATGGTCCACAAAATACAGCTTGTGGTTTTTGTTGTGTATCAAAGCCTACAGGTTCAAAAGCGACTTTTTTTGGGTTAGATATTTTTGCCATGTGAGATGTCATATCTTTGATGTTTAATATCTCTGAACTGGAGCTCCATCCAGATAAAAACCTGAAAATTCCAACCTCACCATTTGTTGAGCAGAATCCCTGTTAATTAAAATGATGATGGAATCACACTAACCGTGCGGATAAGATCAGTTACTGTACAGGTTTCTGTGCAGTGTACACTGCATCTTGTTTCTGATGTGATCTGCTAGGAGGGTGTGATATATGGCAGCGTGGGTATGCATTCTCTGAATACAACCTAAGAGAATTATTTTTTATGTATAGTACATTGTGCATACTGGATGCATGTGAATCTCCAAGAATATGTGCAGATATAGTGGGTGGATTATACATGTTGTATGTTTTGTGTAGCTGCACATGCTGTGACCTTTCTTATAGACCAGCTGTGAAGTCAAGTGACAGAAGAGCTGTTAGCTAAAATGTCCTGGCATTAAAACCACCATGCCACTGTCACTGAGTCCTCTCCCTAATTTACTGCTAAGAGCATTACATGCACTTTTTTACACCACAAGTATTAACTACATTACACTTAAAAAACTCAACTTTAGAACCAAAACCAAGACTCACCTACAAATTAAAGGTGATGTTTCTTTTCTTATACTTTTAATTAATCCTCACATTTGAGGTGTGTTACTTTCTTTGCCAAAACCTGTGTATTTGTATCAGTTCACTAATGAATAAATAACATCTGTCAACCCATGCTACAGAAAATACTTGTTTTTTCTGTGGTGTGGGTTGGCCAGTTGTCTGGCAGAAATCCATATACAATCTGTATCACAATTGCAACATAGTTGAGGCCAACAGTTTAATCACCATCCTAAATTAATACTCATGTTTGGTTAGCATATGCTAGAGTGCAAATTACCATAGCAACAGTGAGTCGAGAAAATGGTTACACTTTTCAGCTCAGTTTAAATACTGACTTTACTAAGAAAAAAGAGGTTTAAACAAAATGCATAACAAATTTCATATCTTTGTTATTTTCTTTGGTAAATGGACACACATGATAATGAAGGCAAGGGTGGTATAAAATCAGCCTGTTCATAATATACTGGACACATCATCTGTTATCACTGACTGCACATGGCAAACAAACTCAGTGTGAAATATTTTCCATCACTTTGTGCTTCAGAAACAGTGAAGTATCAGAAAATCATTATCACTCAGTGACATACAGTAGAGAAGAAAATAAATACCACCATACTGTCTTAAGTACTAATGTCCTGTGATCTAAAATCTAAATATTCAAAGAAACATATGATAATAGAATAAATTATACTGCAACATTAAAGAAAGGAAAGGAAAGGCAAGAGAGAAAAAAAATAGGCGAAACAAGATGATAAGGAGAAAAGTGATTAGCAAATGTATGTGTAACTTCCTTCATGCCTCACAGTATTGTGTAACATGGCATATGGTGTTGCACTGACTTAAATATAAACATGTTATACTCAGGGTTATTGATTGCCAGAGAGTGCAGGGAAGACAGGCTAGTAAGGAAATGTACAAATTCAGTCTAGGCCTATTTAGTAACTGACTTTGTGTTCTTTTTGCCCATTTATATTTCTTTTGATGCAATCATTATTTATTTATGTGTTTATCTTATATATTTGTTCATTTGTCTGTGTATCAATGCTCATTCACCAGTTGAAGCCAGGGGGAAGGTAAATGCTAACAGATGGTTTGCTTAGGTGAACGCAGAAGTGTATGACGCTACACTAATGCCATGCTGCTCCACTCAACTCGCAATCACACTTCTCCCAAATCCACGACCATTTTTGATGCAAGAATGTCACGAAAAGATGGCCGAATTATCAAAGGCATGAACAGGGATAACACACTTGTAAATAAGTTGTCATTTTGCTGAGTCAGCCTCACTGGGCTTGATCTACACCAGCATGAAAACAAGTCTCAAAGTGGTGGCAATCATCAGGTGTGGCGCCCTTATATGTTCACTGTGTGTTTAGCTGGAGGCCATTGGCAGTCAGCAATAATCTGTGGATCCCCTGAGTCATGATCTTTGCATATTGCCTCCAGACAATGCCCACATAGTCACCACAACACAATACAGCTGTTACAAAGAGGAAAAAATCATATTGCATAGTATAAAATTCCCACACATTCACTCTATAGTCTCCTGATTCCATTAATATGATCAATTATTGACCTCAGTCTGAATAAAGCAACTGCTCAGATTCCCTACAGCATTTAATATTTAACAATGCTGGCATGTTGTTAACAGTGTTTGACAAAATGTCTTTTTTTGAACCAATATATATACACATATATCCAACCTAAAGTGTATTATACATACAAGTGTTGATCACAGTTCTGTTGAACAGAAAATAGAGACCTAGAAGAAGCTCTATGGGCCAGATTGTCTGGTGCCATTCTCACATGGTCTGGTGATAGTGATTCACCAGTTCTGCTTATTTTCAGCATGAAAGCAAAAAGTCTGGAAGGCGTATTCTCTGAAACCATAAACAATGTCCTAGACCATCTTTAGTAAGGATGAAACAAATGTTATGAAGTATGTGTATGTGTCATCAACATGTGTGCCTCTGTGCATGTTTTATGGGTGTTGTGCTTATGAGCAGATGATTCTGCCATGGACAGGGTATGTATGCATAATTGTATTAAGGAGTGGAAATCAAATATGCTAGATTAAATGACAAAACAAACAGATGTGTGTCTCCCTGTAATGGGAGAAAACAAGGATGTGGTAGACAGATCTAATAAAGCAGGCAGTATGGTGGCAATAAGCTGAGTTAAGTAAGCTTGATTCCATCTATTAACACTGTTTACCATCTCCTTTATTACCCTGAGATGAATTGCAGCCCTTAGCAAAAGCTGTGCTAAATCAAATAAGATTTAAATACATTTGCTGCTAAATCAAATAAGATTTAAATATATTTGCTTGTATTCATTTATAGCTATTTTTCTGTTGATGATTCTCTTGTAATCAAAATAGTCAACAGTGTATGTCTCGCTCTGAATATGTGTTACAATGTATATTTTCCAGTGTTTTTATCCCAGTGTGTATATGCGTGGATTGATGGCTCCGTGTACAGCGAAGTCATGAGGTGACAAAGAGTGTGTTAAGGTTTTACAGCAATCTGCTCACCGGTGGAATATTGGTTGGATTCCAAGGGCCTGGAGTACATCAAACATACGGCAAAACAGCTGCTGCTGTACGAAAGATAAGCTAAACTCTCCATCATGCCATGTGACAGCTCAGAGAGCCACACTGCACACATCGATCTCCATAGGCTTTTCACTGCATGTCAGACTCTGAATATATCTGCCACTGTGAAAAAGGTAGCCCAAGGGGGGGAAGGAAAATCAGAAGGAGTGAGAAAGACATGGGTAAGGAAAGGGTTAATAAAGTGGTAGAGTGAATACAAAAAAGGCAGGTGAGACAAACTCCCGATGAGCATAAGTTGAAGGGAAACAGAATAAGAGGAAAACAGGAAGGATCTGGCAATTGATCACATGTCCTCCCAGGAGACCTATACCCTAAGGAAATACTATGATCACTGCTAGGTGTGTGTGTGTGTGTGTGTGTGTGTGTGTGTGTGTGTCACAGTAGGTGGTGGCTGTATGAACTATCACACAGTTTATTTATGACGGCTTCCCGCTGATGGTTACAGAGACAGAGAGCAACCTGCTTACAACTCAGAGCTGTTATGTTCCAACACCACAACAGTCACTCACTTTTCATGCTCTTAGAGTACACACTGTGTGTGTTCACTAGGGCTGTAGTCTCCTGGTCGACTGGTTGATTAGTTGGTATGATATACGTCTGACCAAATTCTCATTGGCTGAATAATTGCTGTGTTACTTTCATAAGGAGAAATCTCCTACATCAGTAGCCTTTCAGGATTAATCCATTATTTCCTGCAGCGAGAGGGACAGACTAACAAATTACCTGTGTATTCAAAACATCCCTGTTGTTTGAACTCGCCCAACCTAATGGAGACTGCTAGGTCTAACTGTATTCAACATTTACTGAACGTTTACTGAATCAGTGTTTCTTCTATAATTATAACAACAGGCCAGGCCAAAAAAATATTTTTTAATGCCAGAAATAATGCCAAATATCAATTCTTTAGGAAATCAATAGCATTTGGAAGTCTCTGTGTAGTGCTGTTCTGGTACCTGAGTCAGCCTCTTGTGTTGTTGCCTGGGAAACTATCGGTAGTGTAAGTGACGGTGGATGTGAACAGAGCAAAAGGTTAGCAATAAGTTGTCAGTCTGGCAGTAAATGTACAGTACAGACTACAGTGCATTAGTAAATATATGCTAAAAGTCATGTCTGTTGTTTCCCCAGGTGCTGGAAAAGTGAAGGAGATTAGGTTCAAAGTTAGCAACAATGGGTTAGCCTGACCTGAAGATGCAAAACAAAGAAATAGAGAATGGAGAAATGTGCACTCTATCCCATTACATCCAATCAGGGATATTTACTAACGATTTATGCCCCATTTTAAGCACTTTAACAACCAAATTGTGCTTCTTTTTATTCATCTAAAGGATCATACTGAAGTTTATGCAGGTAAAATGGGAGAAAAGTGGCACCACTGGAAATTGCATGTTTGATCTCATGTAAAACATGTTGCATGTTGTATTTTTGTTTAGAGGTGCAAAATATAGGAGGAGCGAATGCAAATTTATACAAAGGAAAGTGTAATTGAAATTTAAAGTCTCTGGGAAATGCAAGTGTAAAATCTGTAGCACTGTTTTATCACAGAAAGAGAGAGAGCGACCAGCTGGGTCAGAACAGTTTACTGTAGTCTTGGTTCGGCACCTAAACACAAGTCTACTATTTTTTTCACATCTTTATCTGTTTCCCACAGGTCCCTCCTGCCTGTTTTCCCAGACTCATAATGGCTTACAGCAGCTTCACTCGAGTGTCATATGATTGAAGCAGCTAGTAATACTTATTAAGTAGGCCATGATATTTTCTGTTTACAGAAATAATACAGTTGAAGGATTTTAAAACTCATGTATCAAAACTCATTCAATCACTGATTTTATTTTAAAACTGACAACATCACAAAATATAACTAAAATATCTTCATGTATCGCCTTCCTCAAGCAGGATGAATACATACTTGCGGATCCAAATGCACCTTCCCTTCAACCAATATTCAGCAGCATTTACATTTGTAGTGTTAGAAAATAACCGGCATATTCACACAATTAAGATACCATTAGGGCTGTAGTCAACCAAAGAAAATCTTGGTCGACTAAAATTGTAAATAATCTGCGACTAATCGATTAGTCGCGCGCGGGGGGGGGTACGTTACAATGAATTCTGTATTTCTCTGTTTAGCGTCTTCAGGCTAGGCTAACCCATCGTTGCTAACTTTGGCACTAACTCCCTTCACTTTTCCAGCACTTGGAGAAACAACAGACGTGACTTTTCATCATTTAACTGACACACTGTAGTCTGTGCTGTACATTTACTGCCACACTGACAACTTACCGCTAACCTTTTCCTCTGCTCCACTCATATCCACCATCACTTTCTCTGTGTCCAACTTGCTAAGCAAACATACTACGCAATGACGTATAACACAGTTGCTCGTTTCCCAGGCAACAACACAGCGGTTGACTCACGCGATGCACAGACTCCCAAACGCTAAATATTTCTGAATGAGTGGATATTTGGCATTAATTCTAGTATTAAAAAATATTTTTTGGCCTGGCGGGGGTTCTTCTTGATATAATTGTAGGAGAAATGCTCAGTAATGGAGTTAGACCTCCGGAGTTTGGAAGAGTCCAAAGTTGTGTAAACAGCGGGGGTGTTTTGAATACAATACGTCAAATACGTCAAAAGGTAGTTTGTTGGTCTGTCCCCCCGCTGCAGGAAAATAATGGATTAGTCCCAGAAAGCTACTGATGTAGCACTTTTCTCTTTCATGAAAGTAGAGATAGAGATACACGGAGATTATTCGACCAATGAGAATTTAGTCGGATGAGAGAGTATCGACCAATTAATCGACTAGTCGACCAACAGACTACAGCCCTAGATACCATTAATTGAAGTTAAAGCTGCATGAAGTGATTTTTGACCACTAGGGGCAGAAAGATTCCAATTTACAACAATTAGGCTTTGATACTATCAAATTATCACTTTTAGCAAACAACTTACACATCCAACAGAAACATAGCAACATTCACCACCTGTCGATTGTACAATTAGTCCACTATTAACTGCTGTTATAGCCCCAGTTTGGTCCACCAACAATCAGGGTCAGCTAAGTTATATTTGTTTAAAATATCAAACTTCGAGCTTCACGTTGTCTTGAATGCTCTTTTTCAAAAAGACATTGCTTGCTATTCACAGAATTCTCTTTCTTTTAGAATTTTTAGCACTAACCCTTCAATGAGACATTGGAAAAAGAGGAATCACAGAAGACAGTGTTGGTTTAAAAGACAGTATAGACAAATTTGATCCCATTCAGATGTCAGGTTTTTATATATCTTTAGTGTATTATATCCACTCAGGAGTATTGAGGGCATGTGAGAGGTGGCCATTATGTAATCGATTGAGAATACTCTACTCATGGAATGGTAAAATGGGGGAATTAGAGAGCGAAATGAAAAGTGTTTTATTCAATTACAGCTTGCCAAGACATAGCGAAATTCTGCGTCGGTTGCTTGGTAACTGTAATACTCGGAGATAAAAGTGCAGAGAGTGTAGTGAATAAGACTGCCACCATTTTTTTCTTTGCTGCTGGTGTTCTCTCCCTCTCTCTCCCTATACACACACATATATATATATATACATAAACACTATCAACAGCCATTGTTATAAGTAAATAAGATATAATGCTTTTTTTCCCCATCTTCCGTCTTTTTATTCCAGTGGGTAGTAACTGGGAGAGATCACAGCGCCACAGTTGTGACAGGGAAGTCATACCTTGACAGCAGGGATGAAAGGCAGGAATAGAGCAGGGTCAGACTGCTGGGTGAATATTTCACAGTCATCAGTCTTGTGACATTCGCTGCCCTGTTTCTCTGTTGGCCCCTCTCCCTCTTGACCAGTGACACAGCAGCAAGGTGTGAGACTGCATGTGTGTGTGCATTTGTACTCGCAACAATTTGTGTCTTATATGATTTATTTCACCTTCCTCTCTTATTTGCTCCCTGTGGTGTGTCACTAAATGTGCTGTTATGCTGAGAACCAAAAATGTGCAAATGAAGTTGAAAAATTCATGACAAATCATAGGAAATGATCAGTTTATTTCTTGCACTTTCTCACTTCCTCGTTACCTTGCACCTTACCGGGCTATGATGGTACTAACAAAACATAATCATATCCGTCAGCTTCTGAAAATTGGCTATCAGGATTTGATGAGCACTCCAATATAAATAAAACAATATCTATGCAAGAGTTGAAAGAGTTGCTGACTGTCGAGCAGTTGGTTTGTATCTCTAGGGTGTTTTCAGGATTACTTTTCGCTCCTTCTCTGACTATGAATTTAAACCTTTTATGTTGATCAGTAATTACAGACATTTTTTTTATATTTGTTGTGTACAGGGAGAGTGATTTATAAATCTGTAATCGAAAAGAAAGCACAATATTTTTTTTTAACCTGCAGACTCTGCACCTGCGGTTAGATTTTCTGTTCTTCCTTTCTCATTCTTTTTTTCAGGCGCTGTCTCTTAGAGGTTTTCAGGCTCACTGGAGGCATTCCAATAGATCCATCAATTTGGCAAAGCAGTGTGTGTGAAGCATAAGAGTCATTCCCTCGGGATACACACGCAAAATACACAGACACGCACGTACACTAATAGACAATCTATGTTGTTTATTTCGCTCCCCTCTGTGTTTTTACCAGCAGGATGTCTCAGAGGTGATGCTTATGTTGTTGGTTAGGTCCTTTGTGTTATGGCTCCCTTTGTTTTTTGTACATGGCTATATGGGCCTATATGGATTTCACCAAGCTGCTTATTGAACCCACTCATATCAGGGTGTATTCTCTGCTAGATCACAATCCTGCCTGCACTTCTCCTAACTGATTACAGTACTGTCAGTCACAACCTAATATGGTCCTGCACTAGTGTTTGCATGCAAGACAAATAATCATTTCCTATACGCCCACACAAAAGAAAAGCCATAAAGACATCAACTGAAAACATGATCCTTCACTGTAAAATGTTCACTATACATCAAATGTAGCAAAACCCTCACTAATCAACAACACGATATCTACAGTATGTCCATATCCTTATGGGTCTTACAAGCTTGTTAGAAAGCAGAATGATCCAGATGATGTGACACAACTAATTAAAAGGTGCCACACTCTAAGGTCTCAATTTGCTGATGAGCTAAATCAGGACACTCTCTTTCAGGGTTGAACGATCGGGGTGTTTCTGCACTTGACTGCAGCACTCCTGATTGACATCCAAGATAAATGACAATGTTGTTTCTGCACATAAGCGACAGATAGAGGCGCGCTGTTCTTCCCGCAGCTATCTAATTATTTGCTCTGTCTTCTTTCTTTGTCTTTTTTCCTCTCTCTGTTTTCTGGCATCTGCCTCTCTTGCTGTCCATCCAACCCCTCTTCTCTACTTGGGGACTCCAGTGATGGCTTCAAAAGGCAAAGCTCGAGGTGAGTGGTGGCTGCGTCTTCCTGCCGTAACCGCTAACTTAGCCTCACATCAAAAAGTGAAATCGAATATACTTTTTTTATTTGAAAACATAACTGATTGATGTTTTAGGTTGTTTCCTGTATCGTACTCTTGTACCTGCTTTTTTTTACTTTTGTTTCCTCAATTCCTAAGCAGTTATATTATTGTAATATTTTGACATAAGGCAGTTTTTAAAGAGCCAAGAAAGAGTTTTTATTTTAAGATTTCTGTCATACAGCAATTTTAGTATTTCATTTAAGCTTTCAAATAGGCTGTTTTATATTAACACATATTATATTTGACACTACTCAAAGAAAACATAACTGTGGCAAAATGGTTTGAATCAGAACGTGTTTTCTTGTTTTAAAATAGCAGTTCTACAACATAATACACATCTTATTGTCAATATTTATAGATGTTTTTTTCTATCGTATTTGCTCCTGAATTATTCAACCTCATAAACTCTGAAGGGGATAGTCGAAGGTCATAAGATTAATAAGGGAGTATTTCATCATGTGATATTGCCCTTTACCATTTCCACAATATTGGAAAGGTGGCAGTAAATTACAGTGATCAAAAACTTCTCCATCATTCTCTGCGTCTGTTAGATGGCAAAGAGAAGGGATTATAGATCAGAGTCAAGAGAGAGGCAAAGTGTTTATGTGAGAGGAGATAATTTCATTCAGCTGTGTGCTTCAGTAAATATTGCCTCTCAAAACTAAGAATTTAGTCAACCACAACTAGAACTATAATCTCCTCCTGTAAAGCCAAAAGTCTTTGACTAATGATTATACAATCAGAGGTCTTGAATATGGTCAATTTCAGAGCAGAGAGGTAAGCCAAATAACAGGACGGGCATCAATTTGGGGAAACATGCCAAGCAGACTAGGCTATACAGTAATTCCAAATGTGTGCTTTTTCTTAAACAATCAGATCTGAGTCAAACTTGAAAATAAAGGTAAATCAAGAAAATGCCATGAGAATATGTACCAAAATTAAATCTAAAACAGACCCATGAAAAACTTACCCAAAAATTATTTTCAAAAATTAAAACTTTTTTCCAACCTGAGCACAGCCAATTCATCTTGAATAGAGGGAGAACACCAGAAGCAGCATGATGAAATGAACATATCAATAATAACAATGATATCTTAAAAAATGATTTAAAGTCATGGAAATTACTCCCAAATAATTTGCTTACGTGCTTCAAATACTAATACTAAAATCAACAACATAGAAGATAATCATATTCTGCGATGACTGGGATTTACTATATGACCAGAACTGATATGTACTGTATGTACTGATCAACTAGAATCCACTTGGGTATCAGACATATTGACACAAAGACTTACACTAATTAAATGGGAATATACCCAGGTCTCAGTTCTTCAGGACATTTAAACAGACATAATAATAACCAATTAAAACAGCTCATGTAAACACCTTGATCAGAATCAACTTGCCAATCTAGGGGGATAAAAGAATAATTTAGTTGACAAAAATTTGTGGTTGAAATGACCTTTTCCAAATACTTTTTGTTTTTAGAAAATGTATACCCTGCAAATGCTTATCCAGTGGAGTCAAAAATGTTCCCCAGGAAATACTCTATACTGTTAGTGATTGATGAGCGCTCTCCACCACTTTCTCATGTTATGCATCTTTCCCAGGGGAACCCTATTTGAATAAGTGACGTTTACTCGGGAGAACTGACTCGTAATGGCTAGTCAGCCTTCTGTTTAATAACAGCGAACTGTCTGTTCTGATAAAAATGCTGCTTTTGTACAATCACACAACAGTACACCAATCATACCGCAATTCCAAGTGGGTACATCCTTTTCAAAAGTTTGCCTGTTGTGAAGTGATAGATCTGGTATATTGCTCATGTCAAAACCCTTCCCTTTCCTTACAATACTGTCTCCCTTCTCCCCTCCTCCTCCTCATCATCATCATCATTCTCAGCAGCAGCTCTGGTAGTAACAACCGCATGTTTTCCCTCTACACTTCACTACGCAGAATTTTCTTGTTTTCCTGCTGCGTCTGAATGCGTAATTAATTTAAACCATGTCTCTCTGGGCCAACTCTGTGTGTTTGAACACAACTGTAAGATCTCCATCTCATTCACAGTTGAACCCATCTTCTCTTCAAAGGCCACCCTAACCTGGCTATCATCCTTTTCTATCTCACTGTGACAGTATAGGAAATCCATTGCACTCTTAATAGGGGAACAGAGGATGTGTAGAACAGAGTCAAGCACATGTCTCCTTCTTGCCTCTCTCACCCTTATAATGAGGCTATTGGTAGGAAAACATAACAAGCAAGATAAGATTCATGCTGATCAGTGGGCAGATAAAGGCTCAGTTCACCTCCAAGCACCAGTTCATCCATGTGTGTGCGAGAGATATGTATGTGCTTGAGGCTACCTTTCGCATGTATTCATTTGCAATTGCACATATTGTACCGCCAATTACAGTATATACCACCAAAGATGAATCCTGCTGTCACTTCATTCGCTGGTGGAAGATTAAATCAGAATTATTTTTAGAAAATGTGACAACATAATGGCGTCAGTGTCAGGGATGCAAAATGACCATGAACAAGAACCTGTGTCTTTAAAATTTCTCTGAATCTATGCAGTCAATGTTTTTGTGTATTACCAACTGACTTGCATTTAGAAGAAAATATTTCAAACCAATGGTAATCTAGGGATTAGCCTATAATATTTCTGTGGAGTAAAAGTAAGTAAGTAAAGTAAAAGGGAAAGTGTGAGGGGATGATGTGCTATTTAAAAAACATAGTCCACACTTGTATCACTTTCAGCTGTCATACAAGTTATAAGAGTTTCCTCACATCATGCACTCAAATGTAATCATGCTGAGTTAGACTAGCCTGAGCTTAGCTTTGAGACGAGATCTTCAGTGTCAACTCTGCAACTGTGGGCCTTTCCTACAAGTTGTGGTTTTAAAAAGAAAGAGCAAAGCAAGTCTGTCACACGAGCCAAATGATAAGAGCTGTTTTTAAAACTAGCACTTTCTGCTCACTGAGTCTTGCAGATATCCCCTGAGGCAAGAAGCATTTCCCAAGATCACTCTTAAATGAACAGTATCTGTCAACACATCACCACACATTAGAAAATCACACTGTGTCATGTTGATTTGGGGAATTTGGGAGTTTTTGGTGGCAGCAGCGATTAGTCTGATTTCCCTCATGAATGCCACCCTTGCCTGCGATCATTCTGCTCTCAGCGCATAAGAAATGAATTACCTCCTGTCATAAAAAAGGAGTCGAGCGCATTTCTCTTTCACATCAGTTTGAGAAAATCTGAGAATTTCAATAGCCACAATAAATCCGATTTCCCTGACCTAATACGTTTAAGACATTTAAATTGTAAAACCTACTAAGCCAGCAAGAGAGGGTGAACAATAATAGTGATTTGCCATTGCTTGGCTTTATATATGAAGAGGGAATACAGTGAGGATAGACACACTTCACATAGCCAGATCCTTCCCTTCTTTGTCCTTGTAATGCTGAAAATAGACAGATGAAACAGATGAGACTGCGATTTGGCTATTTCTAAAAAGGCTGAACTGAAAATAACATTTAGTGCATTGTTCACTTTCAGCCAGCACTTCTTATCAGTAACACGCAAAATATCCTGACCTTAACTTCATAAAACATATACATACATACGTACAACGACAAACACAAATACACAGGAAACTATGCTTATATGTGCATAAATCAGGGCAGAATAATTTAAATGCCTGCCATCTCAGATAATACAGCTGCTACAGGGAAATGTTTAAGATGTTGTTCTTTTGTTTTGGGACTTGCCTCAATTGTTTACTCCACTCCTTCTTTCCTTACGTACACTGTTAAAATATGTACTTCTGTACTTTACCTCCTTTGCTCTCAGCTTCTGCAGCTTGCTTTTTCCAGCTGGAAGAAAGCACTGTATGAAGAATTTATGAAGGCTAGGTTTACCTCTGTCATAAAATCATGAAATGTCTGCCCTTGGCTCAGAAAGGATAGTGAGATCCTGGCCACTCTGGACAGAGATGGCTTGAACTTAAGCAGCTTACACACAGAGGTTTATATCTCTGCCCTTTAAATTGATATGGCTGAATCAAGGGCAGCAATACTGGGCAAATGATATTGATGTGTGGAAATGAAGCCAGTCACCAAATAGAAATTAGAGTTGTTTGTTTTTATAAATGATGATAGGATTGGCTCCTGAAAAGCAACATTACACAGAAGTTCAGCTGTAGGAATTTTTCCTCAGCAACAAAAAAAGAGAAACTGCTGTGGCATGTTTGTAACTTGTCCAGGGCATTGTACACACAAGAGGGTGCTAACATAGGAGACATTCTTTCTGGATGTTTTGTCACTACCTTGACAACGTCTGTCAAAACCTTTCACACCCCAGATGCTACTGGAGACAGTAGCAATCCCCCCCCCCCCCCCCCCCCCCTCCTCCAATGTCAAAAACAGACCAAAACAGACTTCAGTCTCCCCCGGGCAGCTGCTTACCACACTGTCCTCTCTCTGTCGCTGCATGTCATGCTTAAACAACCCCTAATAGCACCTCGGAGAAGTAGGTGATATTTTGCTGATCTGACTACAGGGGTTGAGTTGGATGTCAAGTTTGTAATGGCGGCACCAACAGCTGTCCAGTCTAATTATTGTATGTAAATGACAACAGAGCTGCCATACTCAGCCTCCCCAGTGCAGGATAATTAATTTCCAGCCTGTCCCCACAAGAAAAACGACAGTATAGGTCTAAAGTTCAGGCCAGCAAAAATGACCTATAGTTACATTTATCCAAGGAAGTGATGCTTTTTAAATGACGTCAGTATGAGGTGATTTGATGAGATGATTTGCGTTATTAGGAGGAGGCAGATTGGATGCATGACTAGTTAGATTTACTGTTGCCATGATGATGAAGTTTGCATAATTTTAAAGTATAAATCACATTTCAAGTGATCATTTTAACCCAAACCATGATCTTTCCCTAACCCTTACCAAGTGTTTTTTGTACCTAAACCTAACCGGATCTTAACCACAGCATTGTCACAACATAAAACATAATTATTGTTTAACATTTTGTAGCATTTGTAACATTTTCGGAAAGCAGCATATTACAGTCCTATGGGTCATTCTGGAGTGCATTGCTACAGCCGCTAGATGGCGCAGACATAACTATAGGTCGCTTTTTGCTGGCTGAATTTTAGACCTATACTGTTGTTCATTTATGAGGACGTGTGTTGTTAATATCATATTTCCAGATCAAAGACTGTCAGAATGTCCCGAGGTGGTTGTACACCAGTGCTGAATACAAAGGTAGCTCCACCCTCTGCAGGGGTTGTATTCAATTTGCTCACAGCAGGATTCTTATCACTGTCAAAAAAAAGTAAATTTAGATTAGAAGCACACAGACACCAAGAATTTATTTGAATTTTTCATGGGCAAATGCATATAACCTTAAATTTATTGAAGATGAATTGAGAGTATTTTTCACTTAGTGCAGTGTGATGGCAATGAATGCACTGTATTTGTAAATGTGTCCCCTTTCCAAACAAAGCTGCTCTAAATGCATTTTATTATAGTTTTTATTCCTTCAACACAAAATATTCTGACTTGCAGAAGACTAACGTATGACAGCTGGCTTGCACAAACATGAGGGTCTGGCTGCTTGTGTTGCGTTTGTGTTGTTAAGCCAGACTTCACTTTCTTCTCTGATTTCAATAGGTTTAAAAGATAAATTACATACAGTGCTGTAACCCTTCCAGTGCTTTCTTGTTTAAAAAGACAGATGTATAGCTTTGTCACACTGGCGACACAGGAAAGCACAATTTAATTTCAATGTGAATACGGGAGGCTCATTTTTCATGCCAGGTATAATAGTGTTATGAAATGTTGATAAATCACATTTGAGATGGGATGTGGATTTGGTATGCATGTTGATAGAAGGCATGAAAAAGGTCACATTGAAACAGAAAGAAACAAAGATGTGTTACTCAGAAAAACGAAAGGGAGGTTTTTGTGAAAATTGTCAAAGAGGGACAAAGAGTCCCAGAGCGAGGGCAGGGAGTGGTGATGCACTTCTCTGATATGTTAGCTTCTGTTCCAGGATGTTACTAACATTTCCTGTTCCATATTATTAGCTAGAACTGGTTCTTGTACAAAGAAATCTTCCTTGCCTGGAAATTAAAGCACATGCAGTTTTTCCTGTTGCATTTTGGTGATGCTCTAAACCATGATGCTTCGCTGTTGTTACTCAAGGACACTCAAGGATACATGGCTGGTTGATGAATTCACACCATCTGATGAAATGATCAAAACTCTTGACCTTGTACCATCACTCCAATCATAAGGCTACCCTCCTTCTTGACAATCTCTGAATTTCTCACTCACAGAAGCTTGTGTATCCAGCTATATAACCACCCGTGTAACCTTACATACTCTGACTGTCATGGTGAAACTGTCACATCTTATGTAATCTTCTGTATCTCATTCATGATCTTCTGAGTTGAGGATGCATTTTGAACAGTGCTCATGCTTTACCATGTATATATATAAGGCTATGCTATGTATATAAGGCAGTGCTGTGCTGTGCAGTGATGCCTGCCATATGTGGTTTGAAATACACATTTTTAATACACCATTATAATGATAAAAACAATAGTACATGTTCATTTTTTTACTTTCAATTTTTAATGAAGTAACAGCAATAATGAAATATTGCTCATAGTTGGCATGCATGCATTTTGGTTTAACTCTGACCTGCTGTACTCACCATAATTATGCATGCGCACAGTTTTTTCCTGTACAATGACAGATTATCATCACTGGTGTGCTTTTTTGGTTTTTGGCTTGTCTCATCATCTGAGTTTTGTTTCTTGCTTTGTTGTAGTGACATCACCATGTTCCCAGATCTCAAAAATCACTTTGGTCTTTTCATAATTGATAGAAACTTCAAAACGAAGATCCATGATGTACAAACATTTAAATTTAAATTTAAAAGTCTGCATTCATCAGGTATATTTGACCTGCTTAAAAGGTAACTTGGCTAATTAAAACAGTGGACTGCCTCTGTCCATGTTTTTAATCCTGTATTCCCTGCCATACATCATAGCTCTACAGCTCAGTTGAGTTCCAGTCCTGGTATAAAGGTCAGTAGCTCCAGGCTGTCCGTCTGTCTGCCTGAATCTCTCTACTTTTCCCTCCTTCTTGAATGCCTAAATAAAAAAGGTTAGTAGACTGAGCTGCTCTTGCTTGAAAGGTCATGTTGGAGAGTAGACAGAAAGCATCAGTGATACTCTTATCAGTATTATTTGTCCAGTAGTTTGCTTTGGCAACAGGTACTATGTGTCTGAATGTGTCCTGTGAATATCTCTACTGGGTGCTCAGGCATGTACTTCTGGAAGTGATAGTTGGTCTTTTGAGGAAAAAATTGGATGCAATGTGTGGTGGGAGGCACAAGTCCAAATGATTGTTGGGAAGCTCTGTGGCCAGCTTTGATTATTTGCCAGTGCATACGCCTACTTCTAGGTGGAGGGAGGGAATGGGGGGTATTGAGTGGGTCCCATTAAAACTTAAGATTCAGCTCATCTAGGGAGACAGCTGTGTGGAGGGTAAAGCATGGGAATGTGCTCTGGTTTAGTGTCTCTAGAGGAAATAACGTGTTGCTATTTGTTTTGAGACAGCTGCAATCATCCCAAAAGAATCAGGTCTTGCATAGCTCCATATGCCATTTATGGTTTCATATATATTATCCAGTTCAAGCTAAATAAAGCAAAACTAATTTCATTATGTCTCTATTTCATAATGTCATGTAGATGAGGAAGTTGTTGACTTGGTTTAGCCTTGGTATGTCAGTCAAAGTGGAGGGCAATTAAACTGACCCCACTCTCCATGAGAGACAGAGCACAATTGAGCACAATAAAGGACGTTGGATCAAGATAAACTTGAAAGTCTAAGGAGCACCGAGAGACACAGAATATATGAAAATGAGAGACAAAGAAAAGACAAAGAAAGGAAATGCCACCCTTCAGGGATCAACTAGTGGAGGAGACACGACACAGAGAGAAAGGAATATATAGAGAGAAGGGGACTGAGTGGAATTGGTGTGAACTAGAAAAGATAGAGCAAGAAACTGAAAGTAGGAAAAAGCGTGGAGTTGAAGTGAGGGAAGGACCTAAATTTAGACATGGAAATCAAGGGAGAGCAGCTGCCTCCTTCCCTCAGGAGATACATTTAAATCAGGTCTGGGTGGCCAGAGGGGAGAATGAAGGAACCTACTCTACTGGCCAATTAGGTGTACAGAGCACCGCACTGTGCTAATATAACCATCATTGTTGCCCCTTTGGCCCTTTCAGTCCCACTGGATGTGTAGCACGAGACTCTGACGCAGGGCTTACTGTAGGAAGAGGGATCCCCGGACTATTGTAACTTTATGTAGAGACTAGTACCTCAAGAGAGGAGGAGAGGAGAGCATCAACAAGAAAGGCACAGAGGAACATATCTACAATATAGTATGTCCTTGTAGCACAGCTGTAATGATACTGTATTGTATATCTGTTTCATAGTCTTCAATTTTGGAAGCACCCCTTTTTCTCAAGAGGGATGCGCTGCCCTTTGTCACAACCATTAAATCACTCAAACATGTTTTCTTCTTTGGCAAAATCAGATCCTTTAGAGAACAAACTAGCAGACTATATTTTCAGGGATGAGTACAGACTTGACAATACAATCCAAGTACAAGTGAGTATATTCCCCAAATGTCTCCATCTTAATGAGATTTGCAGTAATGAACTTACAACTATACATATTGTACAGAACCTTACTCCAAAGTGTTACCATTCACTTCACTGGTTAACTATTGACTTCCCTTTCCTTTGTGGCCAGCACAAAGGAAATAAAATGTATCACACTGGGCTGTGTGTCACCCAACTGCGTCAGTAATAAAAATGAGAAAAAGTAAGTGATTTAAAGAGAGGAAGTAATAAAGAGAGCAAGGGCAGGTGCAGGAGAATGGTAAATCGTTGGCAGATCATGCCTCATGCAAAACTTTCATGAATAAAACATATTTCTAGCCTCCCATAGCTCAGATCCATTTTTCCTTCGTTTCCCTCTGCGCCCCTCTCTATCTCTTGCACGCATGATTAACCTCGGGAGGCCTTAATCAACACTGGAAATGACCCGTGCTCCTTGACTTACCTCTCTCTACCTCTCCTTCCCTCCTTCACTTCATTCTCTCTCCTCTCTGCACATCGTTCACCACAGGTCTTTCAGTGATGGGGTTTGCTTCACCTACTAACCTTGTAGACAAGTGCTATTTGAAGGTTGTTTATCTTACCTGTGCAAATCATTAACTCATGTAAGGAAAACACAAAACCACCTGCTGATATTTACACAGGGAATGTGATCTAATACAGTATCAGCGTTTTGGATGGAAGGGTATCAAACAGAATCACACAGAAATTGAAGTTGTGGTATTTAAAAACTTCTAAATATATCTCATTTCTTTCTTTCCTTATATATGTTTTTTCAATTTTTTATTATCCTTTCCCGGGGGGATGGTGGTTTAAGACGGGAGAGTTAGCTAGGGATGAATAATCTTTTTTACCTAAGCCTTTATTCACACAGTCTTTAAACCTGTCCTCTGGGGATGGGGACAGGGATAGATTTATGGTTATTATTATTTACTTGCTTACTTGCTCCCTCAGCCTCCCTAACACACACACACACACACACACCCTCCACATTGCACACCGTTACACAAAAGCATACAGATGCATTCACAGTAGTGTGAGCTGTCCATGGTTCTGAAAACTGTCAGGCAGCTATGTTTTGGATAGAACTAGATGCAAAATCGGGTGCTGTAAACAAGTTAACTCAGCTGAGAGGTCACACCAAATTACATAACTTTGTTCGTCTTTCTGTAATTTCTCACTGGATTCAGGCATTGCACACACCAACATCCATGCATGTACACAGATCCACGGGGAACAGTTTTTAATTGGTGTTCCCCGTGTAGCTGAGGTTGCAGGGTTGATACCGCAGGCTAAATGCCCCCTGTGTGTTCTATGTTAGGGTCCAATTTAGCACACAGTAGTGACTGGCCATCCTGCCTGGACATTTGCTTCGTAATTAGGGTGATAAGCTTTTTCAAAGACGTAAACCAGATTCCCTCTCTTTGTCCTGCAGTGTGAGGTTCATTCTTATTCTTTTTCCAGCTTGTATTTATGTACGTCTTTCTGAACCAGTTGGATAGAAATCATATTGCTGTATAATCTGTCTCCATAGTTTTATTTTTACATGATCATTGTTAGGCTTGATTTAAATGTGTTAAGTGAATTCAATCAGCAAAGCAAGCTTACAAACCATCTGTCTCACTACGTGTCCTCCTCTTTTTCTCTCTCTCCCTCCTAATGCCTCTTCATCTCCTCTTACTTGTTTCTCTTTTGTGTCATGTTGCAGGCATAAGTGGTCAGCACCCTTTGGTTCAGAATGTCACGGTGACAGAGGGCGGAACGGCGAACCTGACCTGCCGTGTGGAGAATAATGACAACACCTCCCTCCAGTGGTCAAACCCGGCACAGCAGACCCTCTTTTTCGGGGACAAGAAAGGTGAGTTGGAAGATTGACAGACATCAGCAACTACACAACAGATGCAGTATTACAAAGTAGGACCTGTGTTAGGTTTGTGGCAGTTGAGAAATGCATAAAACACACAAAAACTTTTTAGGTTGGGGAGCAACTTGGAAAAAACCTTCCATATTCCTGTGTGTTTGTCACTTGAATAAGGTGCTGTCTTGTTGTATCATAGGATTTGTCCCACATTTCATGTTGCTGTGTTTTCCTGTCAGTGTTCACAGCAAGTGTATTCACAGTACACAGAAATGGACACACACACATGCCTGAGCCTTTTTTCATGGTCTTTAAAACCTTTTCTCTGTGGATGGATAGTATGTGGCTATTATTATTTTTCACTCAATAGCTCGACCTTTCACACACACATTCACAGACAAACACACAAATGCTACTGCAAAGGAGAATAGATAGGGCCTCTTTCCGAATTGTTTTGCCTGGAAAACGGGATAACCAGTTCTGAGCATCACCTGCCATGAACAATTTGAGGGCTTTACTGTTTTTATTTGTTTGCTTTATGCAGTCCACTTTACATCCACATCAGAATTATTCACTGTGTATATTTGGATAGTTCAAAAGTAGAAATGGATAAACACAGGTATTCACAGATATTCAGGTCAGCAGAGATACAAATAGCAGGTTATTGTAAATAGTTACAATTGTTTTGGTTGATTGCTGTCACTCATTTGTATTTCCTGCCATCTCAAATGCAAATATGTTAAGTGAAAATACTGGAGCAAGTTGACTAAATCTTATAGAAAAGAACTGGTGGATCAAATGTATTTTAATCTATGCCTTTCTATGTGAATCTAAAAGATGCAGATTCAAATATTTTAAACTGGTGTTCAAATCATGTTAGAACATCAGAAACAGCCCACACACTCTCAAGGTCAACCATTCACCCAGTCTGCCACCCTGTAGCTCATTCTGGCTCTAGCACATATGAATTAAATTTCAGCTAAAAGAACAAACTCAATCACTTGGTCCTTTATGGCCTTGTGTATAATTGAATGTGTGAGAGCATTACATTTGTTACATTTAACCAAAGACACACTTTTACATTTTGTGGTACAGCACGACGAGCTAATGGCAATCTATTGGATCTTGTTTTGCACAAAATTTGCTCTTTGGTGGTATGTTTTTTTAAGAATTGTGATGGGCAATAGACCAAGATGAAGAAAAAATTATACTGACATTGAAATATTTTCAGTGCAACTACAATGGAATTTTGTATCAGTGATGAAGGTTATACTTCTTTCCATAATAACAGCCACAATAATGGACCATGGCAGGCTGACAATACTGTCTCCACTTGTTCGAATGATATAGAGCTGATATCCAATTCAACACTGTAAATATGCATTATGAAAGGGATTTTGCTTATGTTCTAGAAAAAGGAGCAAGTGTGTTTACTCAAGTTGTGTTTACTCAAACTAACAGTTGAAATGTTTAGATATTGGTACATATTTAACAATATTTAACAATTCAATGTAAAATAAGCTAACATTACTAGAAAAGACTCCTATAAACTGGACAACCTCACAGTCCAACAGAGAATTTCCTCCCTTTAAACAGATGTAAAATCTTGTTATCTTTCCACACATTCAAACACAGTGATGCACACACAAACACACACAAAATATTGGTGTGGCTCAAGGCCACCAATGTTTTAATGGTTAATAAGTACAAAAGGTTTATTCCTGACCTTTCACACCCTCTGCAGTAAAGTCCCCATAAAAAGGATTCATGTGTGTTATTTTGTTGGTTCATGTCTGCTGAAATGATTGTGCCTTGTGCGTCTCTCAGCTGTATTAGTGGAGTGTAATAGAGTATGAATCACTCTCTCTTGTAAGTGTCTGGATTAAGCACATATGGGATTTACACAGTCTACTTCCATTATCCCTCTGCCCACTGGCTGCTGTGTCCATTTGTGTGTTGACACACTGTATGTGTGTGTGTGTGTGTGTGTGTGTGTGTGTGTGTGTGTGTGTGTGCTTACACAAATGTATGTGTCTGTGTTGGTAATTATTTTTTCAAGTCATTTCATGTGCAAAATATTTTAAATTTCAACTATTCAGTTACTTACTGTTTTTTTTTCATAAAGAGCAGCAGTAAAAAGCTGCATTGAACACCAAATTCAACAGTTAATGTTCTCTGCAGGTTATTCCATATAACACCAGGGGTCGGGCTTGGGGGTCTATTTCATGGCATTTCCAGTGCAGAGCTCTGAGATTGGAAATGAAAAAGCAGCCAAGGATTCTCTTATTATCAGAAAAGCAAAGGGATACTACTGAGGCCCCAGAATTGCATTGCTGTTTTGGGTTGGCTGTGTGTGTGTGTGTGTGTGTGTGTGTGTGTGTGTGTGTGTGTGTGTGTGTGTGTGTGTGTGTGTGTGTGTGTGTGTGTGTGTGTGTGTGTGTGTGTGTGCTTTGGGAGTTGTCTTGCTGAATTTGGCAAAATTCAGATGCACATGCTGATGGGAGCACTGAGATGGTGAGTGTTTCCAAAGTGCCACTGGCAGTGTGAGAAAGGAAAGATGTCTCAGCAATAACAATATTTTATTCGAGGATTTTTGGTCAGGATTTAGAGAGCACCATAGCATAGAGACAGCACTGGTGAAAGTTACAAATGACCTCCTAATTGAATTGGACAAAGGACTTCTCTCTTTACGTATCTTGTTAGATCTTAGTGCTGCATTTGACACCATTGACCATCACATTCTATTACAGAGAGTGGAACATTTAATTGACATTAAAGAACTGCATTAAGCTGGTTTCAGTCTTATTTATCAGAGCGATTTCAGTTTGTACACGTTGACGATATATCCTCCATACACACAAAAGTTAGACACAGAGTTCCAGAAGGTTCTGTGCTTGGACCAATACTATATACTATTATATGTGCTTCCTCTAGGTAATATTATTAGCAAAGACTTCATAAATCATTGTTATCATTGTTATGCAGATGATACCCAATTATATTTATCAATGAAGCCAGATGAAACCAATCAGTTAATTAAACTCCAAGTATGTATAAAGACATAAAGACCTGGATGACCTGCAATTTTCTTCTAGTAAGCGCAATAAAACTGAAGTTATTGTGCTTGGCCTTAAACACCTCAGAAACACATTGTCTAATGATATAGCTACCCTAGATGGCATTACTCTGGTCTCCGGCACCACTGTAAGGAATTTGGGAGTTATCTTTGATCAAAATTTGTTCTCTAACTCCTATATAAAACACATTTCAATGACTGCCTTTTTCACCTATGTAACACACACAGCAAAAATTGGACAAATCCTGTCTCAAAAAAAAATGCAGAAAAACTAGTCCATGCATTTGTTTCTTCTAGGCTGGATTATTACAATTCCTCAGTATCAGAGCCTTCAGCTATCATTCTCTTCTCCTGTGGAACCATCTTCCCGTGTGGGTCCTGGGTGCAGACACCCTCTATATGTTTAAGAGAAGGCTTAAAATGTTCATTTGATAAAGCTTATAGATGGGGCCAGCCCAGACTTGACTTGCACCAGCCCCTAGTTATGCTGCTATAGGCCTAGACTGCCAGGGGACTTCCCATGATGCACTGAGCTCCTTTCCCCTCCTCCCCCTCTCCATCTGTACGCATTCATGCCCCATTAATGCATGTTATCAACTTGGCATCTTCCCCGGAGTTTTGTACTTCTCGTCTCGCAGGAGACCTTTGGTTGCAGACCACCTGTCCAGCTTGAGGCCCACTGCAACCACTATTATTATTAGTCCAATTTCTATTATTATTGTTGTTATTGTTACTGTTATTGTTGCTGTTCTTCTGTGTTACTCTCTCCCATCTCCCTCTCCCCCTCCCTCTTTCTCTCTCAACCCAAGCAGTTGAGGCAGATGGCTGCTCACCTAGAGCCCAGTTCTGCTTGAGGTTTCTTCCCATTAAAGGGGAGTTTTTCCTTGCCACTGTCGCCAAGTGCTTGCTCATGGGGGAACGTTGGGTCTCTGTAAAATAAAGAGCATGGTCTAGACCTGCTCTATGTGAAAAGTGCCCTGAGATAACTTCTGTTGTGATTTTGGCACTATGTAAATAAAATTGACTTGACTTGCAACTGCAAACGCCTTTGAGCACAGTAGGTTTCAGATTAATTTTCCTTGCTGCCTGTTGGGAAGAAGAATATGGGGATTAGACACACACAGTTGCTCAAAAATACAACCCTAACTTTTTGCATAATTTGCTCTATTACAACTAGTTTTTGTTCTTCATGCCAACATACAGGAGATTGGGGTTACTTTTCATACTGTAGGTATGAAGAAAAAGGTGACCTGGGAGATTGACAGACAGAGTTTTTCTTTCCTGTAAAATGGGCGGCAAACAAGATATAACTCTTTGAAAATTTTTGATTATTTCTCATGGAATAAGTGGCAAGATCACAGATAAAATGTTCACATATATACAGAATAGATGAATAAGCTAGACCTCAATGTGTTTTGTCCAATTCAACAGATGGTTGTCTTTGCGCATGTGTCATATAACAAAGAGTGTCACTTACATCCTCTATTAAAGTCAACCATGCAGCATTAGCATAAACATACTGCTTTTTCAAAGACAAATGCAGCAACTGACTCCATTACAGTCCTTTGAGTGGTGCGGGTTTCGCTGCTTTTGTTGTTTAATGTTAGGGCTGAGACTCACCCCCAAGACGTTTAGTCAGATGAAAGAGACTCCTCTTGTCTCCTGATGAGGTTCTCCGATGGCTGTGAAGAGTTGTTTGAATTTCAAATAAGTCATTGTCACGAAAGTAGCCAATTTTGTCCTTTCTCTCACTTACCACTGAGGAACTTAAGCTGTGCTTTGCCAGCGAGAGAGAGAGAGAGAGAGAGAGAGTACTGGGCAAGAGGGATTCTCTCCCTTATAAGATTCAAAAGAGGCTAATATCTCTTTACAAATTGCTCTTTTGGTTTCATGTAATTCAAGACTTGATAATAGCTTTATTTCTTGGATGGAGAAATTTCACAATGAGGCATAATTACAATTTATTCGTTATTCCCATACTAGAAAGAACCTATGTGTAATTACTTTCCAGGCTGAATTTGTAGGCCTATTTAGTGGGCTCATTGTGTGTGAGCACTGGCTAAGGTATGACATTTAAATCATTTATCCAATATGGTTACTGTAATTTGCCGACCCCTTCTTTATCCAATTTCTTTTCCAACACCTACATTAACAGTTTCTTTTTCAACCCTTGATCCTTTTCTCTTCTCTTATTTTACCTGTCCTTAAAAGCATCACGAACACATGTTAGCAACTTTATAGAAAAATAAGATGTGTGTATTTTCAAGCTGCAGTATCAGTGTTTACTTAATTAGCAGTTTGACATTAGAGTGCAGGTCATACTAGAGAGAATCTGTGTGCTCTTCAGGATAACATGGTGGCATGCCTTGCCTCACTCTTCAGCGTCACCTGTTCAAGCTTACAACAGGTAACACTTAACCTTGTTTACATTACCTGTTAACAATTTTTTTGTTGTTCCTTTATGGTCCTGTTTTTGATGGAAAATCAAAAGAAATTTAAAATTAAATTATTATTATTATTATTTAAAAAATTAATTAAATTTCTTACACATATTGACAACATGACCTTTAGCAGGACTCAGTTTATTACTTACTCTTCCATGTTGATGTGACAATAATTTTTCAATGGAATTATCCAAGCGCAATAAACTGAAGTTATACAGAACACTTTTTTACATAACCACATTTACGGTCTTTACAATCCTTTTTAATTAGACTGGTCTTGGCTTATTCTGCTTCTATTTCAATGACAAACTGACCATCAAAAGATCACTATGATTCTGTGAAATTCCCCTCAGTCTGTACTGAGAAGCACAGCCACACACGTATGTATCAGTGTATTATTCCAATATAATTTTGCCACATGTAGTAACTGTATCTGCAGCTTTTTCATATATGTGTAATCATTTTGATGTTGCTTGAAAAACCACCAAAAGTACTTACCTGTGGTGGGCATTTCTGCCGACACTGTGCCATCTGCAGATTGATTGAATCTGTTTAAACATTAAAATTAGTGTTATGGGTGAACAGCTAAGGGCCAACTGCTCATTTTTAGACCCCAAGCTGCTGAATATTAGACTGTTTGGGTTCTCAGATGTCAAATATTCAGCTATCTGAATCAATTTACTGGCTGTGTGTGTGTGCGTGTGTGTGTGTGTGTGAGTCTGCTTGTAAGTGCACATATACGTGTGTGCCTGTGGAATGTCATGCATTCCGCCTCCCCAGTATGCAACCGTGAAAGCTTTGATGCATTCAGAGTATCTATGCCTGAGCAATTTAGGGGATAGGCTTTTAAAAAATTTCCAAAGTAAATAACAAAATAAGAAATGCTTGACAGACTTTTTATTAAACAGAAAGCAGAACTTTCTCTCAAAACTTAATCTTTGCAGGAAAGTTAAACTTTTTAGACAGCTGTCTTTTTTTCCTGGAAGAGTACCTCTATGAAACATCCTTTCATATCATCCTGAAGATTGGTATGGTGTTCTCTCTGATAGGAAAAAAGCTGACTGTAAATCTCCAAAGATCCCTAACAAGTCCCCTCTCTCGAAGACAAGGACCATAAAACATAAGAGGAAGAAAAAGAGGAAAAAGGTGACGGAATGTAGGCCTTGGTGGGATAAATGAGAGGAATTAAGGAGGCATTTTATGAGAGCTTTCAGATGCAGTTATCACCTCAGGAAGACATAGGCAAACGTTTTCTTTGACCTTGAGCAACCGGCGTCTTCTTTCTTTGCACATGTCTCTATAACATTTGGTTTCTGATAAAAAGAAGCTTTTTATACTTACTCATGTTTGCATTGTATTTAGTGGTGCAGACAGGTATAATGATTAAAAGCAGAGACTTGTATGGTCTGTGTGCCATTGATTGTGTGTTGCCTGTGAATCCGAGGCAAATGTCAGCTGTTTCTTCTCTTTACATCTGTAAAGCAGGTTAAGGTGAGAAAGAGACTAGGTTGTCAAATGAAGCAAAAGATTCAGTTATTACTGCTTTTATTAGCAGAGCCACTTATCATTTCCAAGGTGTAGAGAATAATACCTGAGGCAAAAGGGAATAATTAGTTCACACTTAGTGGCAGTCTTATTCATTTCTCTCTTCCAGGAAAAAGTTCTGGAGCACAGAGTTGGGGAAAAGAAATGATATTTTTTACACATTTTTAACAAAATTAAAAGTTCAGAGTTGTTTGTGAGGAATTTTCAGCATCAGCAAAATGAAGAGTTAGCTCTACAAAGATTTTTTTCCAATGCTTTTCAAAGTCATTTTGAAGGGATAGCTGTAGTGGACATACCCTAGAAAAATATGAACGTCCTTATAGACTAAGATATCTGTTCTTCCAATCCTTAGCTGAACAGGGAAATTGTATCCTTCTGCAAAGTACAACAGGTTTTATAGGCTAGGGCTATCTCCTCAATGACCCGCTTCTCACAAGGACTTAATGAAGTAGGTCTAGTGGAGGTGTCCCACTGAACTCTGCATGGCAGGTGGAAACTGATGAAAGAAAATCATTTCTGTCACAGGAAAAATCTCCACAAGCCAATTACTGTATGGAGTATGGCACATTTTACATTTTAAAAAGCCAGTGTGCCTCGGAAAAAGTATAACAGGTAATGGGGGTTGAGAAATGGCTTAGATACAGAATATACTTCAAGCTGTTCAATAAACATTGCATTCTGTTTACTTTTCTCTCTCTCTTTCTCTCTACAGCTCCCTTACTCACACATACACAGACACAGACAAACTCAAGTCCCCAGATGAGTTGTTGACAAGGAAAAGAGAACAGTCACATCCAGACACAGGCAGCTGGATGTATATTCTGAAATTTGCACTTTTCTCATTATAAAACTGTGTCACTTGAATGAGCAAACACCTGCCAAGGTTCCATACTAATACATACTGTTCCTGGATAGATGAAGGGACAGAGAGGGAGGGGAGGCCAGTGGAAAAGATGAGAGAGGAAAGGGCACGGGGGGGAAGGGAAATGAAGAGACGGAGGAAAATGTGCAAACATTATAGGCTTAAAGTGAGGGAGTTTAGAGTCATGGCTATTTGCTTATGCATGCACTCTGTATGGCTACACAATAAATGCTTTCCTAATGTACAAATGTAAGAGCCTTTCATATACATGCACACACCTGCAAATATCCACACATGTTTGCTCATCTGCTGCTTTGAATAGTGGAGGAGAGTAGCCTTGGACAACTGTTTGATGTGCACCAAATTTAGATATGTATGATATGTATGTGAATGGTTACTGCATATAAACAGAATATGTACTGCATGGTGTGTTTTGGCCTTCTGCGTGTACAGTGATTAGTTGAAATTTTAGTGATGCTCTGGCAACATACTGATGAATCAGAAACCATCAGCTATGTGAGATAATGGACTGAGGTTTCCTTATGTAGAGATGGAAAAAGCTTTTTTTGGACTTGCTTCCCACACCTGCAGTTTTGTTTCCTTGGTCAGAAACAAAGAAAAAAAAATTAAAAAATTGCGTTTTATTCTACTCAGGTGCACAAAATCAAATGTCAGATTTAGGCATTCAAGACAAAGCCCTATAGTAATTGTGTTTGAAGCAGAGAAAAGGGGGAAAAATAACCTTGTACTCACAGCATGTTGTAAAAAAAAAAAAAAAAAAAAAAAGGAAATCACAAAACAAATAATTAGCAAACACAGATGTAAAAAGATCATATTCATTGGGAAGCATTATGGGAAAAGAAGGTGCTGTTGCTGAGCCTGAGATTCAGCTGAGGTTTTGTCCGCAAACCAGAACACACATCAGCCAGAATCAGCAAAATAGTCATAAATCAGAGAACAGCCTACAGCAGCCTTTTCAAATCAAATGCAGGAAATGGGACGAAGCATGCAAATTCACCAGTATGATTTCTGAATATAGATACAAACTATGTCTGAACAAACAGACACAAGACTGAAGAAGAGAAAAAATGCACTTTTATTAAAAAACATATTTTTGAAATGTATTATTATTGCAGTCATCTGTATAATAATACTGATGCTATCCATTCCATCTTTTCTAAATACTTTCAATATGTTCATGAACACATTCAATTGCATACCAACAACCATAAGATAAAACAAAAACACAAAAGCAAAATATAGGCCTTGGTGGGATAAAAGAGAGGATTTAAGTGGGCATTTAAAGCTTCCAATGCATCGTCACCTTTGAAAGATACATGCAAACTTTTTCTTTGACCTTGTGCAAGCTGCATCTTCTTTTTTGTCATCTTTGTTTACACAAGTCTGTCTGTAGGAGTAACATTCAGATTTTAATAGAAAAAAGTCTTTTTCATTTAATTCTGTTAGGCAAATGTCAGCTATTTCTTCTGCTGTATGGCTGTAAACATAACATTAGATTATCTCTGTTAGATTATGTGAAAGGTTGCAGATTTCAGCTTTAATGTGATGCAGGCTACCTCTTTTTACTGGACAAAACTTTGATGGTAATATCATATTTTAGGTGTACACAATTTCCTAATAATTTGTTAGATTCAATAGATTGTGGGGGGGGGGGGTCTATCTCCATACATGATAAATTGTATGTTTACCTGTAGTCAAAATTCACAATGTTGCATGTTCTGCAGACCTACTGTGTATCAGGTTATGTTAGCAATTAATTATTAAATGTATTTTATGAACTTTCAAATCAAATGAACTTTGTCTTTATTTGCTCTATACTTACTACCAAATCACATGCTTTTTTCCAAGAAAGTGTTGGAAATTATTAGGAAGTTACAGATGCATAAATTGTGTTACCGCTTAAGACCAGGCCTTAGGATTAACACAGTGTGGATCCCTAGAGTGACCACACTTAAAGTGAAATTTACTATGGGTATGAAGACCGCAGATTAAGATGAACTTATTTCTAAAGTACAGGCTCAACACACATACTACAGAAAAATGTAAGACACAACCAAAAAACCTCTCATGGATGTCATGGATAGACATACCTTACCTTTTTTTTTTTTTTTTTACCTTTATCTTTATTGTATTTTATTTCTCTCTTGTTTTATTTGCATTGTACAGCAAGGCGCTTTATAAATAAAGCTTACTTACTTTACTTACATAGGCCTACAAATGCCATACTAGCCCTTAAACTGATTCTCAAATTTGAATGCAACATGTCATGCTAAATATTATTATTTCCATCATAAGCAGTCTGTATGAGGAATACATGCAAAACTATTACAGAGTATGTCTAAAAAAATCATTGCACACATATATGAAATAAGGCAAACCCAATAACGACTGTTGAAAGCATCTATTTCAACAGCTTTTAGAGCATCAGGTGAGGTGTTGTCAAAGTATACGGAATAGAACATTGAGCACATTGTTATTCTGTTGTTTTCTGAAACAGAAATTAAAGAAATGAAAACAGAGTAGTGATTTGATTTTCATTTCAAAATCCACAAACGAAAAGGCATTTTTCGTTTTCCTGGTCAGAAATGGTAGATACAACTTTGGTGATCAAAATTTGTAGTAATCAATAAGAACAATAATAAATAAAGGTCAATGAAGTCCTTTATAAAATGCTGTATCTGCTGTTTCTGACCATGAAAAATGCCATCTATTTACATTTTTCATTTTTTTTCACGTTGGTGCCATGCATCACCACCCAATGCCATATTTGGATAATCTGGCCCGAATTAGTACCCACTCTCATGCACATGGATAAAACATATAAAGAAGCACCCTGATATCACACAAAGGTATGAAATATTGTACAAAAAGAGCAGGGAATTATATTAAATTACCCATTAGTGAGTCAAAGATTATGATCGGATGTAACACTATGCAAAACATATATTTGTATCTATTCACAGTCAGTTTCAGTTTCACCAGCTGACTGAACATCTTCCTGGGGATAAAAATGTCACTTCTCATTTTAAGGAAACAAGACATCTTTGACCTTCTGTCTGTGCAGCTTCTCTCTTTCCCAGTTTTCCTTTTCAAATATGTGACTTTCTCCTCATCCTCTACAGATTTAAAAAAAAAAAAAAAAAAGCAATAGCTGACACTTTCACACTGTTCTGTCCCTCTCTGAATATACTGTTTGGGAACAGAAAATCTTGGTGTTATGGCTGTTTACTCTCTGTTATCTGATCGGTCATGACTGCATTCAGGGGAAACTTCAACACAATCAGTTCCTCTGAGCCAGCAATCAGCAGTACCAGTAATTAGATGGGAAATCTTTCCACCCCCACTGGGTTTCTGAACGTCAAACTGCATCTGCCCTCGCAAACTCATAAAATTGTCCATCTCAAGATACTTTGTGTTAGTTCTGAAGAGATTATGGCGAATAAATGTATAAAAGACAACTCTGTCACAAACATACACACAACACTATGCTCTGTGTACTTAACAAGCAGCAGAGTAGGCAGAGGTGTATTGACCATTTGTTGCAGAAACGAATCAAGCTTTGATGCTTACAAGTGAAGTTTTGCTTTCTGTCTGTCTTTCTGTATACACGAAGAGTCTCAGACTAAGGCTATATGAGCAAAAATATGGCTGATCATTCAGTAAGTAGATACGGTAGAATACAAATCCAACAGTCTTTGATGTTAATAACAATGCCATTCCCCACATTCAGGACTGTCGGCATTAATGGTCTCTAATGAATGGAAGGCAGCTGTAACACTATCGCAGACGAATAGCAAAGGATAAGTTCCTCTCCTCTACTCTGTCTGTCGATATCCAACCTTTTATACTGGGCTTACTTTAAAGTATGAGAAAAGAACAGGAGGTTGCACTGCTAAGGAGAGGAACCTTGAGAGGAAAAAATGTGGAGGTGGACTTTAA
Organism: Euthynnus affinis; assembly: GCA_029490765.1. NCBI lineage: Eukaryota > Metazoa > Chordata > Actinopteri > Scombriformes > Scombridae > Euthynnus > Euthynnus affinis. The sequence goes on along the minus strand of CM055854.1, from coordinate 12,790,901 downwards.
TGTGTTGTACTTAGAAAAGAAAAATCAAATAAAAAAATGTGTACCATATGCACAGTATGTAAGTCTGTGTATATATATCTGTCTTCACACAACATGGAGATGATTCTCATTACTGTATATAGGTGGTCTTTAGCATCTCAAACACCAGCTGCTAAAAACAACAACATCCCATGATTATGTTATTTTTTCCCGGCCTCCATTGACTTCCTGCCTTGTTGTAGTGACATCACTGCTAGTCATGGTTACAGGTGCAGCAGAACATACTTGTGACCGCAGCCGGGTGTGAAACAGGCTTTAGACTAAAACAGCATTGTGTTAAGTTATTCTTTAAAATGTGCAAATTAAACTGTAGGTTTTCATGATTCAGATAACTGAAGTCTATGTTCAATTTGAATTAAATTAGAAAAATAATCTACTGTATATATCATAATACCTAGGGTCAAAATAAAGTCAGAGCCTTGATGGAAAAAATGACCAAACAGTTTTAGCTATAATTTTCTGTGCAACTGGTCTGGTCCTATGTGACCTTTTTTATTCATTTGATTAAATCTAAGGACAAAATGTTTTTTTCTGTATTCCTGACTACATTATAGTACCCTTACCACTTATATCATGATTTCATGCTTATATATAATGCCTTTCATGTGTTTAAATCCAGCCTGAATCCTCACTTCCAGGGGGATCAGGATGATGCTGCTTTTTGGCATCAAACTAACTAGAGCTCCGCCTGTAAGCAATAAAAAAAAAAATGCAGAAGCAACACTTTAAGCATGATGGGATTACTGAATCCTGAATCTAATCTGAATGACCAGAATACTCAGGGAGTCTTGAAATCCTGTAATGTTATCTGTGTTAATTGCTATATCATGCAGGATGTTTTTAATAGGAGTTATTCGGTCACATTGCTTCAGCAAAGTCACTTTACAATTATTTTTACAATCTTTCTCATTGTGAATGTTTACGTAATGTCATCAGTGCTTTTCAGTTCATCAAAGCTGAGGTTCTGAGTAGACTTACAAGTCAGAATATTGAATATAGTTATCTTTCAATCAATATCCCTTCCTCTCATGCACACAAATAACTCAAATAGGCTGTTGAGGAGAGAGAAGAAAGAAAGTATAGTCACGTCACGAAAGTTAGTGAGCCAGCAACAGTAAATGTATTTTCTGACATTTGCCCGACCATACTGTCTAGCCCAAAGCAAATAAAACAACAGTTGAATCGAGGCATTGTAACTTGTACACATTTGCAGGTTAGTAGAGCTGCCTGAGTCGACAGAATGAGGTCTGCAGGTGGGAGGATGGAGAGAAACAGATACTGAAAGAAACAGGAAAGATATACAGAAGAAAACAGGAACTATTCTTTGTCTAGAATCAGTTCAAGTAATCTATTCTTTACCTGTATTCTTTGATGAGACAAGTGTGTATATATACAGAATGAAACATAACAACTATCTTTTCAGGACAGGTTTCACCATTAGCAGAACTGGCAGTGCGTTAGACTAAAACTAATTTGGTGGTTTTGCATTGATGACCATGTGTACTCACACACACATGCATATAAGCAGGAATGTACTGTCACCAATGCCAAGCCTAAAGATATGTCATGTGCTCATATCAACATGTCACGCCTGCTCTGGCTCAGTGTACAGAATGTAGAGATAACTAGTGGTGCAAGGGATGGGAAAGGGACAGAACAAATGAAATAACAAATGAGAGAGAGCAGCTGTTGTTTAGCCAAACTGATTACAACTCTACTGCCATTTACTGTAGGTGTTAAGCTTGGAACCAGCGAAGCATAGCTATCCATCCCTTGGCAGAATCAAATGACATGAAATAGTGTGCTCACTGAAATTTTTCTACAGGTCAGTTCTGTGATCGTCACATCATGCATACACAGAAGCTACAAAAAGAAAGCAGTGCATGTACCTAACACCACCTTTCACAGTAATGCCAAGGGCTTTACCGATTGCTGATAAATTAAAGCTTATTGCAGTTGGCATTTATTTAATCAATCAAGCATAAGACTCAGAACCTAGTAATAGAATTCATTGCCACAAGATACTTTTTAAAGTTATGTGCAGAAAAAGACTAAAAGTCTAATTGACTGTCACTATGTAAATATTGTCATAAAACACACACATATACATTTTTTTTATATTTTCTTATAGAACTAAGTGATAAAGTTTTTAATATAGGATATACATGAATTAAAGTTACAAGGCTTATATGGGAAACAGTTGAGAAAGAAGAAATTACTTTTAATGCTGGCTTAAAGCTTTAGGATGTCGAAACACAGATACCTTGGGTATCGTTTCTCACCATTCAGCCATCCCCTCTTTAAAGTACTCTACAAACAGACTGTCTAATGGCCTTTACTTTTCGAATCTTTGTACAGGGGTTATAAAACCAAGGTGCTCTACTCTTTGTGATTTCTCACAAATGATCATAAGATATACTTCCATGCGGCCATACATGAAAGAAGATATAATCACCTGTACACATATAATCATGCCTCTTTTCTGCTCAGTCCAAACACGCAAACACAAACTTACCATACTGCACTTGCTCCGAGTCACTTTGATGGAGAGTGGAAGGTGAAGCAAAGTAGCCTTGACTGCTCATATTAAATAAGGTTTGTAGAAAGGTGTTGTACTTGCATAAGGAAAGCTTGAAGCCAAGCCAGAATGAATGAAATTTTCAACAATCTACATGGTCTTTTCTTAATGTACTTTTGGGTGGTTTTGTTTTGTGTTTCACAATGCTCTCCTTGGACACAACAGCCATGAATCACACCAGATTCAAGGTTTCACCACATTTTGAAATCGTAATGCGTTCTCCCACTGTATCACAGATATGAAGTATGAAGTCTCGTTTGAAGACTGTGGAGTGTCTTTCAACTAGCCATCTAATTTCAGCAAATCCATTTCAGTTCTCACATCTTGCCAAATTCTCATTAAGCCTCTTTCTCAGCCTCTTATTGCATTATTGATTTCCATTGCCATTATGTCTTTTGGAAGATTACATTTTCATATAAGTAAAATGTCTCAGGACTGCATGTATAGTATACTGAAGAGGCATACTTTGAGATTCAAGAGAAAATTCAGTTTTGATGTCTGGTTTCAATGTGATTTTTATGTTGTGTGTATGTTAAAATATATTTATACATAGATTATTTACACTACACAGTTTGGTTTAACAATTAAAATGATTATTTGACTGTGTCTGCATAGTGTACAAAGTATACTATTAATGCAGTACAAAAACATATTAGAAACCAGTATACATGAAAAGAACATCATAGGAAGAAAGTTAGCTAAACTGTTATAAATATAACTCTGTATCAAATGCAACTTTAGTTTTAATTAATGCATTAAAATTATGACACTCCAATCATAATTCTGTATATCTGCTAATAATACTACTGAGGGAAGCCTCATCACTTTGATTTGCTGATATCATCTGTTTAGTAACTGTCTCACTCTCTCTGTGTCTCTCTGTCTAGCTTTAAGGGACAACAGGATTGAGCTGGTACATGCATCGTCGTCTGAGCTGACTATCATTATCAGTGATGTCACACTGTCTGATGAGGGCATGTACACCTGTTCTCTCTTCACCATGCCTGTCAGAACAGCCAAAGCCTACTTGACTGTTCTTGGTAAGTACAGGATTTAATCATTAATTTCCTTGCTTAAAGGGTACATTAATTTATGGATACACTGTTGCATAACAGCAGTCTGTCAGTGCGTCCCATGAGTTGTTCTGTAATGAGGCGTTGTAACATAATTTGTCAGTATACATACCTATCTTCAACCTGTGTGGGGTACCATGGTTTTAAATATCCCACATTTCCTACAAGTAACATCCAAACCACAGGTGTAACTTTTTTGCTCGCATGTTCGAAAAGCAAGCAATAGTGGAAGGTTAGTGAGCGGAAGAGAAGTAAAAGTTCTTCCCCTCATACAAGTCTTGTAGCTGCAGTGTCTTATAGTCTATGTAGGCTACTGTTTGTAGTAAAAAAAAATGGTATCACTCCATTGTCTACTAACTCTTCCCTGTAGGGTCTGTTGAACATACAAGACAGAATGCTTTAGAGCGAACTTCCTTCTCTTTGACTCTTATAGGCTGACCAATATTAAAATTTGTTTAATCTGGAAGTTTTATATAGCTGAATTCAAGACGATCACCAAATGTAACATGGGTCCAAAAAGGCAAGGTGCAGTATGTTGCCAGTAACTGTAGTTAGTAAAACCTTGTTAAAATGTGTTCATGAAATTGGGTGGAAAAGAAAGCCATGAGCCAAGACAAAGTGGGACTTTTTTGTGCAGAACTAGATTATGTGATATAGTGAAATCATGACTGAAAAAAAAATATCTGTATGCATATGAGTGCCATGTGTTTATATTTCAGTGATATAGTGATTTTAAAACATTATGACTAAAATATGAACTCCAGATGATCATGCAGCATTGCTGGGGGTTATGCTTTGTCTGAGTGCTTTCTATAGACACTTAGATGAAAAACATATTGTTAAGCCATCCCTCCCTTTACTAATGTTTGTGTTGTGATCATCACCCTGCACAAACATTGTCTCATTTCCCGCCACTGGGCTTATTATCTTGCCAATTAGTTTTCGCTAATGTTAATAGATGTGCTAGTGCTCTCCAGGACCATTAGCTGGCTCTCTGTGTTAACAAGCATTCCGAGAATTAGAGACATTAAAGGCTACTGCTCAATAAGGATATGGAGAAAATTATTTTGCAATACTGAACAATAGTTAATGGTGCAAGCCAGGAAACAGAGAGGGAGATTTATTAAATATACAAAATGGTCTGGGAACAGCCTGGTTTATCTGTCTCTGTTTCAGCGCAGTGAGTGCTGGGAATGAACACAAAAAAATAATGAAAATTATTTGGAAAAAATACCAAACTGTTAAATAAATATGCAATGAAATGAGCTTCACATTCAAATCTTCTCAAAATATTTGGGTGAATAATTATACGCAGGTGTTTATCTATTACAACACATACAAATCTTAAAGTTCATAGAACACATCACTAAATGATTCATGTATACTACAAATCCTAGGGTATGAAAATAGTAATTTTATAAAAGTAAATCAATAAACACAATGATACTGCTAACATGATGATGTTTAGGAGTAGTGTTTGCCATGTTTACCTTCTTAATTGAGTGTTTTAGCATACTAATGTATACTAATTAGTAGAAAACCCAAAGTACAGCGCAAGTCAGTGTCATTACTTTTGCATCATCTGAAATTGAAAATTTGACCTACTGGTGTCCTCTTCATGGCAACCCATCTAATAGTTTATGAATAAAATTTCAATCAGGACTGCCTGACATTTCTACATCACTAGCTTGGCTAAAAAAAATACAACATTAGAGGTTTTGTATTCAATCCAGATATGAACAAACATATGTTAGTAACTTTTGATTTTGGTTCTAAATAATCATAAAGTAGTATGATTACAATGACCACAGGAACAATCAGTGAAATCCAGCCTTTTTACCAGAAATTGAGTTCTCATTTATTTCTCATGTCTTGAAAACACTTAGTCATATTTAAACAGTCATGCACACACACATACATCGGTGATGCACAAATGAGCAGAGAAAAACACACACCAACAATACCTAACATTCACATACACGCACACGCACACGCACACGCACACACACACACACACACACACACACAAACAGAGAAAAGGATTAAAGCTTTGCAGCCTCTAGTCATCCAAGGGGAACGTGACTGTATAAGATGAACATTGTATTTGATCTGCTCTCATTCAGTCTGGGAGTAAAAACCATCAAACACTCTCCTGAGTCAAGCCACACTTACTCATTCACACACTTACATGCACAGCACAGTACTTAGATATAGTGGCACTTTTCAGACTTGAAAACTATGCAGTGAACCAATTTGCATGTAAAACATACACATTGAAAATTACATGAGATTTGGGGAGATAGCTCTCTCACAGTACACTATATCTACCAAGTACTGTTTTGTTAGGTTTTTTTTTTTCTCACACACATCTCACACTGGCTTTGCCCTCTACTGGACTCTATGGGTAATACTCTTCTCCAGTAACATGCACGCAATCACTGACTGACTTGCATGTATGTAGCCGACTGATCAGGACTTGCCTACTGATTACATGTGTCTCACATAGTATAAAAGGCAGCATCTCACTACTGCTCTCATCCTGAAACCATTTCAGTGACGGCAAAATCAGCTCACTGATCTTCTCCACGGATAGTTGCCACTCCAAGCTCATTCCTGCCTGTCATGCCCCAGTCTCATTGCCATCGCCAACAGGCATCTCTTCTGCTTCGAGTGGTTTGGATGGGACCACAGAGAGAGCCACATAATGCAGCCACTGTCTTGCGTGCACTGCCAAGGACTTTCAGCAGCTGGCCACAACAGCTAACAATCTGGGTGTGTTGGGTGTTGCTGTGGCTTATACACCGCTGGAGGGAGTGACAGTTGGTGCATGGCCTTCAGGGGAAAACCGACACATAACCTCCTCAAACTTCAGGCGGTGCTCTTGGTTCTCCAACACTTCCTGACCCTGATTCAGGGGAGACATGTGTTGTTGAGAATAGACAACCACACCATGATTGCCTGTATCAACATAGTTGAATTCACAGCCCTGTTGAAGATGGTGGAGAACCTGTTTGGTGTGGGTCTCAGAACACCTCCTGTCTCTGAGAGCCATTCACATTCCAGGACCAGAAAACAGGGGTGCTGACCTCATGTCAAGAGGCAGCCCTGGGTGGGTGGATTTGGAACTGATTTGGAACCGGAGAGCAGAAGTGGACCTGTTCGCCAACTCTGGTTCTCCCCGATACCACAAGACGATTTAAATATGCACTATGGCCAAGGAAGCTTCTTTATGCCTTTCCTCCTCTTCATCTCATTCCTCCCAGATATGACCCGGATATGGTGGCAAGCCCTGATCCCTCCCCCAAGTTTGGAGGGAGGCAGGCTCAATAGGCACACTGCACAAATTGGGCCAACCTCTCCAGGCTTGGCTCCTGAGAGGGACAGGCTGATGTGGGCTGGACTGTCTGCACAAGTGGTTCAGACTATCCAGGCAGCAAGACCTAGAGTCACCATTGCTTGCTACAAAGCAACACTGATGCTGGTAAAGGAGATTAGATCCCCTCTCAAGTGCAGTGGGAGAGGTTCTCTCCTTTCTAGAGTATCTGGTGGAAAAGGGGCTGTTTCATGCAACTATTAAAGTATATGTAGCAGCAATTGCCTCTTGTCATGAGGGATTTGGCAACAAACCTGTCTTGAACAGCTGTTCATGTGCTATGGAGAAGGAGTAGCTGTCAAAGCCCACAAGAAGCGCCTAAGTAGTTGGCTTTGTGAGTGCATCTCCCAAAGGCAGTTGGGTTAGGACCCCCCTCCATCTGTGCTTATAGAACTGAGGTTACACTATTGTAACCCTCATTCCTTCAAATGCACGGTAATCAGAAAAAGGACTTTTAAGTCTGGTAATAATCCTTACAGAAGGTGCTAAAACAGACACGGCCAGTGTCAGTCAATGGCATTGACTGACAGACCTTTCAGTCACTTGTTCATTGAAATTAGAAGGGAAGACACTACACACTTAAAACACTCATTATAGGAAAGGCCATTAACTAATATTTTCCGTACAACTACATGTCCTTCTCTGTGGTCACACATGCACACAAATACATACAGTTTTGCTTGTGAGGTGCAAGCAAAACTGTATGTATTTGTCAACATAAGTGAAAAATTATAGACATTAATTTATAAGCTAAGGCACAATGCCAAGGAAAGTGACTTCTAGTGCAATGTTTATTTTGATATAAATAAAACCCATTTAGTTCATTTTCATGTATCAGCGCCCACATTCATCAAATCAATACTTAGTCGGACGCCACAATTATAAACTGAAAGTGTGTGCCCCATGACTGTCTGCAGCAGTAGCAGAGTTGTGGCACAGAGTTGCAGAGTGAGATGTCTGTCCTCCCTCCTGCTCTCTGCTGTAAACACCGTGGCAGTTGGCGAGCAGCTGCTGTCATGAAAGTTTAGTTTCTTTGTTAAACTGGGAAAGGATGATTCTAAACCCACTGGCTGATTTATTAATCACGCAGCTCCTTTTGCGAGGGCAGCAATGTTGAGAAATGGGCGGCATATGAACATTAAATTGAATCATAGAGTGAGCTGTTCAGAGACAGCCTGAGTACAACATAGTACAACGTATCAATGATTGTTTTGAAGGTTCACTTTAGTGCACTGTATGTGTTGTTAAAATGATTATTAAAATCGCCAGTTATAATGATGCAGTCAGCATGAGTCACAAGATCTGAGAAAAAAATCTGAAAATTTGAGAAGGACATTAAAAGTACCTCAAATGATATGCAGCAAATGTTAGTTCTGGGATAAAAAGAGTAAACGGAGCCATAGATTAGTCCAACACCACCAACTTTTCTGTTGGCACAAGTTACATGGGGGTATAGAAAGTTAGGCAGTGACATTTCAGCCAGAGGCAGTGTGTTATCTGTGTATAACCAGGTTTCACAGAGCCCAAAAATATCAAAACTGTGTTTGAGGATTATATCATGATTTAAAAGGTTTTCGGAGCCTAATGACCTAATGTTAATAAAGCCTATTTTAAGGCAGGTATTGCTGTTAAAAACAGGTGTAACCTTCACAGGATTCAGGTTGTGCATATCCCGCTGGTTTCTGTTTGGATGGGATTTTCTCTTTTGGATGAGGATAGGGATGTAGAATACTTCATTACCTTGATTCATAGGAAAGCAATTTGGAACAGATTTAATGTCACAAGAGAGTCCATGCCCAGTAAATAGACCTGCAGCACTGGGCCTATGAGGTAACCACTCCTGAGTAATAATATGATTATGGGAAGGGGGAAATTGGAGAAGAAATTGCACAGTAATGTTATGGTTGAGTTTGGAATGCTGATACATTAGAGGGTTTACTTGTATCAGTATGGACTGTCTCAGTTACAGGAAGCAGCAGTGTCTGTGAGGTGCAACATGGAATATGAGAAGTTGGTGGCTAATAACTTACTACCAGGTAGATTAGAATGTCCATCGGATCTAAAAAGTTCACATTGGTTCCAAAAGGTTTTCCATCAAGTACATTTTGCAGGTAAAGAATTCAGTTTCTTTAAAAGTAGTTCTAGGAAAGGCTGTTCACACCAAGGCTTATGTAGTACCCAGAGAACAACCCTATTTCCTAGAAATTACATTCATATACAACTAATTTACTTTCCCAATTAAGTTGTGTTAGAAAATGTAATTGCTGCCAGGTTATGTTCATAGGAAACATTTTTGTCGAAAGCACTACATTTATATATCGCACTGAGGTCAGGGTGGATGGAGGGTGTACAAGATGCAGGACTCTGACACCAGAGACCTGGGTTTACATCCTGATTCCCACCCAAGCAGCAACCTCTGGGGCTGAAAAACGAAGCCAATGAAGAAGAAGTGCCAAAAACCTGCATTCTTGCTAATGGCTATCAGGGAACGACTCCATTGGCTGCAAAAAGAAGTCCAATTGTATAGAAGTCTAAGAGAAAATGACTCTACTTCTCTCTTTATTTCTTTCTTGATTTATTACCTCAGTAAACTGTTCCCTAGTGAGTTTAAGGTTTCAGTTGATAGTTTTAAGTCCTCTTCAATACAGCATGATGAGATTTATGTTATAAATTATGGCTCCATTTAGTGTAAAATATACGATGAAGCAGAGTATACTTTAGGGCGTGGCTTCATTGTGATTGACAAGTCACTACCACAGCAACATTGCTGTTGTTTTCAGTTACACCACCCTCTCGTCCAAATATGGTCACTTCTGGCAAAGAAAAATCAAACATGGTGACAGCCAAATCCAAGATGGCAATGGCTTTATAAGGGCGGTTCACAAACCAGTGGGTAATGTCATGGTGACTATCGATCGTGGTGTGGTTTAAATCATAATAAACATGTTATGCTTCGAGTCACTGTGGACTTTTTTTGTATTAAGCCAAGACCTCGATCTTTCTTTAACTTTTACCAAATGCTACCACTGCGTTTCTACTGGTGGATACTGTACTGCATCGGCCATTTTAGTGGGACAAAAAAACAAACCCCAAAAACTCAGTACATTCAATATGAATTCATTCAATATGATTTTTTTTTCAATTTTCAATTTATTTGTATATAAACCTAATTTCTAGGAGACAGGGTTGCAGAGAAACATGTCTGGGAAGACATATTGCTGTTGAATTTTTTTAATGTACCATTTAACAGTCTCTATGAGAGTATCAAACAAAACTCTCTCTCACTGTATTTGAGTGGAAATCTCACAGAAGATCTGAACTATCTGCATGGCTAGATACCACTAGAGTAATGTGAGAAAAATTGAAAAAAAAAGTCTTTGTAATTTGAATGAACTGACCCTTTAAAGGGGGGGTTGGCCCAGTGGGTAGGGAGACCATCCACTAATGTGTCTGCAAGATTCCTCCCTGGTGTGTTTTCGATCATGACACTGCTCAGGGATGCTTCTCTGTAGTCTGCTCTCTAATCTCCCTGCAGGAGGGCGTGCTGGAGGAGAATTTCCAATATGGCATAATAATATTATTGTTGCATAATGACATACCACTGTGTGCGAATTAGTTCCATAACTGTGATTTCCTTTCCATCCTTCAGGTGTGCCAGAGAAGCCAGAGATCGATGGCCTTACAAAGCCTGCCTTGGAGGGAGACCACATCACTCTGACCTGCATTACTCAGGGCAGCAAGCCTGCTGCCGATCTGCGCTGGTTCAGGAATGAGAAGGAGGTCTTAGGTATGTAACATCTGTATCTGCATTCACATTTGCATCACCACTATGGCTACAAATTTTACAATTTTGACATTTATAGTATGGCATTATGTTATACAGTTTGTCATACAGTTTAAGTAAGATTTATGGTGAATGATGACACATTTTGGGGGAAAATTATATTCTTAATCGACTTATTGATAGTTTTTTTTTTGTTTTTTGTTTTTTTACATGTTTTCAATCTATTTTGAGAAACAAAATTACAGATGTTCCTGGACTAAACTGGACTAAATATTTTTTTTTATTTTTAGGATTTAAGCATTTGCTCAATTAGGAAATATACTTACCTAATCTAGGAAAAAAGGTAATTTTGTGTTATGTTGTAATAACTGTTTACTGACTTACTAATATTTTAATGTCAAGCTATAGTTTTCATTATGAACACACCACTCAATTGGCCCCACAGTCTTAAATTTTCTCATCCCCACTTGCACCGTGTAGTCAGATACTAAAAAATATTGATCAGCATAGCTCAGACTGTGCTTCTACTGTATCAGTACTTTGTAATGAGTAAAATATATGTGTAACCTTTAAAATGTGTATGTTATGAGTAGAGATTAGTCCCTTTCATAAAACTGACACCATAAAACTGCTGCAGTGTATGTCTCAACAGTGTATTTTTGTTCTGAACAAGTTATTTCTAATATAGCAGAATCAGCATGTGTCCTCTGGCCTGAGACTGATACATTAACCTCCCTTTTTTATCAGAGGGCTGTTCTAAATCACACTGACTGGACTACACACCTCCTTTCCAGCCAGTTCCTGCTCTGTTCTACTTGATGAACCATCCGCTTTGTAATTGTTTGAAAGGGAAAGCAAGAGAGAGCAAGAGCTAGAGGGAATGAGAGAGAATATGAAATGATGAAATGACGTCGTTGAGGAAGAGAGAAACAGATGCGGTTCTGTATCAAATAAAATAAAGAACCCGGTGGGACGGACTGTCACAGATCATCAGCAGAATTGCAGAACTTTTTTTTACGAAGGTTTCTCTGTTGTTTCACAGAGCAGATTAAAGGCAGAAAACAGAATGCAAATCACCCCTTTCTAATTTAAATGACTGCAAGTCTAAACAAAGAGATAGAAAGGAGAATCACAGATTTGCCTTTTTTTCTTATAACTGCCAAAAAACAATGCTGATTTGGGAAAACACTGTCATAATCTTTGTATAACCTAACAGATCACTGAAACTCAGTAATGAGAATAGCAAGCAGCCAGGTGTTGCACATCCTAAATGCCCAATTAAATGTAGTCAAATTCTCTTCATGAGAGGCATTTCAGATGCATAACACACAGACACAGAGTTAATTTCTCTGCTTATATAAAGGATTAATAAACCACAAAAATCATTTTTGCCAAAGCATGCATGATTTTCTTATTATTATCTTAATACTCTCTGCTATCAATTTCTTGGCAACACTGACTAGGTTTGTCTTCTATCTGCTGCACATTCATTCCCATTCTTAAATTAATGCACATCTTATTTGAGTATTTTCATAAGTTTTACACTACAATTTATTTTTACACACCTTATCAGTCACGTAGTAACTCAGAGTTGTTTTCCTCCTCAGACAGTGTTGAGCCAGTACTGCTACTGCTTAAAGTCTTCCTTTTGTGTTTGTTTTCTTGCCCATCATTCATTGAAATGAAAATGAAGTCCCTGTAGCTGTTCAGTAACCATTGTCGCATTTCCATGTCATATAAACAAAAATCTTAGCAGTGTTTCAATTATTAAATCCTACGTTTATGAGATACCCAATTTGCATATATTTTTAAATCTAATTAAGCTAATCACCATGTTTAGTAATGTATTATAGTAGTTTGTCATTCTGCTTTACATTGCTTCTTGTCGCCCTTTTGAGAAACATGAAGTCAATAGAAATACTAATTAGCAAAGTGAGTACTTTTCCTTAAAGGCTTATTGTGTCTCCATGGGTGATTATTGTGTCTCCCAGTGGCCCACTACTGAGAGAAGAGCTCCCTGTAAGGCAAATGGAAACCTAGCCAGGACATAATGTTCTTTTAATTTACCATGGAAAGTTAACAGGTAGTCAGAGACATCCTTGGTGGTTTGAAGCGAAGGTTGTCTCCAGAGGATAAGCTTTCTCATTAAGGTCAGATGCTATAATTCTCTCCTCAACTTGGCACACAACTATCTTTAATTTGGGCTTTATACAATTTCATATCAATATGTTATTCACAGTGACAAGGATTTAGCCTAGTATAATGATTTCTGAAAAAAAAGAAAACAAGAACACCACTATTATGCAGTCATTCTTTGTAAAAGGAATCATGGCAACATTGTCCCAGAACAGAAAACAGAACCTTGAGATTTTAGACAAATGCGAGATTCTTGTCAGATCTGCTTGTCAGACATTTTGATTGAGGGTGATGTTTCAGCCCTCACTGAATTCACTGAAAAGCTCTTTTAGTCTCTGACATTACACCTTTTCTACCCAAGCTTAAGCCCAGACAGCTCAGTCCACTATCTTGCATTAGGGTTTCCCAGAGACCAGATAAGCAAGCAGATAAGACCAAATCAATGCTGGTTTTCCACACAGTTTTAAGCAAATATCATTGTATCTTTCCATTTAATTAAATGGTAACTGTTTGGAAATGATATTGAAGCTATTAAGTCAATTTATGTGTTTTTTCTAGCAGCTGACCCTATCACCATGATATATTTTTAGCCACATTATAAACTTTTAAAAAGTATATAAGTAAGGTGATGAAAATATTGATCCCTTGATTAAATACCTTGTCTTTCCTGACAAGTAGTTGTCTGTTTTTAATTAGCACTTCATTGCCCAGTGTGATGCATTTGTCGGGCATATTCAGGACATGTTTAGTTCAGGGAAAAAGTCTGTTCTCTAGACTATGATTGACACATACGCATTTTCTTCTTTGTCACACCATGAATGCTTCTCTGCCACTAATTGGTCTGCTTTCTTGTTATAAAATAGTGTGAATTATCATCTGGACACTGTCAGTCTTATGTGTTATATATAACACAGACAGAGGCTTTTTATTTGTGTGTAAATGTGTGTTCAAGCGTGTGTTTAAATTGGAAAAAATGAAATGAAAGAAACCCAGCAAAGCCACTCAGTTGTATTTTCTTATTCCTCTCTCTGATGTTCTGACTTTATTCCAGGACACTGCATTTAAAACTGACTAAATAAATAAACATGAGCACATTCAAAAACAGAGGGCATCACATGTTCATACACAATGTATGTATGTGTAGGTGTATATGTGACTGCACTTGAAGTGTTCATCATCCTGACAGGATCAGGGTGTGTTCAATGTGAAAAGCCATCTGATTGTGGGCGGCCATGCTGGGAATAAATGACAATTGTGACATATTGGTGTGGGATCTAGGGGAATAGAGAAGATTATATTACCGGCAGAGCCACTGGAGCAGTCCATCACCCATTCACATTCAGTTAACGGACATCCTATGCTAAGTGTGTGTCTGCGTATGTGTGTCTGTGTGAGCAAAACAGACAGATGGAGAAGACAGCCTGCATGTAAGGACATAAGCTTGTGTGTGTGCAACAGAATCCAATATTCTTATTTCTCAGTCTCTTTGTCCCACAGATCCCTTCAGTCCCCACCCAGTAATGATATATTTCTATCTCAGTTACACACCATAACCCTGAGAGACCTCTGCCAATATCACCACATGTAGCACTTGTTTACACACCACTGAACCAGGGGGAGCTGTGTGGAGACCAAGCAAGGCAAAGATGAAATGAATATTTATTTCAAATAAGGGTGGGGATGTTCGCTATTGGATGAGTATTATCATACTCTGTGACCTAAACTGTAGAGGTTATTGCTTCATCATGTTACGCGATAGCGCTATTCCAAGGGGGCTTAGGGGGAAAAAAACACAAAGATTTGATTTAAATTCGCTCACGGTCACATCCCTTTTCTATTGTCAAACTTGTTAGTCAAGGACAAGGAATTACTGCAGACGTTCCTTGCACTATTTTAGGTCGTTGTCTCCTGACTTTTCAATACACTATCACTCAAGTCTGCCCGCTCACTAAAGAGTTGAACAGTGACTGCTCAACCTTTTGAAAAAGCGTTGGCTATTTCTTCATTTATGGGTAATTGTCCTTGACTACTGTGACAGAGAACAGAATAAGGTGGCCATCATTATTCTAAGGTTTTAGCTGGAAAGAGCTATTGAGGAAAATGAGGAAGCAATAGCTCCAGGAGCTTATTTCAAAGAGGATGATGTCAAAGTTGATGACACAGCTTGTGACATTGTGAACACTAAAATAAGAATTAATTTGAGGAATTTTAAGTAAGTTTTCTAGTTAAAAATTACATTTTTCAGTCATTTCAGCAGTGTTAGACAACCTTGCACACTACTTTAAAAAAGTCAGTGTTGGGACTACATTTATACTATCCAGCTCCCTGGGGTGGAGTGGATCAATGGCCATTAAAGATGTCATTTCAAGAGGGCTCCTGCAAGTCACAGTGGCATGAATAAAAGATGCCTAAGTCGCACACACAAAAACACTTATTCACCCTCTTATCTTGTATTCATGTGCAGCACAAACACAAAAAGTCTTGCATGCATGCACAGATATACAAACACATACCTGAAGTCAAACCAGTTTGTGTCTAACACTATTATACTGGTATACTAATTAATATCAAGGCACCAGGCTCTGGTGAGGTACAACTCTGGTTTTATCAGGTGGCAAAAGAACAGGAGATCAGATTGTTACACCCACTGCCTATGCCCATTAAAAGCAACATCCTGGAGGTGGAGCACCTGTTCAGTTTTAAATGCCAAGGCACTGAGACTGACCAGACCTCTCCTTTCAAGGGCCAGTAGAAAACCGTCTCCATGAATCCACAGTAGACACTTCTTAGCTGTGAATGTGGGGAGTGTCATGTCAGAGAGGACATTGTGATACGGGTCTGTCAGTTACTGATAGAAACTCTTTTAACATTTAACAGTGTTCCCTGGTCCTGGTCGCCTGTCAGTTAAGCTCAGCTGAGCTGGTAAGACAGGTCAAACATGTGGTGGGGGGAGGGAGGGTGCTTACAGGCTGTCAATACACCCATCTCCTTGAACACTGCATAAGATGGTGATGGTTTAGGCTCTATGTTCAGTATCATGTCCACCTTACTGGGGCTGGAGCCTTCTGTGTATCAGTGCAAAAGCCTTCTGTTTTAAAGTTTGGTCATACCTATTTCCATGCTGCTCATCAACATATTTTTTCTGTTTGCTCTATGAATTTAATTGTATTTAAATGAGCGATTTGTACAACTACATATTATGATTATCTTTACCCTCACCCACAGACAATTTTACATTGTTTTTGCTTGCACAAATTATTTTAAATCTCAGATGGGATGCAGTTCAGGGTATGTTGAGTCAGCCCTCAGAACCCTGCTGCCAGGATTAGTCAGCCCTATAAATGTTGTTGAAAGTTCCTCACTCACCCCAGCAGGCCCCCTCTGTCTCTCTTGTCTATCCCTCCATCTTTTTTCCTTGGGTTGTCCCTCTCTCCTGTGAAATGGACACAAAAAGGTCAGATTCTCATATTTTACCGCTTGTCATTTCCATTTCTAATCCTCCAAGGCTCTGTCTTGGCTCACACCAGCGATGCAGAGCTCTGAGCTCCCACCCACAGAACAGTGTGATGCAGTCAGCCAAGCGTTTTGTTATAGAGAGGTACCCCATGTGATTTTGGAAAGTTCGTGTCCAGTTCATAAAACACATGATAATAGATCTACATCTTGAATTCCATCAACAGTTTGTAAGTAAATAATGTAAGTCATATGTGCAAATGTATTACCTTGGTAAATATGCTCAAATGTCAGTCTAAGGGCCAAAACCATGTGCTTGACCATCTTAAATCTTAAATAACATAAGCCCCTTCACCCATTGTGTGCTAGTAAATAAAAAAAAACAAACCAAAACAGAAGTTATTCCTATATGATTTCCCTGTCAGTTCTACGTGAGGGCTCACATAACACAGAAAAGCAGTGGCAAGCTTTCATATTCTCCCCCTCTTTCATATGCTAGTTAAGTTTCTGAAAAAATTGCTGCACTATACACTTATACAAAATGAATTCTGACAATAAAATAGGCCGATTAGCAGTGAGTAGACAAAAAAATCTATGAAAGAAAGCAGAGAGGTTCAACTGTGTAATATGAAAGGGCAGTTTTAGACAATACATGCTGGTTGCTACTGGCTGTACTTAAGATTTTTTACTTATATTTATAAGGCCCAAGAGCTTTAAGAAGATGCATTATTAGGTTGCTTGCCAGTTAAAATGAACATATAATAAAGACAATTCAGGCTGGTTATTTTTTACTTTTATCTTCAAAATCTGTATAATATAATCATCAGACAGCCTTTTTGCCAGTTTCATTGCTATACTGTTATGAGGCCTCTATCCTAAAGTGTAATTCAGTCATTATACTGATTGTAGTGTTTTATGTTTAAGTACACAGAAGGGCATCAAAAGAAAAGAATACCAGTCCCCATTTAAAACTCCATGCTTCACTGTTCTTCTTTTCTTTAATACATTTTGAAGGTTTGATATGTGAGTACTGAAAGAAACACTGCTGCGTGGTTCAAATACTCTGGAAATATACAGAAATCACAATTTATAGATATCAAGACTTCTAGCAGTCCTTCCAGTTATTCCTGCCTAACATTAGGCATCCTGAAAGCCACCATTATGTGCATTTTTGCTTAAACCTGGATTTTTACATATAAATGGACATCTGTTACATTCAATCCTTCACCAAATTACTTCACGAAATGCTGATTAAGCCTATCCATGCCAGATAAATCTCTGTGTATTTCACAGTATACCAGAGATTTTAATCTGGTGTCAGAGTTGACATTCCCGCGCTGGCCGGATGAATGCATATTGTTAGCTCTCTGCTAACTTGAATGGGGACAAAATAATTGAATCGTGCAGCTCTTCTAAACTTTCCAAATGTTATCAGACCGAATGGATCAAATTCTGATAGTGAAATGAGTAATTTTGTGGGGATTGTATTATAATACAAACAAATTTATCCACTGTTTTACAGTCGCACCAGTAGTGACTGAGTAGGCTACGGCAAAGCCTATGATATAAGCACATGTCGACAGTGTTTTTAGTACTGTCAGTGCCAGAAAGGGGAGACAAAAGTTCTGCACTCCAGCTTTAAAGTAAAATAATATAATCGTTTCCAAAATTCTTGATTAGTTCTAACAGTAACAGTCATAAAAAAAAGTCTCTTTGTAAAGCAAAAAATATATATGTTTTCACAGATCAAGGGGATCATCAAACAGTGGGTCTGCGTGTGTGTGTGTGTGTGTGTGTGTGTGTGTGTGTGTGTGTGAGCGTTAGGTATTGTTGGTGTGTGTTTTTCTCTGCTCATTTGTGCATCACTGATGTATGTGTGTGTGCATGACTGTTTAAATATGACTAAGTGTTTTCAAGACATGAGAAATAAATGAGAACTCAATTTCTGGTAAAAAGGCTGGATTTCACTGATTGTTCCTGTGGCCATTGTAATCATACTACTTTATGATTATTTAAAGTAGTATGATTAGTAGTATGAGTGTTTGTGTGTGGGTGTGTGGGCACACTTGCACATACAGTATGTGTGTTTTGAGTCTGGCGAGATTAGTTTTTGGATTGACAAGCCTGAGCTTTAATGGAAACTTGATGTCAGTCTCCTTTCAGCTGTGCTTAAAATGTGATACGATATTTATAGACCAATTATACCTACTTTCACCCACACACATGCACACACAGACTCGTCTGCACATAGTGCATGCAGATTGATACACTTTAATGATGAGGTAGGACTCACTGTTAAACAACTGTTATTATGTTCTCAAAGTGGATCTTAAGAAGACTTTGGACCAAAAAATTATATGAATGAACTCAAACTTGTAGTGCTCTTATCCTGAGTCACACAGAGGCAATCAGAGTCCATTAAAATCACTAAATACTCAAAGAACACAGCAGAATTATATATTAAGTTTCTCAATTTCTATAATAGTGCTGTTTCAGTGCAGAGCATAGATTTCAGGTACCTCTGACATAGAAATATTATGAACTCACTTTTTACTTTCCTTATGTTTCTTGGGTTTTTTCCTGAAAGCCAAACTACAATAATAAATAGAGGTAGCACAGACAGAACATTGGGTTAGCTGCCACAGAGGCACCGCTGAGTGCCCATCACATTGATTGAAGTGCTTAAATTGTGGTCTTGAAACACATAACATATGAGCACAATCAAACTGCAAAAGTCAGGATGATTTATTCAACTCTTTCAGACAAAGTCATTACAATATTTTGAATTTGATAAATTAAAAAAGTGAAAACATTGTAAGTTATTGAAAAATTATAAATAGATAAGTTGGTTGTATAACTGAACCTTTCTTTTGTGCATGTTCAACATTCAGCAAAAAATTAAAAAAGATTCAGCCTCCTGTTTGACTGCTGTTCCCGTAAGAAAAGGCATTTCATTAAACATAATATGATTCATCTCATCATAAAAGCTGAATTGAATCATCAGTGTTTGATTAAAGCGTCAGATAAATCAGCTACTCATTAACCCCAATACTAACCCTGACAAGAATACACAAATATTGAAAGGAAAGGAGGAAAAACAGACAAAGGGAAGGATGGGGTAAGGCTGAACACCTGAAGTTAGAGTACCAGACAACTGTTTCCAGGATTTGATGTATACAGAGTTTGAACACGGTACATCTGTAACATCTGTGGAGGAACTATCTAGGGCTGCAGAGAAGTTTTATAAAGCAAAGGAAGGAGAGCAACAAGGAGTAAACAGACAATTTGACTGATGGAGAGACAAAGAGGCAGGGAGAAGTAGCCTATGAGGCTTTGACATAACTATTAGAAAGGATAGATGTCTGCAACTGCTAAAGCGTGCCTTGGTATTGGAAATATGATTTCCTCTCTTTGCAGTCCTCCACTCTTTCTCACGTTCCTTTGTCCTCTGCAATTTCTTCTTTGTGAAGAAATCCAGCCATTTTCCCTCTCTCCTCTTGTGGATGTTGCTAATACTGCAGACCTGTCAGTCACTCATCTCTAAGGGAGGCGGGCTTATTGCCTCAGTTGGGGGAAGTGACTGAGCGGAATCGTTGATTGGCAGAATCGAGAAGGAGAGGAGACCGTAGGGTGGGATGCTTAGAAAGTGGAGCAGATGAGCGCAGAGGAAAGAGGGATATGGAGCATAAACAGTCTCTTTAGGAGCTACAAACAAAGGTGGCCAGAATGAGAGATTTGCCACATACACTGAGGCTTCCTTGAATTTGCTATGAGAATACAGAAGAAGAGGGACAAACACCTGAATTCACAGATAAGCCTGGACGGCTGAATACAGTATAATAGCGTTTTTTAATCTGTCTTTTTTTAAACAAACCTCGTTAGTGTTGCTGTGGATGAACAGGCTTGATAAGATTTAAAATACAGGATGCTGGCATGATCTGAGCAGACAAACCACCCCCAAAAGACTGGTTGAACAGATGTGATTGAGAATAAAAATACCCGCTTGGAGGTGGATACGTATAAGCAATTAAGTTGTGAAACATGTAAATGCAACTTCAGCAGTGATGAGTTGCGCAAGATTGCTGGCTCTAAGTGTGTGGTCTGGAATTGGATGGTCATTGGAGTTACTTAACAGAACAGTTATGTTATACGTGTAGGCTGAGGCTTCATCAAAAATTGGCAAGTATCATTAAATGTTGCTGCCACATTTCTTAAAATATTTAGTATGAATTTGTGCAGTATTTTATATCTGTGCAGTAGACCTTTTAGCTAGAGGACATAGTAGTCTCTAAAATACAGAGGTTAATTCATTTTAAACCTTATTTATCCAAGCCAGAAAAAAAACAACTAGGGACCTATTAAACAGCAAGAATTCCTAACATATGAACAAGGTGTTCTTCTCAGTTACAACCCAAGTACTAAACTGTCAGTACTTGACCAGATGGTCATCTGGTAAGAGTACAAGGCATCCTGACCAGGTACAGACTGAACATCAAGCTCAAGAACAGTTTGACGGGAACAGAGGAAGTGTCTGTGACCTTCTAGTTAGAAGGGCCTCTCTCCTTCTAGGCACCACCGTGTTTCAGGGATGCTGATTTATTAGGAACAAAAAAGATTTCAAGCGCAGTCAAAAATCGGTGTCAGAAGGGCCAGTTGTGAAACTTTAATCAAACACATTTGGCTTATCTATGACCTATTTCATTGGGGAAGCAAATGAAGAAAAAAGTGGAATGGTGTGATCAAGAAGTATGCCAAATTTCAGGGTATTATGTAGATGATTTGAGAAAGCAGGATTGGAGGAGTTCTCCAAAGCCTTGGCAATGATTGGGGTGTTGATGGGCATAGAGAGGTGGTTCAGCTGTTTGATTGGGAGGCAGGTGTTGAAAGGATAGCTCTGATAGCAGATTGTATAGATGGAGAGAATTGTGCATAATGATACTTTACAACAAGATTGATTGAAGTTATTGCCAAATGTCTGATTGGCCCAGTAATGTTTTTATCCCAAATAGGCTCGAAATGGTTGTCAGGTAGAAGGGAGAAGTAGAGGAGGATAGCATGACACTATGTAGCAATACTTGGAGAAGTTGTGTGGAGCAGTAAAGCCTGAGCAGCTGCAGGTAGAGGTGGCTCAAAGAGTCCCCATCTAGAGGTGAGGCAGTTGAGAGTTAAGCAAAGATCCCTGTGGGGTCTGTGCTCCTGAAAAAAAAAAGTGTTGATGCTAAGAGCTGGACCTTTTAGCTTGTGCGTTTGTTTCATTTGTGCCCGAGAGCTATACAGAAATATATATTTGGAAATACCAAATTCCCCCATACATCTGGTCAGTACATGAATTAAAGATGTTGTAAAATGATTATTTTATTCACAACATAGTACAGTATTACTACAGTACTTTGATGTTCACAGGTTGAGTTTTAAAGTCAACTCAGTTTCACTCAATCTAATCATTACACAGGGACTATGATGTCTTCTAAAACAGCTACTATATGAAATATATGACCTGAAGTGATGTGTTTACAGATTTGTACACTATGATAACAAAACCAACAGTACCTGTGTGAAAATACTGTGAATTTTCCATTTAAGTGCTTATTGCATTGCATGATGAACCCTTGACTGTGTCCCTGTGGAATCTGACTTTAAAGCAGGATCGAACTATTGAACACAGGGGATGATGTCGATGTTTGGCCATCACACCTTGCAAGATAAATGTTCTGCATCAGTGACAATATGCAACTCTTTCCAAAGGTGCCAAAGAGGTGAATGCAAGTGGGAAGACATTTACAGTACGGAGCTCTCTGCAGCTGCACGTGGACAGAAATGATGATGGAGTGGCCTACACCTGCAAAGTGGACCATGTGGCACTCTCACAGTCACCACAGCAGGCCACCGAAGTACTGGAGGTCCATTGTGAGTGTTTACACACAAAGACATGCACACACACAAACATACACATGGAGTGGACATGAGTAGAAAACGAAAATACATGAAAAGAGGAAGAAACTAAATCCCCTTTTGGTTGAAGTGCTTTTACAGCAATGCTTTTACAATCATTTATCATTGGATAAATGATTGGATTTTGGAACACTATTTTTTGAGAAAAGAAAACACAAACAAAACTTTGAGCTGAATGTGATGAATCATTTTGTCTCAAACCTTTATGCCATTTAGTGTTAAATACTTCAGGAAATCATAACACATCAATATCATTACGATCATATGATAATTATTAATGTATCCCCAGGCTTGGGGAGTAACGTTATACATGCAGGGACTATCGTTAGTCCTGAAGACTCGCAAATGAGTTAAAAGAGAGGTTGACAGCTTGTAGCGTACATAACAGTTCTCCACCGAGATGACTGTGTATGTAATGTGCCCAGAACTACTTGTGTCATTGGTTGCCCGCCATGTTCAATACTGAATGACTTAGATAAAACACAGACGTATTACGCAGATAGAACAGAATAAAAGGACACGGTGAGGCCCATGATGCCACTGCCATTCCTCTCAGAAGAGCTGTGGAGGAGGACAAAGCTCTCATAAAGTGGGCACGAATACCCGGCGGGAGGTCTTCCCCCGCTGCGACATACAGTATGCCTGTATGATAGCTTCACACAGCCAGTGGGCCAAGTGCTGTTTCGTCAGAGGCTTTCCCTGAGAATGTTCCCTGTAATACACGTCATGTGTTATGCATTTTCATTGTAGGTTTATAAGCTATTACCTGAATTTGCTTACTGAAAAGCAAGTTTTTCTTTAAAAAATACACTGAGTGGACATATTTTTGATGCTAAAAATCTTGGTTTTCCCATTTCCTTTTCTAAGGTTACATTGTTCTGTTATCTTACAGAATACACTTAAGTAAAAGTCATCTTATTGATATTTATTTTCTCTTGTCTTAATTTGCATATTTGGTATTAAGGCAATGCAGAAGTAATGGAAGTTATGTTACTTTAATATTGTGATACTTGGATTAGGTTACTGGCTACATTTTTTAACAGGTAATTAGCAATTGTAACAGAATACATTTTTAAATACACCCTCACCTTGAGCCCTCTCTGTCTGTCCTAGATGCTCCTCGTGTGGAAATCATCCACTCTCTTGCAGTCCCTCAGGAGGGTCAGTACTTAAAGCTGGAGTGTGTGTCCAAAGGAAACCCCTCGTAAGTCTCTCAAATTTTATAGTTAGTGTCAGCCTTTTATATAATATATCAGACAGGTACAGTATATGTCACATGTCTTATGTCTCTTTTTCATCCTCTTTTTCTCAACCTCCCAGACCAGATCCTGTGATGTGGACAAAAGACGGGGGTGAACTTCCTGACCTGGAAAGGATGATTGTAGAGGGGAGGGAGCTCACCTTTACTTCACTCAACAAGACAGACAATGGCACCTACCGCTGTGAAGCCAGCAACCACCTAGGGACCAGCAGTGCCGAATATGTACTCTACGTCTATGGTGAGTTCAAAGGAAAGGCTAAATTGGATGAACTGTATAATTATATCACATCTGGAGGTAAAAGGAATCTTCAATGGTTACTCATTTGACACCACATTGATGAAGGACCTGTAAAAGAAAAAATCTGCTAGATGACACCTTGGACTCCAATAATATTACGTATAAATAGTGTGAAGTATGAACCTCACGGGCACAAGCACCAAACTCCATTGCAAAAACAAGGCTTATAATACCTCCTGATCTGCATACTATATCAGTGCTAAGACTGATTAGTGGTACCATCTCTCACAGGGAGAATAAGGGCCTCAGGTGACACAAATGCCACCAACGCCTTTCCTTAAATAAACCTGCGTCCCAGATCCTCCACACACACACACACTCTCACACGCACACACCAGGAGGGAAATGTGTGAGGGAGGCAGAATTTAGTGCTGCATTGTCAGGAATATCACTAGGAAGGATAAGTAATTCCTAGCAATGCCAGAGGAGATGGATAATAAGACTCAGTGTCAGGGAAAACAGATAGCTCATCTTCTTTTCCGTTTCTCAACTGCCATTAGTCTCTTGGCATTAAGTAATATTGCTTTAAAAAAGCAGAGTAATGACACATCTCTTTCCCCTCTGTTTTAGGAACTTAGACAATGTGTCTAAGTCTCTAAGGCAGGTAGTTTTTGGCCAGAGAAACCATCCAACTGGAGGCGAAAGAGAATTTCCCTAAGTGGATCAATAAAATATTACATTATTAATATTACATGCACCCACGGGGGGTGTTTCATTTTGTCTCTTATTTAAAAGCAGGCATAATCTGATGGAAAAAAGGAGAGAATAAATCTCTCAGGTCCAGACAGATATGCTTTGCTGGAGCAATAGTGATTTCTAATATGGTCCTGACCGTCCTTGGTGGTTGTATAGTAATAACCAGCTGTTGTGGAGCTGTTGACGGATGCAACCAAGGTTTCTATCAATAGTTCGTGAAGTGCTTTCTGCTGGTCTTAGCCAAGGACACAACAACACGTAAACATCTCAGAAATAATCAGGAATGTAAAAATAAAAATAAAGAAATGCTACATTTTATCTTCTTTAAATGTGTTTTGAACATAGGAAAACATACTGCTATAAAGTTGAATTTCATTATTTGATGTTACATATACATCACTCACTTTTATGTAGCCCAATGCAGTGATTCATTGCAACTGATGAATCTAGACACTTCACAGTAAGAGCAAATTTATACTGTCCATATCCATGTTGCTGCAAGGGGCCGCATAAAATGGAATGTCCGTACTGATAAACATGTGTGAAGACCTCTATGTATGCCCATGTAGTTAGGGGGAAATATAGTCCAAAAACAGACAGTGGTTTTGCTTATACTACATTGGGTGTCTGCATATACAGTGATGTGTGCACAAGTTCGTGAATGTGGTCGTAAATTGTGGTCTGCACCCATGTGGATGCATAAAGTATAATATAATATGACAACATGAACTTCAGCTCGTATTGTAGCGTGTATGCTGAGTAAAATTGATAAGACTGATAAAATTCAAGGTAAGGGAGAAGGTGAAATCCCAATATTATACAACTCAAAATTGATTTATTTATTCTCATGTCTATTGATTTATTCTGATTAGTAATACTGTGATCGCACTTTTTTATTTTATCATCCTACACAGTAGCTACTGTGTTGACAATTAATTAATTGATATACTATATTAAGTTAAAGTTAAATTTTCTATGTTCATTTAAGTATTGTCTGTGTATCCAGAGCCTGATATATCTTACATATCATGGCCTCTTGACTTTGTACTGAAGTTATTTGAGAAATTTACAATGTTGTAGTCTAGCGAATCTCTGTAAATGGAACTGCGTTCCTGTCTGCCTTACAGCTACTCTCCAGAGACTGAAAACACGGCCACTGTTATTAGTCTATGGAGCTGTTTCTAAAGAAACTACTGTGACCGTAATCTTTGAGGTGAAGGAACATGTTACCCAGTGTAACAGTGAGGCTCACTGACTGTTTTTAAAAGTTTTTGGACAACAATGGTGGACTACTGCACAGAGGAATAAGATTTATCAGGTTTTGGATACACATGCTATACTTGCACTGTAAGTGATGTCCTTGATTCATGGTTGGTTTGGCTCTGTACATCAGATTTCTTGACAATTAGAAAAATATAGAAAATTGTCAGCAATATCCTTTAAAGCAAATAATTTATGTCACAGCTGCCATCTCAGCATTCAAAGCCACAAAACAGGACAAGCCCTGAGGAGTGCTATATACCACATGATGTTTTTTTAGGCAGAGGGAGATGAGTTTTCCAGGTAAGCAAGGAAGTAATTGCAGTAGCCTACCCTTGTCTGAATCTGATATCAATGCCAGTTAAATTACTGTGGTTAAAAAAACATATATCAGCATATTGATTAGGATCTCTGAGTTCAGAGATAAATTAAGAAATTAGCTCCTTTGATAATTTATTGGTCCACTAAAATAGGCCTATCAAAGCACATTATTACTGAAACCATAAAAGTTTCATGACATCTTTCTGAGATTTTGCACTTCCTACCTAATTGCAGTGCATATTTTATGGAGCTTTAATTAGTGTTCTTGTCCTGCATGCCATGGTGTCTGTGTGCACCTAACAATTCCTTCAAATGCCAGCCAAATGTAACAACAAGAATAACCAATGCACTTAATGGCAGTGATGTTATTAAACTGACAAATTCTGCACCACAAAAAAGGCAATTGGGTATGGGAGGGTCAAAGAGTCCTATCCAGATTCATTACTTGTTCTTTTGAAATGGCACCCAGTCTGTTCCTACCCTTCATTAGTGATTAGCACATCTTTTAGCCTTTCACAATTGCAGCCATAATTCTTGGAAAATACCTTTTTAATGGTTCCTCTGCAACGAGGAGACATTTTCTCTCTTCTCTCTTTCCTGAAGACATGCATTTAGCTGCTTAGTGATTCACACTAAGGTTGAAATGTCACTGAGACACCCAGGACAGTTGGCCCTGAGAAAGAGGACCACATCCAATTAAAAGCTTCTAGCTCACCATAAAAACCAGAGTGACATAAACATAAAAGCCAAGGTGGTAGTTTAACCTCATTAACTTTGTCACACAATGTTTCAGTCCCATATTTACTGTTACATTAACTTGTGACAGTGAGAAACGCTGCCTTTGATGAAGCACTTTTCCCATTATCCTGTAGTGAGAAGTCAAAAACTGAGCATGCAATGACAGCTCTGCTACTTTTTTTTGTTTAATCCTGAAATCATCCTTGCAAACATGGATAATTGGCACAGATCATTTGTCAAATTACCTCCATATGGCATAATCCAACTTTCTTTCCTCTCATATGTTGAGAGGTTCCCACTACAGGATCTATCTTCATCGACATCAGCCAACATTAGCAGATTCAAGGTTAATCCTATTCTCTTGCTACAGATATAACCCTCACATTCAAAGACAGAATATTTTAAGTCCTAATGAAAAGGAAGATCGGGACTATAACATAGATGACAACTTGCAACATTTTTTTTCCTCTACACTACTTTGTGAATATTGCATTACTCTTTTTCAGATTTCAGATTCAGATTCAGATCTTACACATGCAAGAATATGTAGACAAATACACTTTTTCTGGATGAACATCCTTGATTTGTTAATTGTACCTCTAATCTACAATGTTATGTGCTAGATGTTAATGGCAAAAAAGTACATATGAGACATTCAGCTATTTTAATAATGAATTTGTCTCTTCAAATATGACTTATGTGAATACTGACCCAAAGAAAATGATTAAAAATAAGGGATGAAGGTCATTTAAGGTAAATAAAATACACAGCAAAGACACAAATATATATATATGTATATATATATATATATATATATATATCAGTGATCCATGTAATGCTAATTTCTTAATTAGTGGGAATTAAAAGAGTATCAGCAATGCTTGAATTAATGCAGTATTTTATGTAGTGCCTCATTTCGCATCAACAGTGATTCATTTTTGCATCTTAGAAGGTGCATGTTTTTAACAATCTTATGTTTATGCTTTGTGTCATAATTTTGTATTCTTTTGTTCTCTGCCCTCACTACATAATGTTTTACTTTAGACCAGTGTGTGTTCCCTTATCACAGTATCTAACTGTCCCCATGTGAATTCAGTTTTTTGTTGTTGTATTTTTTTTTCTTTTGTATATGTGTCTGTCTGTCCCCTCCACCAGACGCTCCCACCACCCTGCCTCCATCCACCACTCCCCCCCTACATCCCATCCTTCCAGATCCTACTGCTCTATTAGGCACCCACGCCTCAGACCCCACAGTCACTGGCAACAGAGGTACAGTACCACCCCACGCATCTTCACAACCCCCTCAGCATGCTATATTCCCATTTCACTCTTACTTTTAATGTCCTATTCCTCTGTCCTATTACTTCACTGCCTCAAGCTTCAGCAGCCCTGTCTTATGTGGGATACTCTGAGACATGGAGACATTGAGAATGGGGAAAAATATCTACAATAATGCCTTTCTGGGACAAAATTTCTGCCTGTCTTCTGATACTGTGTTTTATTTGTGTTTTCACATTAAGGACATTATTTAGATTTTCTAAGTCTCAAAGATACACCAGGTCATTGTATTCAAAAAGAGTCTAGCTGTCCAAATACTCAATCCACTGTCCCTGTGACATTTCAAAGACTTCAGTACGTCTGTGCCCTGAAACCTCAAAGAAGCAAATGTCATGTCCAACTGAAAATGTCTGGCCACTTGAGATGTCTCATCATGACTCCTAATTCTGTGTTAAAACTTGGAGAGTTCTAACTTGGAAAGCTCTTTTTCAGAGTTAGCACAGAGGACATCTTACTGCTAAGACTGCATACTTTGGGACTATATTTTTGATGAGTATGAATGTTGTCGATATAATCCTCCATATTACCATTATAATATAAAATATGAATAATGGGATGCCATCTATAATAAGCCTGGAAAATAAATGTTGAGAGAGGCATAAAATGCTGACGTTATCTCAAATTTCAATTATCTCTAATTCCTGTAGAGGCTGATGACATGCAGAAAGTTATGTTATGGATTTAAACTTTAAAAACACTGATATGTGTTTGAGTTTGAACAACAAGGCCCCATGCCAAATAGAGGTATTGTCACTAGAGAAGGTGACATCTTGTCATGTAAAGTCTGAAAGGTTAGGTGTAGTGGTCTGGTGTGTGTGGCAGGCAAAGTTGGAGGTCTTGGCATATTGACTCGGGGCTATGAAAACTGGCTCTTGGGAGGTGGAATATCACGTCTTTGATGAGGAAGAAGCTGGAGCTACAGTAGGACATGGAGATGATACCAGCTACATACAGTGTACCTCTGGGGGAACTTTTGTTCAATCCTGTGCAAGTTTGGGGACATGGTATTTGAGTGGGCCATGTTCCAAATCTCCATTGTGGAGGCAGCTGCTCCAAGTTGTAGCCAGAAGGTCACTAGTGCCTCACATGGTGGCAGCCCGAACACCCACCGATAGACACCAGAAAGAAGTTATCATGAGGGGAAGTGAACTGCTTACCTTGAGTGGGGATATTGTTGAGTGCTTGTGAATCCTTCCAACACAGTCAAGGAAGAGTTGGGAGACTCAGTCGTCTTGGTTGACTTGGTCATCTTTAATGTTGCACTGAAGTTGGGGACAGCATCTATGGACTAACAGATGAGCATGGTGGTTCTCATTTTTCAAAGAGAGGACTGGAGTTGTGGACAAATTACTGGGGTATGACACTGCTCATCCTTCCCAATGAAGCTTATGTCATATGCTTATGCTGGGTGATTGTCAAACCTCAGATTCAGGAGGAACAATGAACATTTCATCTTGGTTGTTGATTGGGAAGGGTTCAAGGGGGTTTCACATCCAGTCATGCATGGACATGAAAAAGGCAGATAACTATGTCTCTCTTGATGTCTACAAGAATATCAGTATACTGCAGACACTTATTTAATGTACTCATTATGTGATCTAACATCATTAATTTTAAGCTTTACCTGTGTAATCTGTAAACTTTGTAAAGTCAGTGAAGTCTTTGTTTAACCAAGATTTGTACTCTTTGCAGCTGGACATGAAGTGGTAAAATATTCCAATTTATTACTTGTGTGAGTAACTGTGCCACAAGGCCTGCACAGCTGGACAAAGGCCTACTTTGAAGAAAGTTCAAATGACCATTGATTGTTGAATTGTAGCTTGTGCTGTGACTCTGTCTCTTTACATGCTGTCTGTCACAATATCTGCTATGGTAGAGGGATATGTTAATTTATAACTAATGTGCTGTAATAGGTGTATGCAAAGAGGCTTACGAAAATATATCTTCTTAATTATGATTTCTAAAAGGTGTTGAAAGTACAACATGTTTTTATGACATAATTGTGCAAACTGACAACTTTCAATATTCTGTATTTAACTCATAAAATGTTTTTTTTTTCTTTTCAATAACATAAGAAACTATATTTTTTCACAAAACATAATTTAATTTAAACATCAGATAAAATTGTATTGATATGAGAAATTCAACACACTAATCTTTTTTCTTTTTCTCTAAATTCTCTGCATTTTTTCTCTGCAGTTTCCCTGAGCTTTTTATTTTCATTCATTTTCATTTATGTGTCTATTCTCTCACCATGTAGACATAGCAGAGTTTACCTTTTGTTCTGTTTTATGTTTCTCTCTCTCTGTTCCTCTCAACTTCATGGTGCTCCACAGTCCCATTCACTACTTTCTCCAAAATTACCATCTTTAAAGTCCTTTAGGAGTCTTGACTCTTTTTCTACTTCTATTTTGCCGCTTTGCTTTCTTTCAAAGATTTTGTTTCAATTTTGCCTCACTCACTTCTTCTCTTATACCCTCATATCTCTCCGAAGACCCTGTTAGATAACAGGCTTCCACACGTTGTTGGATATTCTTCATCAGCATGTCTCAATTCTTCTTTTATGTCTGTTTGTGTAGTGCAGAGACACAAGAGGAGTTGAGCTTCTCAGTGTATCTTCAGGGAATCTAAATATCAGACTCTTTCACTGTGTCCCCAGTCACAGGATACTACACTATCTACTTTCATGTGTCTACTTGATTTATTACCAGGTCTCTTCACAGGCTCTGGATAAAAGCAAACAACTGTGGCGCTGTACCAGCCCCATGATGTTTTGTCTTTTTAATAAAGTTGTCTGCCTGTGCAGAGGAAATACACACTGTAGGTTCAACACTATAACTCATGTGCTCAGTATTAGCATATGATCTGCCTGATGAGCTCTTTAAGTTGTACCTCTCTCTGCTCTGCTATCTTTCTTGTAATTGTCTTGCATCTTTTGTCTCTTACTATTTATCATCAGCACATTGTAAATAAGACAACACAAGACCACCATGAGTAAGGCAGAGGCATCATCCAAACAAGAACCAGTTCAGACAGAGAAGAATTCTGCTGTGCTACAAAAAATGTAGTTATACAGTGGACATAAGAGGGACGCTAGATTCACAGTTTATTGGTTTTCATTGAGATAGATGGTCTTAAGTCACATCAAAGTTGTGCATGTTTAAAAGGTGTTCAGACAGAATTCTTAAGGTTTTGCTTGAAAGGTGTTACAATGTCAGGTGTTATGTAATGTATGATCAGTACTTGAGAATTTTCTATGTTTCCACTCCTTGCATTGAACTCATTCAGTCGCACAGCAAGACAATGAAAACAGAATGCTATGCACTTGCAGCTGCAAATGCTTTTCATACCGTTTATTTCAATAATAACATATCCACTTTATTAATATTTATTGATATTATTGGTATATCTTTCAGAGTCAGGAGTAAGATCCTTCTGTCTTTTATTTTAACAAGCCCAATTAGCTGCCATAACAGGCCAATTGGACAGTAAGGTGATGTGGCTGGACTACATATTCACTATGATGGAGATATAAGAACCATCATTAGGCCCAGGAGCAAATTTGGAATGGTGTACTCTATACTTTTCATCAAACTGGATATCATATTATTTCAGTATTTGATAACCTTAATATGAAATCACCAAATATACCATACTGAACTAAGCTATACTTAATAGTGACAGCAGTGAAATGTTAATGTGATTCTGCAACATGTCACCATTTTGAGATTTTTTTTTGTTTCTGAACCAGGGAAAACCTGAATGATTAGAGAACATTGCATTCCAAATGCAATACCTGTGTGATTTTGTGTTTTTCATTTGTTTTAAAGCATGCTAAAAACAGCTTTTACTATACCAAAAAGGTATCATCCTACACAATTCAAATGTGAGAGAGAAACAGTATTTGTATGACAAGCTTAAATTGGTCACACAACTCAAAACAACCTACCTGCACTTTTTCATTCTGTACATAACGAACATAACATAACTCTCAGTAGTTATAAGATTACATATTCTGTATTTATAAAAATGTGTTTGTAAGATATACAATGAATATATGAGGAGAAGTTATTTCACAGTATGAGATCACAATAATAGCTTTTTTTTATTTTACAACTAATTTTGCTGACATGGTGACTATAAGTATTAGTGACTATTGTACCATTTTATGGAAGCATTTATTCATCCTTGCAGGGAATATTGGTGAATAAATATTTTATTTTGTAGACTGAGTGCAGTGCAAGTGTACAGGTATGCAAGAGATTCCTCTGGTTTTCACCCATACTTTATACTGCCAAGACTGATGCATAACTGTGGTCTGCGATTCACTTTAATAATGAAGTGCTGGCAGGTACACCCAACACACCCACCACCTCGACAGCACAGCCAGCCTTAATGGCAATAATAACTCTTTCGCTAAGTATCAGAGGTCTATGCAATGTCATCGAATCCCCGCCCCCCACTCCATGAGTTCTCTAAAATCTGCCAAAAGCTTTTTCATGGCTTGCAAATTAGCTTTGACCTTGTGAAGCTGAAAGGTTGAATCATGCACAAGGGTTTCTTTGGTGTTTAATATATTTACTATTCACTTCTCATAATCAGCATTTGTGTGGCCAACCTCAACCCCTGTAGCCTAATATTGCGGCAGAAAAAGGGCCCACTGCCGAGAAGACAGTAATTATTCATGCCTAGTGTGTCCCTGCCTGTGGAGAAGACAGAAAAAATACCCATCTACCCCATTGCACAGTAAAAGTCTCTTTTCTTAGGCCCATTAGTTCTTTCCCAAGAGGAACAGAAGACACAAGTAAAGAAATATACCAACAACCTTGAGACAATCAAAGTGTATTTGTAATTGTTCCAAATTGAAAGTTTAACTCTCAGCAAGGACCAGTGGAGGTTACTATGGTAATCCATAACCACCATGGTCCAGAGCAGAGGTCTTTATGGTTGGTATTGTAAGGCCAAACACAAAGGATCTCTTCTTTGCTCTTGAAGTTAATAGCAGTAACTGCACACTTGAGGAGAATTCGAGAGTGGAGGCAAGGAATTGATAAGGGTTCAAAAATTGGCGTTAGTCTATCCTTTCTCCTTTTACAAGTGAGTGCTTTACAAAAAGGCTGCATATGAATAGTAAGATGTTAAAACAAGACCACTCTCACCCTGTTTGGGTTTACAAACAGGGTGAGCTGATCCATGCTGAGACTGCTAACCTTCCTCACAAATATCAGCCCACTAATCTTAATTTAGCTGTCCGTCTGTTTTAGGCAGCAGTAATGATGTCACCTGAGGATTTCCTTCTAATTGGCTGAAAACTGAAACTTATACATAAACAACAAAATGAAAAACCATTTGTGTTCAACCTCAAAAGATAATTTGAAAGTTGGAAGAAGTAGTGGAGAACACACATCCTTTGGGTAATGTGATGTTAAAATATTGCTTTAGGCTGTTAATTTGTCTCAATCAGAGGTGTGGTCTACAGTAAGTGGGATTTCCAAAAGGATGAAACTGCTGGGAGTTTAATCTAGTGTTCAGTGTTACTGATACAAAATGTGCCCCCTCATTTAAAAAAAAAAGAAAAGAAACATGCTTATTTAAGTTTTTAAAAAAACAATTAGAAGAGATTAGCATGTTTAGATTGGTTTAGTTTTTCATTTTTATCAAAATGTTTTGTAGCAATCATTCAGGTCCACCAGAAAGAAACAGAAGAGGCTACACAAAGCACAAATACAAGTATACAGAATAAAACACTAATAAAAACTGAATATAAAAACATCAATACCCTAGCTATTCATTTTGAAATCTACCTTTAGAAAATTGCAAAGGTGGATTGCTTTCCTAAACAGATTTCTTTTTTTTTCCTTAAAAAAAAAAAGAAAACAATTCATGAAAGGAAATCTGTATTTAGGCAGAAAACTTGAAGTAGAGAACAAATGAACTGAGGACAATATCAAAACTCAACACGCAACACAAATGCAACATAGATTACTCAAACTCCTTAAATATATGCTTTTCAAAGGTAGGGATACTGTTGAAATATCAGTAAGGCCTGTTTTATTGCTGTTACAAATTGTTAGAAGAATAAAAAGGGCACATTGCACTTCACAGATACTGATGTTTTATGTCTTTAACCCCACATTCACCTGTTCAAGCTGCTTTAGACCGAGGACAAACCTTTTGTGAAAACTCAATAAGTGAAAGGACAATTTTCATTCCTTGGAGGGATTCGTAAATGCTTTATTCCATTGCTATTGATCATGTTTTAAATGGGGGGCACCTGTTAGGCCAGGCGGTGAGCAAAAGACATATTTTCTTGAGGGCAAGTGTTCAGGTCAGCTGGTTGGTTGCTGTGTTTAAACCAGAAAGGCTGAGTTCCAGTTGCAGCTTCCCCCGGGGCTGATAATGGTTAAATATTGAACAGTACCAACCATCTTCTCTCCATTTTCTCCCCTACTCTCTACTCTTTCCACCATAAAGCTGGGGAGCACCGGAGAAATTAAAACATAATGCAAAGGTCTTTCCACTTATTGCTGGGTGAGTTTATTGATGACCTGTCACATTAACTCGCTTTAGGGAAGAATTATAGCAACAATTTGGAATAAAGTGTAGACCAGAAAAAGAGAAATCATTAGATCCTGGGGCTAATGTTATGAATTACATGTAATAGCCCCTCTATTCATTAAACCTCAATGACAGAGGACACTTTCAGCAGTCTTGAAGATGCACACACACACACACATGCACACACACACACACACACACAAGGCAGTCTAATTTTCATTTGTTGACATGAAGTTTTATTTGGTCCTTTATTCATTTTTCTCTGCTCATCTCCCTCAGGGGTTTGTTGGGCTTGTAGTGGCAGCTTGCTTCCTCCAAGATAATTTCTTTGCGGGCTACTGTTTCTGCTGCTCTGGCCTGCAGTTGGCTCACACAATGCTATTCTTCAAAACTAACCAGCAGTGTAATACATTTTATTAGAGAACATATCTGAGAAGCAGCAGCAATATATTGGTGATTAGGTTACCACAGGTGTATCATCAATGATCTCCCTGCTTCTTCCTTTGTTGTATTTTATTGCTGTTTTGAAGAGGTTTCATAGAACACAGAGCTGCTTTGATAGACTGATTCTTGCATGCAACTTAATGAATTCACATGATTAATTATCTTGCTTTGCTTATAACTTCATGCTGTTATCCCGCTGACCACAATTTCTTTTAATTCTGAGAAGCAAGAAGGAGGCGGTTGAATATTCAAGATAGTGTCCAAGTCCACGTGTGGGCTTTATTGAATGATTAGCAGAAGTAATTTGTTTTCAGAATCTAATTAATCCACTCAGACCCAGCAAGCAATAATGTGCAAGGACACACACAAACACACACACACACACACGTCTCAGTAATGTCTCCTCTTTTCTGTCTTCCTAACTCTTTTACGTGCATGTATTCAAAAGAGGGTGCACATGTGTCTTTCGGCCCTCTGCTACAGCCTCCAGGGACTCTTTCATCTTGGCAGTAAATCCAGCATTAGATGCAGATTGGTAAATTTTTGGCTCAGCCAAAAAGTTGGGCATAATTGACTCATTGAACAAGTCAAGTCTGCAGGCACTTTTCACCACTTTCTCTCCTTTACTCTTTATGCTTGCAGGCGCAAACTGTCGTTTGAGTCTCCAACTTCAAGTTATCGGCACTGCAGCAGAATATGTGACTCTTTATGTTTCACATTTAACCATGTGCAGTGTCTTAAAATACAAATGTACAAAAAGCTATTGCCGGACACATCATTTGTTGTTATATGTATTTATATCTTATGTATAATGACTAATTGAGAAATTTCATATCCTCCAAAACTCCAAAATACTACAAAACAAGTCACATCTTGCTGTACCTTCCAGGCCTTCCAAAGATCTTTCACAGTGTTTTTCATTAATGTAAAAGTCTGGGTTCTTTTTAATGCAATCTAATAGTGTCTATTTTAGAGCACTGATGTGCTCACACACAGAGATTCCCTGACCGACATCACAGACACAAGGACACTGCAGCTCTATAAGCCCACGCTTAAGCTAGCTACTGCTTTATTGATCTGAGCAACTGAAACCATTGCTTCACAGGGCTACATTTAAGATAGAGAGAGGAAAAGCCTAATCCAAAAGTAGAAAAAGATGCCTTTAGGGGATGAATTTTAATATTAACAAATGTAATACCAAGGGGAAAGAGACACATACAAAGGAGGAAGAGAGAGAGAGACATGTTAAGCTACAGTATGTAAAGACCATGTGAGTAGCATGGGGATATGATGAATTTAAGGATTCTGCGTCTGATCAGCTGAGATTCTTCATGTAAAAGATGACTCTAGATGAAAGTCAGTGCAGAGGATGCTATATTGTCAGGCCCGAGAGATGCTCTAACAATACTGCACAGCATCTTACTTTGGGAAAGATCTCCTCTGGAGTTGTTCAGATATTGACAGTGAATGTGGTGTTTGAAGAATGAGATAAGGACACATATATGACATGCAGTACTGTGTGTTGCCCATTTAGCAAGCATCCTTTGACAAAGTGATGCACCATTAGCTTCACACAAACAGAGCAGTGTGTTATCTGATGACTTAACAAACTGACGGTAGCCGTATCTAAGTGCCATCCTAGTGCTCAATACAAACTAGTCAGCTGTGAGCGTACAAGTAATAGTTGTCTATACTTTTCTTAGTGTTACGGATAGACAGAAAGCAGAAATATGTTTCATGTCATCAATTTACAATCTTACATATCTGTCCAGCTTTCCTTTTATTCATGCATTTATTCAAATGTACAGCAGGCTTCAAATGCCTTCCAAACATGTGATGATAGCCCCCATCATTTAATCTGACCACATAATTTGACTCTACATTATGTTTGTTTTCCATTTCCAGCTTTTACACACCCTCTTGAAAACCCACACAATATCGGTATCACATACTGCATCCTCCCACAGTAACCTCAGCATCAGTAAAACAGATCAGATGAGGAGTTAGTGGAGCAGTTTAAGAGCAACACTTTTGGTTCAATCCAGCCAAGCAGTGGCTCACTGTAGCCCTAAACCCCTTTAATTTATTAAACAAGCCCAACTCACGAGGCCAGGCGACAAGGAGAGGGTTATAAATATTAAAAGAGGAGTTTGCTTTGCCACGCTCTCATATTAAATCACACAGAGAAGAATGTATGTGCTTTTATTAAAAGATAATGTGTTCTGGTCCCATAAAAATGTATAACCTTCTCCTCTAGATCCCTCTCCTCCTTGTCTTCTTTAGTTTTCAGTTTGTCTTGGTCCAACTAAACTTTCAGTCTTTTCCAATCTATGAAGCTCTATTTTTTTTTATTTCCTTTCTTTGTGTTTCTGTACGCCCTTACTGTGTTTTTCTCCTTCAGTGAATTGCAGCAGACTAGAACAGAATACATAACAACAGAGCAGATGGGCCATGTTTTGAAGGTGCTCGCACAAAAAGCATTCACACGTAGGAAGTTATGAAGAATTTATATGGGATGTATTTGAAAAATATTGCAGGCTAAATGTTGCAAGATTTGAAGTGGATGGAATACTCCACTGAAAATCAATCCTTGAGTATCAAATACTCACCACTTGGCTAGGAAGATGCCATAAAATGTGTAGCTTGCCACTTTTTGGATGAGAAGTCCAAGTAGTAGTATGCTATTACTTGGATATGCTACTTCTGGCAATAGCACAACATGCAAGTACTGTAGTTTATTTAGCAATGTTGTGGGAAATGTACAGGTATTTGGAACATACTGAACATACAGATCAACAGTGAAGAAGAAGCAGATTTTCCTGCATGATGTACATATTACTTGCATTGACTCAAGGTTGCCATTATACAAACTGACTTTAGTGGGCATCTTCCATGATGGAGCAAGCTATAATCTTTCCAGAGCAACTTTTCAAATCTGCTTAGGTGGAATATCCTTTAAGTTCCAAAGTGATGCAGTAGCTGCATGATCAGACAACATGTTCTGGAAGCTCCAAGAGGTTTGACTTAATACCCAACCGCTTCGACATGACACCAGCATATTGCACGGCCAAAGTGTTCTCCACTCTACAGACAGGCGTAGGACTATACGGTCATGGCTTGTTTGTGCTTGTGCTGGGTTATAACAGCCGGCCAGAAGTGTAGCAGTCAGACAGTGAGTGTGTATGATTGTGAAAAACACTCACCATCCTGACATATAGAGGTGAAGAGACACAGCCATGTGTGTAACTAAACGCCCAAGTCCTCGCCCCACTGGGCTGTGCCAGGGGAACATTCCTCTACTCTCTGCTCCACTGACCAAGCAGAACTGCAGCACAGTGAAACGACTCTTCTCACGTCTGTGTATATGAGTGCATGTGTCGCTATGAGTGTGTGTTTGTCCACTGTGAAGCAGTGAAGTGTGACGGCCTGGTCACTCAGACCATGGAGAGTTATGGAGCGAGAGCAAGCCAGCTGTTCGATTTGGCCACATGGGCGGACGCAGAAAAGAAAAGGAGAATGCTGAAGAGAAACAGTGTCAATATACGACGTGTGCTGTGTGTGTAAGCCGCCCTTCTATCACCGTTTACCTTGCTTTGACATTGCCAGATTTTTGCCATCATGAGCCCACATACACGCACAAATACACATACGAAGTGACAGGGCTGTGTGTGGCTTGCCCTAGGGGCATAATGAGATGAGTGCTAATTTCTCAGGTGTCCTGGACTGATATGAATAATACAGGCTATTCCGTTACCCATCTCCCCCATCCCTGTCACTGTCAACTTTTTTTAGATTCACCTACAGTGAGTCCATACCCCGTCAGTGTCACGTCCTCACTCTTACCTTGAATAGCCTGCAAGCCAGACTATGTCAGAAAAGGAAGTCAAGGTGAATAAAGGAAATAAGCTATTGTTGAAAGAAAAAAAGGAAACCTTTGATGGATTTTTGCATGAGGCGTGAACAGGCTCATCATGCAGTTTTTTCACTCTTTCATGACTCTGCTATCATTTCGACTGCTTTTCCAACAGCTGGGGACCTGTAGCAACTCTCTAACACCTAATTCATTTTCCTAACAACAATCTTTCCGTGCCAAGAAACAGAAGAAGATTGATCTTTTCTTCTTCCCTTCTGTGTGATTTATTGTGATTTATTTACTGTGTACTACTCTTCCACTGCTGCCCTGGTTTGCATGTTGGGGACTCCTGCGGCACCGTGGGGTGTCCTGAATTATTCACATCTTTTTTTCCCCGTCTCCGTCTTTCATTCTCTTTTTCCTTCATTTTGCAGGGTGAATATGTGTCTGCCTGTAGCTGCTCTTTGAGTCAATGTGGTGTCTGTCTCTCTACCACTCACTCTCCATTTTATTATTCTCAGAGAGCTAGCTAGGCAGCTCCGCTCTGACTGCATGATGTGAGAGGAGAGAAGAATGACAGCAGAACAATCATTAGAGCAAGAACGAGCTGGAAATAATCTTCTCTTTCCTCTTCGCACTGTTTTGTATTGTCTGTCTTTTGCTGTTGCTCTGCCCTCCCTCCCTCACCTCACCATCCGCTGCCTTCATCTGCTCTCTTTGTTTATCTCTCTGTCTTTCTTCAGATCCCAACGCTCTGGGGCAGCACGGCACTGACCATGCCTTGATCGGAGGAGTGGTGGCTGTAGTGGTCTTTGTCACTTTGTGTTTAATCATTGTTCTGGGAAGATATCTGGCCAGGCATAAAGGTAAGAAAAACACAGTGGACCTGATCTGAGTCTCTCGAGGCTCATAGACCAACTGAAACTTGTCCTACTTGTCCCATTAGACATAAGAGGTTTTCCCAATGCCCAGGTGACAAGTGCATGATATATCTGCAGTGAGGAACAAAGAGTAAAGGCTACAGACCTGCATGGATAGGAGGTTTTAGTGAACATGTGCCTTTGATGTGCAGCACACAGTATGATGCCACTAATGCGTACTGTACAGAGGACTCATTGGTTATTATTTTTTCTATTTTACAAAAACAATCCACAAATGTCATTGTATTATTAAAGGGATACATTAACATTAGAAAATTGGCCAAAGAAAATCAATAATGTAAAAATCTGTATCTGTTCAATTCAATTCAACATTTGGATTCTGCATCATGCAGTCTTTTTTTAAGGTTATTTATAGACATGAAACATAGGGAGACAGTCAGGGGCTATCAAATGCAACAAAGGTTCCTGGAATCAAACTAGAGATGTCTGCAGTCATATGTTATTAGTCTAGCAGGATGGCCCTTGGATATTGTTTTTTTTTTTATTTCCAATGACGGACTCTGACTGATCTGCAGAATAAACAGCAGCTTTGTAAGGTTTTCTTCTTTAGTTTCTTTTACTAGGAGTCTATTTTTTTAGCTCACTTAGCCAGGTGACAACTGCAAGACATACCCTTTGATGCACTGAAACAATTTTGACGAAAATCAAACAAATATTGAACAGCTAAGCTCAAGCTAAGAATTTTCAAGTTTGAATACAGGATAAGAAATAGAAGGGCATTCAGCAGTTCATGGTGGCCATAAATTTTACTTTAATGTTCAATCTCCTCACAGAAAACTGACTTTTCAGTTGAAATTGAGAGCTGAGATCACAATGTTTGAATGTGAAATTTTAAAGGACAGGTTCACAGTTTTTGAAGTCTGTCCTAAAACAAATGAATATTAAAACATGTAAGTGAGGGGGTGCCAAAATCTACAGCCCTCCCTCCTTGCAAAAATGTATTTAATTATTTGAAGATAATATGAGGCTTCAGCCATCCAAATCAGTCAAATCAAGTCAATATCTAGTTACTGTGTTTTTAATTCCCTCTTTTTGTTGCAATCCTTCCAATGCAGCTACAGGTAAACACAAGACACAGTGTTTTTTTTTTACTAAAAACACTGTATTTGTGGATTTTGTTCTCCATCACTTACATGTTAAGTGCATTTCCAATGCTCATTGGAATAACAACTAGCAAAATCTGTTTCAGTGTCCATATGTGCACTTGACTGTTGCTTTAAGAAAGACTAATTATGAACCTCTCCTTTAAGTCATGAGTGCCACTATGGAGAATCCTAAAGGTATTAATGCTTTTCGTCTGTATGCGTGCAGAGATTTTCACACTTACTCTGCCATATTTGCATATCCTGTGCTATCCCATCTTCTCATCATTCTGTATATGAATAATGTAGCATTACTGATGTTGTCTTCAGATCTGTTTTCTGCCTCAGGCAGTAAACACCAGGCAGGGGTGCTTGGTGTTTGTTTTTCCTTTATATAGGTTTGTTTTTCGTTTTCCACAGGAACATACTTGACAAACGAGGCCAAAGGAGCGGACGATGCACCTGACGCCGACACAGCCATCATCAACGCTGAGGGCAACCATGCACACGCAGAAGAAAAGAAAGAATACTTCATTTAGACTGCAGAGGGAGCTTTGCAGCTCTCTCCTACCCCTTTCCCCTGTTTCAATCTCTGTATCTCTTTTTCTCTCTTACCGCCCCCCCCCCCCCCCCTTTCTTCTCCACCACTGACCACTGCCCCAGTCGTGTCAACGAGGAACCCGCAGGCAGTCCAGACAGAGAAGTTCCCCAAATGTTTTCCTATTATTGCCTTTTGTTGAGCCCATTTCTATCATTTACATCTTTTCCTTTCTTTCTTTGTTGTTTTTTTAATTTCTTTTTGGTAGCCAGTTTTCACAGGCAGCTTGCCGATGCTGCTGAAGTTGCCCCCTCCTCTCTCATATATTTCTTCATATTTGACATGAAAACCTGGAAATCTGTATATCTACCATGACTGCTTCTTACATGACCTCTTGTTCATCTTCTCTCCAACTAGACACCCAAACATGTACCCCCTTTTGCTTACACACGTCCACAAACACATATCATATCTCACATCAACACGGTGCCTAAAAATACAGACGCCATTGAACTTCTGTCAATGCCTTCATGTATCGTCTGTCAGTAGCAATGTAAATGCTTTGTAGATGGTTAACTGGACCATCATTTCATTGCTTAGCTCACAGCTTTTGATTATGCATTGCATATTTTTTATTTGAATGAAGATCTGTGCTGTTTACGCCTTATACATGTCTATCACACTGAATATGGTACTTTTAGATGTTCCACCTCCCTGACCCCACCCTCTAAATAGACTTGTAATTAAACAGTTGACCCTTGTAAGATAAGACGAAGGTTTTGTGTAACACTGTAGCAAGGTTTGTCAGATAAGTGTATAGTATGATTTTCATTATTAGGGTAGGGGTAAAGGGTAGTGCGCTATTGTTTAGAACAGAGAGTACACACCAAAAATAAATGAAAGATGCTAGGTGAAGCATTCCATCAAATAAACTCAGTCAAGTATATAAACCCATTTGCTAAATCTGCTGTTCTTAAGTACTTTTGTCTGTATATTCCTGCACTGCCCAGGCTGCAGAGACATCTTCAGTGTCCCCTTGACAGTTTACAGCAGTTTGTTATTCACATAATGGGTTCAGGTGTACAGAAAGAATCGATCACTTCTCTCTAAAAGCTGTATAAATTGTACTGAAATAAGTTTAGCTTTTTACTTTGAATAATTTCATTTATCTTTATGTCACATTGAAATCACTTTAAGGCTTAAGGATCCCATGAAATGTAAAACGAGCTATTAGGAGATAATACAGGACAAAAAAGCAAGTGCACAGTTACAGTATGTACAGGAAAAGCAGTGTTAACTTTCCTCACTATTTCAGTAAACATATGTTAAATTGATACCTCTCTCAGCATGAGGTCCAGGCAGCTTTACCTAGTGGTTGGGTGTTTTTTTTTGTTCATTTATTTTGGCCCATAGATACCATCCAATTATATTATTACTTTATGCAAGTCATGATAACACATTTTATGTTTTTATTGCCACCTCCAAAGTCAATTTTCAGCAGTTTCTAACAATTGAGTTACACTGTAGATATCACTTTGTACACTCCCACCTCTCAGTCTGCATAATTGCTCTTCTTATTTCCATTTTTTCAGAGCTGCTCCCCATGAACTGAACTTTGATTTCCATTTCATGGGGTCTTCAAGCAAAAAAAAAAAAAAAGAAAAGAAAAAGAAATAGCATGTGAGTGCTGGTTCATAGATCTGCAGGGGCCTCCTTTCCAAAACTAAAAACTGAAGACAAATAGAGAAGCACAAAAACATCTGAGTAAATGAATGAGTATCCAATAAATGTGTTCTTTTGCCAACAACTAGATTGCCTTGGGAATTGTTCTCCTATTCAGATGGGTGGTGGAAAGATGACAATACTGGGAAAAAAATACAGTGCATCTTTTTGAAAATGTAAGCGAAATCATGTTTTTTTATATATATATATAAAAAAAAGTTTCTAATATTTTTGGTTGAAATTGTTCTAAGCTCCCTGCTGTATATTGTGTCTGCTAAAATGTGGTTGATTGTGAAAATTGCTGTTAAATTCTGGATCCTCGTATTCCTTCAAATTTGTATATTAGCCACCTTATCTATTTACTTTTTATCATTTGTCATATGGCATAATCTTTATTAGACAACTTTTAAACAAAT
The DNA here is from genome assembly GCA_029490765.1 of Euthynnus affinis. Lineage (NCBI taxonomy): Eukaryota > Metazoa > Chordata > Actinopteri > Scombriformes > Scombridae > Euthynnus > Euthynnus affinis. Next base: position 12,747,047 of record CM055854.1, on the reverse strand, counting down.
GTATTTTCTTTTGGCACAAGGCATGTATATAATGTGTGAGAACTAAACTTTGGTAATACACATTGGCATGGGTTCCTTTTCATATTTAATTTATTTGAACTGAGGTTATTTAAGAGAGAACCACAACAAAAGTATATTCGTAATTTAATTTTGGAGAACACTGCTTTTTGTGTTTGTGGCATGCTCATATGTGCTACAGATTTGAAAGGTCTGGCATTGTAGAAAATGTGATTAACGGAAGAGAGGAAAAATACAAAACTCAGTGAAACAAATGTGGAGGAAAAAAGAGAGTTATGTTGTCCTGTTGGATTTTTGGTCCACAGAGAAAGAAGATATATGTCTTCACCAAATCCTTAAAATGCTAATTGGTATTGAGATGCATTAAAAGAAACATTACCTTTGTATTGGATGCACAGAAGGTTTCACACACACTAAGACAAACATATCCTTTTAAGCAACTCTGTTTCTTTTCATATGTTCCAGCTGTTCATCTTTCATCAGTTTGCAGGAATGAGGCTGATTTATTTACGTCTCTCCTGTGAAAGAGTGATAAACACAGTGACCTCTGGAACTGAAGACTTAAAGGCAAGGCACTAATCTAGTAAGGGAGCAAATTATTACCAAGGGCAATAAAATAGTGGGCCCAGCTGTCTCCAATTCGGTGGCAAATTTACAACATTATGCAAATAGGGTCAGCAAGTAAGGTCTTTCTCTGTGTGTTAACTCAAGCACTGCTGGAGTGAATCACAAGTTGGGAATCATTAGATCAATCACCATCCGTCAGCACTGATGTTGAATTTAGGTTGCATATTGCATCTTAGATACATAATTATTCATTTTAAGGTGTAGCCGGTGTGCCACATTTTCCATATTTTACAATTCTAGTGCACTTCGATTGATATACCAGTATTTACAGTTATAACTTCAGCCTCACCACAAACCTTTAGTAGATCCAGATGTCTGGCTCTGGTCTTTAGAAACCCTCTGTATCACATTTGTGTATCGATAAATTTATCACAATGTTTTTTTGTTCTTTTTTTTACTTTTCTATTTAGTTCTTTTCATTGTGTCTTAAGTCAAAGATGCTGTCAATCAAATTGTTGCTTTACCACTGTATCCATCTTAGAACCAAGATAATGGTCAAATGGATTTGTTATCCTGAAGTCAGAGAAATAGTTTGTTTTCTATTAAATGAACACATAAATAAAAAGGTAAAAAGGACTGCTGTGATGAGTTGGTGTTTGCATTAGAAATGTAACAGGTTCCATTTCCTGAATTATGCATTCTGAATAATTTGATGGATATTTCTTAGTAAATGGTAAAATGTGTTTTTTGGGGTTGTTTTTTGGGGTTGTTTTTTTTTTTTTTTTTTGCTTTTCTGTCTGAAAATCATATGTAAATATTTGTTTTGACATGATGAGTAATGAGCTAATTTGTTGCAAATTGCTTTTTATAATAGTTAGACCAAACCTGAATCATTTTTTTAATTTGTTATTTTAACAGCCTGGTACACATCATCATGCACTATTTTACTATGGTATAATCAACTGTAACATCTTGGGGTCAGTTAATTGTATTTCTTTGTTGTTGTTGGTTGAAACTAAGCTTTAAACCTGTTGCCTCCTTACTTTCCAACATATGACAGTTAGGTTTAATATCCACTGCATCATGGGCCTTTAATTTCATGCTGGTGGCAAGACAGTAAGATGTGCTAACGTAGTTGCAGTGCAGTTTCCATTGGGCACAAGTCCATTTTTTTAGACTCATGGTTAGTTATTTCCTGGCTCAAAATGAACCCACTTTCTCTGACTGGTGGTGGGAGTGGTGGAGCTGAGGTGATGTGTTTATGCAGATCAGGCAGTGCAGTAATTTTGGCATGTGAACAATTTTCTTGTTGGCGCATACAGACCTGTACAAAATCACAAAAAAACTTTCATGTATAACTGCATGAGTTTTGCCTCTTTCACGTTGTTGTTTTTTTTTTTTTAGTACAGATTTAAATGCACATAAAATACATCTTGTAATGGGATTCAAGCAGAGTTTGTAATCGTTTGGTTTAATGAGCTAGTAATGAGTTAAAACATGAAGCCATCAACTGTAGGAATCATACATGTGTTCCACTTGTATTAGGCAACAGACAGTAATAATAAAAACACATTTTACTGCACTACAATTTACTGTGGTTGTTGCCAAAGTGCACATATATCATTACCTTATAAAATAATGTTGCATCACAAGAGTTCAGCATCTCCTGAAATCTAAATTCAACCTCAAAGGGACATCAAAACATCTTGGATGCATATTTGGGAAGCTGTTTGTTTGTGCCTTGCAACTCTGCACCTCCAGTTTTCCCCTCTGCCCCCCCCCCCACTGCTATCAAAACAGAGATGAGACAAGCTGATGTGATCGGTGATTACTGAAGCTTATCCAAACTCCACCTGCTGATACAGCATTATGCATTCATCCTGCTCCGGCCTTTTCACCATATATGTGTATTTGGCCTCAAGTTTGCATTATTAATTGTACTTGTCTCCAGTTTCAGAAAATTAGAGGCCCATATCAACTAAAAATATCAAATCCCTGATGAAAAAGGGAATAATATGAACATAATGGCCACTTTGATTCATAATCTGTCCAAAATCGTTTAACATTTTGTTTTATCTCATGGTTTTAATGGTTTTGTTCTCCGCAGCAGTGATAAAAGCATGACATGACATGGCCTGTTCTAGTCCTCTCTCTCCTCCTCTGACCCATCATATGTCTTTGCTGTACAGATTGGCTTCAGTGCACTTCTTTGTTCTTCTGCAATATTGACACTAGATTCAATTAGCCCGATCTCCATATTGTCACATTGATGACAACAACATGTGGCACAATCACATGTAGTATTGTTTTTTTAAATTATTATTATTATTATATCTATTTCTTTTGTTTGCATCTCAGGAATATATTTCATTTAGAGATTCTTTTTTTTTAAATTTGTTTTTCTCTTTTAAAATTGGGGACTTGTGAGCACATCTCACACTGCTCATCCCAGTATGCTGACACCATGTATTTGTTGGGTTTAAGATTATCACAATGTCAATAAAATTATTCAGTGATTCTTCAGTAATTCTGTCATCTTGCTGTCATTGGGATATTAGACTTGAGAAACAGTTTTTTAATATGATCACTGACTTGAAATACTGAGATTTAGAAATATGCTGCAAATAATCATGAGTTTCAAGAATGATAGAATTTGTGTTTATACACAATGTTATCTAATTCTAGCTTATGGTATGTAAGCAGTTCAATGCTTTTGTCCTCTGTCATTATGTTGTCCTCATAGCAACACACATTTTATGTCTATCAGTCTTTAGATTGAAGGAGTTGTGATGCGCTCACTAAAATATAAAATGTCCATACTAAAGCTCAGCAAGATCAGGATTAGAGCTAGACACGTGTTAGTTCAGCTTCTGATGTACCTTGGTGAAATAAGGGGTTTTTAATTAAGCTGTAATGAGAGGACTTGATTCAATATATAGCACCGTAATGGAGGTGTTTTTTCCCCATTGTCTGTGGGATTTATTATATTTAATTTAGAGGTTCATTCTCATGTATGAAATGGAATTGTTGAATAAATAGTTGCCAAAACATCTGTTCCAGCCTGATTCTATTTTTTAGTTGTTTTCCTTCTGGGGGCCTCTTATCTCAGTATTTCTGAACTGAGAGATAAGCACTGATGATACAGTATAAATACTGCTGCTTTGGAAACATCTGTATTTGTTCTCATAAGGATCCATGCATACACATACAAACACACATACACACTCACACACAAAAGCACAAGCAAACACTTTCACAGACACATGTTCATGAATTTTTATTAACAAGAATAATTCATGTTGTGTTTTAGCTCCCCTATCTGTGTGCCGCGGTGGTGTTATGATGCCATTCAATTTGTCATGTGGAGCATTATTTTCCTGAAATTGTTGACTGTCTATACAAGGCTGTGATACTCCCATGAAAACAGCTGCACCTATGATACACAGTTTAATGACTTCAGAATGAGTTCAGCAAAGTTTTTTGTGAGTAAAAGCACACCTGTGAGTGATTTTGACATCAGTCCACGTTGCTGAAAACAACACATTACTTGCAGCACTGAGGAGGATAAAACAAGGAGGAGATGACTTCTTAAAATTTACCCATGAATTAACTTTTGCTCATATCCACAAAGAAAAATATGTAGGAAAATGTAAGCCAAGCTGATAGTGCTATAATAAGTATAGTTTCTGTGTGTTTTACACACTTCTTACAGCTTTATGGCTTTAAAAATGTATCTCAGTAAATCCCTAGCAGGCAATGCATTATAATGCAATAATAAGATCTAAATGTATTGATTTATAAAAAAAAATCTTTAGTACTTCTGGTCAGAATTAGGGTATTGGCTTGGGATATGGCTGTCTGTGGTGGTGTTAAAGTGAAAATCCTTTAAATCTTGACTATGTGGATTTCATCTTTTCTGATCCAACAGCATCTGAAAAGACAGGACAGTGAAAAATGTTCTTAAATGTAAGGAAATGTAGAGCACATAAAGATGAATATTAGACTATGAAAAAGGAGAGACTGAAAGAAAGTGTGGGTGCAACAGAGCCTGATAGACAGGTGGTAGCAGTATCCACACTTTTTAGTGAGTCAGAAGGTGATGACTGAGAGCGAATTAACTAATGGCAATAAGACGTCATGTTAGACTGAAGAAAGCAGCTGCAATCAGCCCACCTGTCAGGAATAAATATAGCCTGGAGACAGTTGCATTTCTGCAGCTGAGTGGTGATTCCTCTCCTGATGAAAAGTGAGGGGTCAGTGAAAAACTCAATTATCACTCAATCAATCAAAGCAGTTTTGTGAACTGGGGGAAAGGGAGGTCGAGGATGATCAGATAGAAATTACTTTTCATGCAAAATGTTGTTTTGCATGAATGTTTTTTTTTAATCTTACCTTACTTGTCAAGCAGATTTTGCAGTCAACAATTTAAAGTGTTTCCATTCCCTGGGGGAAATTATATTCAAACTTTCGCAAATTTTCTGAAAGTTTTTCGTTTATTGTATTCCAGTTTCATTAGATGGCATAGAAGAATAACAGGACAAATGGAAGAGACAGGATGACAGGCAACAATGGATTTGAAGTCATGCATTGAATAAAAAGCACACATAATCCACTGAGCTGTCATGAAACCCAAATCCATCCACTGTATTTTTGTACACCTATACTCAATATCTTGTCAACATGATGCTTCATGGCCAAAATTTGATTTTCAAGTGATTCCCCACAACTGTATTACCCCCAAAAGAGTTGTTTTTTTATTAATTTTCCACAACCTCTTCAAGGCTCATTCATCTCTACAGCTCAGCAACAAATAAATACTTTATACTCATTACTGAGAAACCCAAAAGCCTTACAGCAAGAGTTTAGACTTTCTCCAAATACAAGCTTTCTAAACTTATTTTCCTTTCAGTTATTTTGCTTTCTATAATAAATATTGGATTTCTCAATATGTTTCTCAGTGAAAAGAGGACAAAGTTCTCTAAGCCTTTTTTCAGTATTCTTTTAACAAAGTTAAACAACTGATGATGTTAGCTCAATATTCAAATTTGTGACAAATGACCTTGAATTGGTCCAGTTACAAAGTGATTTACTAATAAGGGAAAATTTGGCCCAGAGCAAGACAGGATACAGAAATGGTTTATTAAATTGAAGAAAGATCCCTAATTGTGTTGGACTAAACATGCCAGTTTGTGCTGCCTGCTTAAAATATGCTGCTTTGTCACCACTACTGAAATGAGAAGGGAATAAAACAGGATGGTTAGCAAGGCAGAATATTGATTAATGCATTCATTTTGGTTCGTCAGTGCAAGACTGTTTCAGAAAGAACAGCCTACCTCTTGGCCAAGCAACAAAGTGACAAGTTAAACATGTTCAGGTCGATAAGCAGCATTTTGATACAAAGTCAAGCTGAGATTCAAAGATAATGAAGTAAGTCTTTAAAATGTCAGATTTTCATATAATTGCACAAATGTTTACCGTTCAGTCAATAAAGTGCTTTCCTGTCCTTTGGTTTAACTTTGAAAAGGAAAGAAGAGGAAATTGGTGAGAGGAGAATGACAGTTAGAAAGGACGCAGATGGATATGCTGTGGAAAAGAGAACTGATACTGAAGGCTTCTGCATAAAGGACTGTTTAAGATGAATGGTGCCCCCTCCATGCACACATGGACACACACACATACACACACACAAAACTCTCGTTAAGTGTCACTCTCTGAATGTGTCATGGTGCCGAGCCTCACACCTGCCCAGTGCTGTCAGTCTGCCAGCTGTGAGAGCTGGAGCTGTCTCGAAGGTATCAGCCACTCCATATGCAAATATATTCCTCTTCTTTATGATGTGAATTCACTTGCCCACATATCTGGTCACCTTCTGTCATTCATTCAGTCAGAGCCACTTAGTTCCATCCTGCTATCAATCCTAATCTTTCCCTCAACCGCTTTCCTCCATTATATCACCTGCCTTCAACACAGGCCCCCTTAACTCATCTTCATTTCCCTCCTCATCCCTCCTCCTCTTCTCCTTCCTCCTCTGCAGTGCTGCCAGAGCTCCATTTAGCTTGCAGGAAGATGCACTTTGGAAGCATCAACCAGGGATGACAGCAGAGATGTTAGTAGCCTTTGATGTTCAGTAATTGTGCTGACCATGTGTAGCCGAAATCCAGACCCACACACACACACACATACACACACTATGACCTGTTTGCCGTGCTTCAAGATCCCATCAGAGAGTATTTGTGCAGAAAAAGGCTTTGATGTCTACAAGCTTTACTTTGAGGGAATTTTCACCACATGAACCCATGAAGATCACTGAGATCCTCAAGCAGCAGCTCTTTGACTTTTCTAAAGTTCAGGCCAAAGACCAGAGGTCAGGCAGATCAGGCAGGTGACCTCCAGTTAAGATGTTTTACAGGCATAGTCACCCCATGTCAAGGAGACATGCAGTGAGTAGAGACACCTTTCATATGTTGGGAAAATAAAATAAAAACTGGAAATACAGTAGTTTAAAGGTTAAGCATCTCATCTCCGTGAGCAGGTGTGCAACAGCTCCAGACATGTCATTTTGTCTCAAATGGATGGCACAATTTGGTGCATTCATTATACTTTCTAAAGAGTCTGCAGCACAGTAACATTGATTCCAGAGATGACAACATTAAGCCAGAATACAATAGACAGAAGTGACAGGCATGGGTTATGGCATTGTGATGGCCCCTGTCTGCTCGCGTGTGCGCTGTGTCAGTTACTCTGTTTACCCATGTTGTCTTTGAGGTGCCAAAGGAGTTGATTGCAAGAGCTGATTGCAACCAGATCTGGAGCACCTGGGCCCAGTAAATCCCAGGTTTCAGTGTGGCCCGCTCTCTTCCCTGTCAATGCCTACACCCTTTTGCTTTGCTTAGCCTTGTTTTATTTCCATTCTTTCTGTGTTTCCTCTGACTGAACCGCTGAAGGGCATTTATGCTCCAGGCAGATGCCAGCCAGGTGGAAGCAGGTGTCGTGCTGCAGGGGGATGACCAGGGGGTGGTGAGGCCAGTCAGCTTCTTTTCCAAAAAGTTTAACCATCACCAGTTTAATTACTCAGTGAACTGACACAAATTAGACCCCTATTTGATGAGATTTCATCCCAGGGTCCCTAACCTGATAGGATTTTTTGCTTTTAGATGTTTTATTACAGAAAGTGTATAAATCCCATGACCAAAATAGTCAGTCATAGTATATTCTGTCATTGTGTTACATATGGATGGAATTATAGTGAAAATAAATTATTCTCCCTTTTGCTGGGGACCCCCTGGAATCCCCTCAAGGACCCCACTTTGAGAAGCACTGCTCTACAGGAGATAAAAGTCCCAGCTTCCAGTGTGGCTCTCTCTCTTCCCTGCCAGCACCTGCAGCCTTTCACTTTGCTAAGCCTTTGTTTTATTTTTACCCTACACTATCCACACACATCCACATGAAGACTACAGACATCACTGACTAACACACCTCATATCTGAAGTTACCTTGAAATTTATTTTATTTATTATAATAAATAACTTGTGTTTATTGGCATTTGGTGTCTTTTCCCATTTTTGTCATGGCCTATGGGCTGAGTCATTCAGAGCATATAAACAATAGAATAATTAGTGTGTATTCAATCATCAAACCAAATGGGTACACACTCACATTAATGATTGATGACACAATAGTGATTATGACATATTCAATAATATGTAACATTTTTATGTTGAATACACAAATAATGATTCATCCCCTCTCTCATATCTTGCTTTTTCTTATTTTCTGTCTTACTTACTTTTATAATGTTGTGTGTCTATGTTAAACATGAAAAGGTCCAAAACTTGAGGTGAACATATGTAAAAATTCTCCCTGAAAGTCAAAAGCCCAGGCTGAAGTCTGCTCTGAACACTTCATTTGCAATGTTACCCCTACTTCTCTGTCAAACTGATATCAGATTGATCGCACATTGTTTCATAAGCTGTTCATGTTGTCTACTGGCATATTTTGGATTAGATTTGGGCTCAAACATGTACAGATGTATTTGGGAAGTTTTCATTTCAATTAAAGAATGAAAAAGCCCCAGAATATAAATAGAGAACTGGAAAAGTGCATCATACGTCTCCTTTAAAAGAAGATGTGGATGAATGTGTAAAGGTAAAAGCATAAGGATTAAGGATTATCAAAAAAAACATTGTTCGCCATGGTAAAAGTTAAAAAAATAAATAAAAATCAAGAGTTGCATAATCACACAGTCTTTGAATCAGTCTCCCTCCAAAACTGTAGAGGTGTCATCACCTCACGTCAACAACAGTCAGTGATACACAAGCAGACAGATTCATTACAGGCTTTTAAACTTGTGTTTTATTTTACTTCATCATCTGATCATTTTATCATAATAATCTGTGCAGCTTTCAGTTCACTGGCTCGGGTGGAAGTTGACAAAATGTAGCAGAAGTTTTCCAACTGCTCATTTCATGTGGCAGAAAATATCCATTAAAGCTGACAGTCTGGACATGAAACTCATAGCAGCTGTGCTGTTTCACATCTGAAGTAAAACATCTAAATAGCATCACAGAACTAGAACATCAGTGTATGTCTAGCCAAATGCCTGTGAAGTTCATTTTATGAAAGACACCCATGTTGTAGGAGAATATAATGGTGTAATGTCAGCTTTATGGTTGATTGCAAAGCATTAACTGGTTTTTGGCTGGGTGCAACCACAGTTGCAATGTTACTGCTAATTTATATCTGCTGCACAACTAATGGAGGATATAAAAGGCATCAAGTTTGTCTATTCCAGACTGTGGGGTGTATCAGGATACAGCTCCAAATGATGAGAGAGCACAGTGTTAAATGAGAGTTTTGTGGCAGTTATGGGGCGTGTGTGCTTTGGTCGTCTGAATGGTGGTGCCTCATTAAATAGCTGCAGAGTTATCACTGTTTATTAGAACAGATTACCCATGCATTTTTGTTTCAAGTTTATACACACATATACAGATGAACACAAACACACACCACTTAATACCAGATCTGAAAGCTTGTGTTTTGTAATTGTTGCAAGTAAACACCAAAAAGTATTGTTTCTTTTGGTTTGGCAGGAGCTGTGACTATCTTTCACCGCCTTGGCTCTTTGTTCTTCTCTGTATGAGATGGACAAACATAAGCCATTCTCACTGAACCTTGTATTTTGAAATTTATTTCAGAATAGCTTCTGCTGAACAATCCCATGAATGAAGTATTATTAATCATTCAATTGGAAACAAGGCAGTGTCTCTATAGTCTGATCTGAACTATGTTTCACACTGATTCCCACATTCTTGCCTCAAAGCTTCACTGCACAGCCCAAGTTTAGAGTTCTACTTTTACTCTTTACTGGTCGAATGTTAAAAACAACTTATTCTGTATACGCAGTAGATGTCAGACTTTAGGCTTTAAGAAGTTTTTCTCAAGACTTTTTTCCGGCATGTATGTCAATTTCTAATAAATAAAGAATCTCTAAAGAATCTCAAACTAAATCACAGTTATTGCTGTCATGTCAGTGCATGTACAGGCATTGAAAACCAAATTAAACAGAAGGTAACACAGACACAGATTTTTATTATACAATAACAGATGTATAAATTCAATTTTGAGCTGATATGTGAGTTCCTATGATGGAGTATGAAGAAGTTAAGACAGCAGCAGATCTTATTTAAATGACTCTACAGTTTCCAAAACTCATTATATACTAATAATTTGCACCTTGCATAGAGACCTGGCAGGAAGATGCCACCCAGCTGTAAGAATGAAAAAAGGTTGAATAAGTTGTAGCTCTATCAGAGGTCAGGGGCAAAGGGGTCACTGTGAACCAGATGTTTTTCACTGAGCTCTGACTCCCCATGTTTCTCAATTCACACACGCCACCTCCCTGGTTCGGCCAGAGGTAATGATCCATGTCGAGAGAAAGGTACCACTTTACACCGAGGTACTACACAGGGGTCAGGGTCACCTTTAAACAGATGTTATGGCAGGCACTGCTGCCAGTGCAGCAGGACATAGGTCAGTATTAAGCAGATGTTGCAGACCAGAAGGGATTAGCATGTCACATCCTCTCTGAGCTGACTAAATGCTGCCTCTCTGTCAAGAGACCCCCTGCTTGTGAGAGTGATAGCAGGAGTCCAACTTGTATGCTGTTGCCATGGTGTTGCTAAGAAATCATTGCTAATGTTACATATTGAGAAAAAGCACAGTTGAACCTTGAGAGGATGTCAGCTTATCTTGAAAATTCTAGATTATGCCAAATAAGATTTTCTTAATTTAGCAGGGACTGTATTCTCACACTGGATGTTAACACACAGAATCACTATAATCTTGGTAAAATTGTGGAAATGCCAACTAATTAAACTGATGCTGAGTGTTTCCACTAAAATAGCACAGTTAAATCCCCCTTATATGACATACTACACTAAGTTTACACTGAACAAAACATTTTTCCCCACAAAGTGCAGAACTCATTAATTTGATATCAAAATTAGTAGTTGAATTCTTGAATCTAGATGATGACAACTAACAACTACAACTTTTACCTCTAACCACCTGTTTGTTATCTAGAAACCATTAAATACTAATTAAGATTATCTGGCATTGTATAGAACAGTACCAAAGACAGAAAACAACAATAATTATTGAGTTGTGCTGTTATAAGCGTACCCAAAGAGTGATAGCACATTAATGACTTCATGTAAATATGTGTTCTAAAGAAGCATGTTTCCACTTCTCTCTGACTGAGGAAGTATAAGCACTACCCTTCAGAAAGAAAAAAAACATCTCTCAACATTTTGATCTTTCATTGTTGTATGCACTTAGAGTGCCTTTCACTATTATGTGTTTGCCTTCACACTAGTATATTTACAAATAAATCAGTAGTGGTTCAGGTGCACAGGTGTCCTTATCTCCTTGATAACACTGAACACATGAATAAGTTAATTGAGGTCATACGTAATTTGTCTGTCTAAATTATAATGTTTTTCTCTGACTGTGTCACGTTTGCTGTAGAAATATGGCAATAAAACATGGCGAGCTCAGTGGAAGATGATCCACTCCCTATAAATATAAGATAAAGGGTCATTCTATGTTAACAAAAACACAATTATTCTTATTTCCAGGTGATTATACACTAATTTAAACGTACTTATGAATATTATATTTCCTTTCTGCCAAGTCTGTTCTGCTAGATGCCACTAAATTCTTTAACATTCCTTAACCCTTGACAGTAGTGGTGTGGGAAGTTGTTTGTACTTACTAACATAAATATTATACATTACATTCTGTGTATTTCCTTTAAATAGTTGATCTGCAGGTTGACACCTGGGAAAACAACACATAGCTGGTATGTATGGGGTGACATTAAGGCCATATTTGCTTCCCTTTATTCACCATACACAAGTTATGATGCCTGGTGGACATATCTCTTAAGCTTAAGTAGGTTTGTAAAATGGATTTTATGATCATCTTTGCCTATATAAGCTTTTAGGAAACAAGGGCCAAACATTCTGAGAATACTCTCAGAGAGCTCCTAACTGAACCTAAAAATTTCTAGCAAGGAGTCCTTGCTTAGGAGTGGGAGTTTAGGATAATTGTCAGAGCAGGTGTGGTTGCTCCTGTTGCGAGACTCATTCTTTTGATTGTGATTGGTTGATCAAAAAAAAGAAAAGAAAAGAAAAGAAAAGAAAAGAAAAGAAAAGAAAAGAAAAGAAAAGAAAAGAAAAGAAAAGAAAAGAAAAGAAAAGAAATAAAAATGCACTCTTAGTATAGATAGACAGTGAAATCAACAGTCCTAAGACCTACTTGTGCAGTAGCCTTTTCACATGCTGATAATTGTTATATTTATAGTATTAAATTTATTTACCATGCTGCTCATTGTAGTACTTAAACTATTTGATTTTAACAAGGAGAAAAATGGCTCAGCTTTAATCAAGTTCTGTGATGGCTGGCCAATCTATAAGAAGCAGTGTTGGTTGGTATGTAAATCTTTTTTTTTTTCACCTGCCAGCAAATTCCAAATTTTTCCAGTTGTCAAATTTCTTAGTGTTGTTATCACTTTCATTTCTGGCATTAATGCATTATTGCATCGGGTGGGAGACGTGAGTGTATCTCTAATGAGATCAACCACAAACATTATCCTTGCACGATCTAATCTGTAACGTTTCATTAACTAACTGTCATTCAGCGCTTGGAGAATATTTCTCCTGCCTCTTTGTCTTTCCACCATTTTCTCCTCTGTTTCAGAAACTCTTAAGCCTCTTAAAAGTCCTCCCCACTCTTAACAGTTTTTCACTGTAGGAGCTCTCTTAAGGGCTAAGATGCTTTGTGAATAATTTTTATCTTTACCAGGATCTAGTCTTAACTGTAAGGAGAAATTCTTAGAAAACGTCATAATTGTAATAATCTTCTTAGAATGTCATCATTCAGAGCAACTCTTTGTACTAGGAAGCTTTATGAATACGACCCCCTGCTGAGCAGGTAGCGTACACTGGGTGTATAAGAGCTCCTGAAGCTGAAAACAGGGTTGATGAGAGCAGTGAGACAGAACGAAACAGTAGAGGTTGTACAGCTAAAAGTTGAGTTATTGGGGTTTTTTTTTTAGTCTAAATAGATAAATTAGTGAATTTTAATACACTGAAACACATTGACTTCACTTCCAAATAATAATGTCAACAGGCCACATTTATGTTTTTCAAGGAAAGTGCATTGCTCAAAGTCATTTATATAGAGCAACACAAGTCACAATGCTACCTGTCTGATAATCTATGTATCTAAATAGCTATAATTTTTCATGGAATTAGTGTTGTAATACTACAAATAGGTGTCTATAAACTTGATTGATTCAGTGTGTTTGTATATAATGCGGACAATATATCATTAAAGCAGCTAAAAGGCCATAATCTACTGATGTCTGCATAAAAGCACAAGAACAACCATATGCATGGAATAAATACTAATAAAGAATATATATTAGTCAATGCTCAAAAATTGTAGTGCACTTACTTACTAGCCAATCATGCTAGCTATCCAATTGGTGACTGTCAAAGCTACACAAACAAAAATTCTTTTGTTCTCACTTTGCTTTTCTCCTGCATGTAATGTTGTGTGTTCCCTCCTACAAACACATGCACTGTCTGATAGAAACACACACACAATCCCAATGATATGATTTAGCTCAGCAGTGGGCTGTTTATTAAAAAATGGGCAGACTGCTGAGCTCGACACCTCCCAACTGTTTCTGAATAATAAGTATTAACATTGGGCTATCTCCTCAATGAAAAATGTTGCAATAGAGCAGTGGTACAGTAGCTGCTTCTTATGCATGTGTGTGTGTAGTGTAGTGTGTAGTATATGTGCGACATCTTGCAAACAAATGCAACTGAGTTATGACCTTATTTGGATTAACCGGAAGGCTTTGTTGTATAGCGAGAGCTTTATTAATTCATGAAACTATCATGCTGTCACTCTCCCTCCCTGAGATGATTAATATGTCTGTGACATAGAAGAGAAGTGAATTCCCTCGAGAAAAATATGCACTATGAATCCTCTTTATCATTTATCTATGCTGCATATTTGGATAGCATGATAAATCAATCCCCATCATACTTTTAGTCACAGCAAGCTCCACTTTGTATACCATATATGGGTTTCCACATTAACGCATACAGGACATATACAGGTGTACTAATACACACACACAATCATATAACCAATGCATTTTAATGTGAGGGTGTGAGGTATGTAGTCTCCTCTGTTAACTAGCACTTGTGGATGAAACTATGAAAGTAAGGTTTTGTATTTTTCCCCTCAGTCGAAACAATAAGTAGTTTCTTTAAATGCTGGATGATGTATATCTTTGGCTTATGGCTCTTCTCCAAGTGAGCATTTTTTCCCCTCATCTTTAAGAAAAAAAACTAAGCACATAATTGCTGTATTTTTGTTTTTTCACTTTATACAAATAATAACAAATCTACACAACCTTAGTCACTCAAAATAAGTGTTATGGCACACATTCCCTCCTTTCAGTCTGTTATGGAAAGTGCTTATGTCCTTTATGCTCTTCCCAGCGCTGATTTTACATCACCCCACTAAGATATGGCAGACAGCACTTTAAAATAACCCAGTTTGAGAACTAAATAGATGCTCATGAAAAATATAGAGAGCGGAGGCGAGACTGAATAACTGAAGTAGAGATGTAGAGATAGAGACGAATGAACAAGGTGAAGGACTCAGAAATTTCTTTCCCTGATGGGGTGTCAAAATCACTTTTCACTAATGTGTCTCTTGACCCTGAATGTGTCACTGTGCATACACACATATACATGCACGCACACACACACACACACACACATACACACACACACACACATACAGCCATTTATTTTCTTGAGCCATCTGGTCGGAGCTTTTAAAGCCAGTTTATTGGGACAGTGAGCACAGACAGAAAGAGACAGAAAGGGGGAGCAAGGTGAACATGGAGATAAGTGCACTAAACTCAACACAGACAAAGAAGAACCGTAATGACTTTCTGGTCACCTTGTCATGAACTTCAGTAGGCCTTATTAACTTTGCCTTACCTTTGATGATTGTCAAGCTTTGGTAAGTCTTATGTTGGACTTAAAAATCTTATGTTCAACCTCAAGAGAAAAATATAATACCCTAAGTTTCTGTGCGCTTCTGGTCGGGAACTGCTGTTCATTTTTTAAAGTGCAGCCATAATGGTCAGACTAATATCTTTGTCAGCCTAACTACAGATTAGACAAAGAATGAAATGGTGCATTTTGAATTGATGTAAAAGAATTATCGATTACTGCGCTGTGCACCATTCAAGGAACACACATAAATGAGCAGCTTTATCATGAGGGCATTCAGGAGATGTCCAATTTCCCCTCACTAGTCATTGATAAGCGTTCTCCTTGCTTGTCACTCAGGACTTAGACTGATTCCCTCTCAGCCCACGAGCCCAATTTAGTCTCCGCAAGAATCTATCACTCAGCGATGTTATCTGCAAGTAACCCAATCTGCGTTTCACTCCTCCATCTGTCTTTCCTTCTATGACTCTCTCCTCTTCCTCTTCACCTCTCCCTTTCTCTGTTTCTTCCTCCTCCCGCTCTTTTATTCCACTTGTACCATTTACTGTTTTCTCAGCATCTCTTTACTCTTCCTCACTGTCTTCCATCCTCTACTGTCTTTCTGGAGGACCTCACAAACTAATCAAGTGTGGGGCGAATCTGACTTTGCATATAGATCATATCCCCCGTTGACAAGGGATAGAGAAGAAAAATGTCTGCATCACTTACGTATGAAGCCTCTCAGTAATGTGATGGATGAGTTGCATTTAGCTTCAGCAAACTTTTGAGACATTTCACTGATATGACTTGATTAATGGCCAAGCTGAAATGGCCACTACAAGAGAGAACCTATTGGGGAGGGAAATTCTCCTCAGAAGATCTCAGATAAAACACTAAACAGCTGGTTCTGTCAATCAGCCCCCTCATACCTGTGTCAAAGGATACTGAGTTGATCTATGTACGATCTTCTGAACAATCACATACAGTATATATCTTGGTGTAGATCGTACAATGTGTCTTTCAGGATTAAAATCCAGCAGAAAGAGGAACAAAATGGAAAGTATCATAAATGGTGATTGCCTGGCGGCCCACAGACTCATGTTGCTTTAGTAATGGGCTCCAAAGATGAAAGAAATAATAGGGGAGATAAAAGCAAACCATAGTGGGGGAGCTTAGGAGAGCCTAGAGACTATGATGCTGAATGAACATGCATCACCTGTCAGCTTATACTGTAGACAGGATATTAAAATCCTCAATTATGAAAATTAGGTTATTTTTAAGCCTAGATGTTGTGGAGCGAAGACCTTAATTAATCTATCTCTAATGGTCAAATGTCTTCTTGCATCAAGGGAGAGAATATCCCAAGGGGTTTGTGACCTGGGAGTGCATCTTATAATATGAAGCAGATGTTAAACATAATCAGAGTTGCATCCTAATTTTAATGAATCCTGCGGGGTCATGATAAGTGCCTTTAAATACCACACAGCAAGTCCCAAAAGTGTGGCAGCTTCAAATTCTGGGTGAAAGAAATAGCCACCGTTACTGAGGTGTTATAAGGAAAGTGGGTCTCTGCTGCAGAAGACCAGACACTATATTTAAACCAATCAGTTTGCCAAAATCACTCTCTTACTGACCCTATTCATTCTCTCTGGTAATCCATACTGTTCACATGCATACATCCATATAATGTTCCTGTATAGTTTTATAGTTTCTGTAATTTTTTTCTGGATCACAACCATAACTTGAGGATTTAATTGGTTCTTTCCTTAATACACAAATGCACAAGAATACATACCAAAAAGTGTATGTTTAAGTCTTCTTAAACATACATACATACAACACACTCTATTTCTAAGTAGTGCAGAGACAACACTTATGAAAAGAGTGGGAAATAAAGAAAACACTACAACATTTTTTCCCTAATAAGAACGGAGTGTCCAGAGTCAAGGCTGCTGATGGAAGGCAGGCACATGAGGAAAACTCTGAAATGTGCACCTCATTAAAGTTACACTCTGCTCAGCTCTGCACATTTAGTGTCTCATTAAAGGTGTGGTTTGACATAAGGTTTGGTGTGTTGCCGCCGCTGTGACACCGCATGTGGAAAAGCTGCTGCATCAGCAAGGGTTTAGCTTGTTTGTAGAGGTCTGACAGGTCACCTGAAGCTAAACAGACACCGTATCCAATGGCTATTCAAATTAAACGTCCAAACTGTTTCTGAAAACTGAACATTTTTAAATAAGAAGGTTCCCTGTTTTTGTGAAAATAGAGAACTTTACATCACCTCTCTCACTAGATATACACGCACACAAACTCGCAGTAGCGTTTGTCACTTAAGAGGACATATATTTCACATTCCCTGGAATATGTTACTTCATGCAGCTGCAAGCATTGCAGCATTTGTGTCAGGTGGAGCATCAAACTATGTAAACACACTTTCTCTGAGGCTTCTGCTCAATCTACTGTGGCTTGGAATTTACCTAATTCATATGTCTAAATGGTCTAAATGTAAACCAAACCTAAAATCAAATGAAGGTGTACCCTAAAAGGTAATTGATTACCTTGTAGGGACTATGTTTACAACCCAAAATGGTAAGTGAGTGGTAATGTCACATGTGTGAAACTATTTTGTCATTACAACATCATAATGAAAAGTACACAAAAACACACACACATGCACGCAGGTGTTACTGAGGAAAATGAAAACTAAACAAAGGACGCTAAAAAGCCATTTCTCAAATTTAAACCTTAAATTCACCTAATTTTAAAAGAACCTTTTTAACAAAATGTGAAGTACAGACAAAATTACAATTATACTGTTGTTCATTTTAAATCAATATGTATACAGTAAAATGTGAGAATGCTGTAATGTTGCTGTCCTTGTTGAAAGAGAGAGCAAAGGAAACTAAAGAGCACAACTTACAAATACAGTATAAAAATGCATGGCATCTTCCTGAACAGCAGACTAAACGTGCTCATGTATTTGTGGTTCATTGGTGTGTTTGCCCTTTCTAGTGATATGAAAGCATGTAACTGACCTACAATTTGAAATGTTTGGTTGTGTGGTTGAAGATCTCTCTAAATGTCTTGCTATGAGAATATTTCATGTCATTTCATGTTTTGATGTTAGAATACCATTGAAGCCTGTACATATAGGATTGTTGATTTTTATACTGATTTTTATACTGATATAACACCTGATCAACATTGTCTTTTTAATTTGACTTTTCAGTTTTGTGCTGTATCACACAGGTGTAAGTATGACAAGAATCAATATCTTTTTTAATATCACATTGAATTTATTATGTTGATTCTCTGGTGATTCAATATCATTTTACTGTCTGGGCTTTTGAATATCATTAAAGAATCTCATTAGCTTTTTTTTCTCACTTTGTCTTCAAAAACTGGAACTATTGATCTCACTTCTTCACCTAATTGTATTTATAGGGCTTCAAAAGATTTCCGTAGGTTACATCCAAAAGAAAAGAAGAGCTGTTCTTATACATGACTGAGATAGTTATTGACCTCAAACTTTTACCACTGTATATAAATGTCTTCTTTCTCTTTGTCATCTCAGTATTTTAACATTCCTTTGAGATACATGTCAGGAGAGGTGGACTGCTTATTCTTCCTCTCTCATCAGGTTGTAATCGTGCTTATGCACCTACGAATTTGTATGTTGTTATATTTATAGGTCTACATACTATACATGGCATATGCAGACACGATTCATGAATCTTGTTAAGAATTTCTAAACCTAGCCATTGTAGATAATTATAGTCTCTCATCTAGCTGCATCTTTATTTTTTCATATCTTAATTGAATGATACTAATAGATATATTTTACATAAAAGTCTGTGTTATGAATAAAAATGTCAAATATTATCTTCAAAGAATGGCATGCTTTTCCATAAGAAACAGTCCTTGCATTGTCCTTTGTTTTGTTGCATTATTATTCACATAGACTGTGTAACAGGCGTCTATTAAACATGTCCTTGCCAAAGTCATCTGTTGGCCTGCCATCACCAAACAAATGAGTGCCTTGCCTTCATTCTCTCACCTCTCTTCCTTTTGTAACTCTACAAAGATCTCTATCTCCATGGGAATAAAGCCATCTTAGCATGTCATGTTTTTTAATATCCCCCAGTGCCCCCTATAAATATTTATTAAAGATGTGCCATTAAGATGGGCCAAAAAGGACCCTGTGCTAGACCGCAAGCAAACACCTTCTGTTTAACTTCTGTAATACGCTTCTAGTTTAGAAGCCATACTGCAAACGCATTAAGAGAGCAGACATGCTCCAGCATCATGTCAGGACATCTCTACCCCTTTACAGCCATAAGCTTAGTCCTGACTGTCTTTGATTTAGCAATTCAAAACTCAAAGCCTTGTGAGAAGACAAAGCCATGTAAGATTTAGAAATAAGAAAAGTAAAAAAGAAGTATATTGTTATCCAAATGGTTTGGAGACAGAGGTTTGACACATGTTTGAATACTAACATACTGACATTTCTCGACATAACATCTAGACATAAACAGAACTAAATATTACTTTCAGCAGGGCACATACTTCAGTTTTAACAAAGATTAGACCCTCATGACTTAATGCTGAGCTGAATTTAGTAACACTCAAATGAACTTTCAAACAAAATTGTCATTAATAGTGTCAAAGAGTGTATCTGTGCATTTCAGTTACAGGAGAATACTGTAAAATCATTCATCTGAAAAAGGTGAGACAACAAAGTCACAACATTTAAAATCAAAAAAGGTAAAGGAGCTACATAAACTTTGTCCTCTTTCTCTTCCCTCTCACGATCTCTCTTTCCTGTAACTCTTCCCCTTTTCCTATTTCTTCTCTTTTCCCCATCACACAGCCCTCTGGCCCCTCCACCTCTCCATTTGGCTGTTGTACTTTCTGTCCTGCTTCGTTCTCCCTCCAAGGCCCTGCCTGGCCCAGTTTAGATCAGCTGCCAAAGTGAAAGAATGTGTGTTTGAGTACGTCCTTGCACCTTTGTCTGCGCATCTGTGTGTTCATGTGTGTACAGTATATGCTAATCGGCTTTGATATTCAGCTCTTTTGTGATTAGGATGCATTAGGTTATTTTTATGTGAGTAAATTATACATTCATGTCCATTCGGAAGGGATGTGATCTGAAGTACAAACATCAAAGTTCAGGGTTTCCACTTTTTTTGGAGTAAAGTTCAAAAGTATAAATATGATGTCAAAATAGCAGGCAGATGATTTTTTGTGTAATCCTCTCACCAATACACATAATTATCCACAGTTCAGAGTATTGAAATGCAAATGTGTCAGTCCAACCAGATTTAAAGCTAAATGTGAATCAAAAAGCATAGAACATTACTTAAAATCAATAGGATCACAAGGGCAAAGCATCAGACACATTTCAGTTCAAGTGAGCAGGGGTGTAAAGTGCAAAACTGCATATAAAAAAAGTGCCAAGTGCAAAGACCTGCAACATGTCCTATCATCTATACAACTTGGGTTTGTTTCACTGTGTGATTGTGATGCATGAGTTTTGAACTGCCATATGGTTATATTAGCATAGAGTTTGGCACCCTGATTTTCTTCTGGAAAGCTGGTATTGTATCAAAAATGGTTGAAATTTGTCAAAGTGAGCTTGATTTTCTATGCAATCTTGTAATTACCTAATCAACACACTGGCTGCTTTGACGCTATCAGTTGTGAGGATAGATGTCATTGTATCATGTTTAGTAATGAGAATGAATCTTGATTTGTGTTGTAAACACAATTTACACACATAGCAAGTGAGGAGTGAAATGGGAACTGCATATGAAAAAGAAAACGCGTTTCTGTTTATTTCTTGGACAGTTGGACATGATTTCTATGAAAAAACCAGCAACCACATTGACATTTAGTGGTGAACACGTGGCTACTGCAGCAGCATAAGAGGATGTTTTAGCTCACTGCAGTAACAACAAGGGATATAAACATAGACTGTGAAAAAAATGGATGTAGTTGTGACGTCACCTATTGGTTTGTGACAAGGCACAACGTGGTTTATGGCAAATGTCATCTTGATATTAAGAAACACTGGCAAAAACAATACCACTACAATTAGACCCCCTGCCAAGCATCTTCAACATGGCCTGATGTAAGTAAAACTAATTAATTTATGATGTATTGAAACTGTTTTATCTGAAAATATTTAGAAGTACTGCACTTCAAAGACTTCACCTTTTCATGGCTTCCCAGTGGATTGTGCAGCAAAGCTGGTGTTGCTAAAGCTTGCCTCCAGGCACTCTGTCTGAGAGGTAATTTTATTGTCCAGTCCAAACTTCTTTCAATCTTTCAGCAAGATGAATACTAATGACAAGACTGCAGGCCAGTCTTAGATGTGTGTTTTATAACCTTTCAGATGCCTATAAAAATAGTTAAAGAGAAAAATGATTACCTCATCTGTCCATCTGTCTGAGAGAAATGCAAATTAGAGAGGGTCAAGTGTGGTTCATAGGAGGGGGGTTAAAATATTGTACAGTAATGAAGTGAAAGAAACTGGGCCATCATCAGGTCTATAAAAACATCTAAAGCTTATTGCTTGAGTTTGAAATTTGAAGTCAGGTACAGGATCACAGCCAAAATTCAAAGGTTATCTCATCTTTACACCTATACATAAAAGCCACAATGTGGGCTCTACGATGTATATTAATGATTAAGTAAAATCTATGGGAAATGTCATTGGGGTGATTATGTAGCACCAATAATGCCAATGGTCAGTTCATTTTAGGCTAATATAAACACAAGGAGAGAGAAACTGGATTTTACTGTTCAGAACCACAGAGACAAACAAATACTAGACGGTTTGACTATTTCAGCACCATGGAGAGATACACAAATACAGACCTTAATTGTTTCAGAACCAGGGAGAGAGACACAAGAAGAAGCTGGTACAGTACTTGAATAGTTTTGATTATTTGAGCACCATGGAGAGAGGCACAAAGAGAGACTAGCTGGTTCCCAGTTCAGGAGCTGGATGCTCTAGTGGCTACGTATCTAGACAGAATGCATGATGGTCAAAAACAACAATACAAACATGTATGTTGCCCTGATTAATGCTCAAAGGCCTGTTACTTGTTACTAGAATGAGGAACAAAGGGGCACCTGAAGTTTGAAAGTTAGCACGTAAATTTCTGCTTACCAGTATTAAACGAGAGAGACAGAGTGAACAATGATTTTGTTAATAGATGTTGTCACCCCTCATAAAACATCTGTTGTCAGCCCAATTTCCTTTAAACACATGTGACAACAGCTACCTTTTAGACTACAAAAGAGTATTCATAGAGAGGACAATCACTGAAATTTAGTCCTATCAGTCCAAAAAATATATACTGTGTCTGTGTAGTCAGCCACCAAGGGCACTAAACAAAGAGCATATAAATGGGAATAGTTTCTTGATGGTGGGCACACACTTGAAAATAAACTGAAAGCAATATATTTGTGATTGTAAATTTCAAGGTAATAAAAAAGATGGTTGGAAGAGTAATTCCCTGTTTAAAGTGGACATAATGGAGAAATGAACAGTATAAAAAGTAACAAAGAAAACACTTGATAAAAACCATGTTGGAAGTATTGATAAAATACGAGAAGAGAAGAGATTGATATCATTATGTCCTCAATGGAAAACTGAAAACATTAACACCAACTACATGTGACCTTAGATACAAGCAAAGACAATGCAACTGCAGTTCTCCAAAATAAACCTCTTCTCCATTCCTCCCAGTGGTGAAGTACTGCAACATTAATTAATGAAGTTTGATAGAATGTGTTAATTAACCTTGAGGGGGACTTTAGTAGAGCCATTATTGATCGACTATTAACAAAGTTGGAAAATAACCATTATAATGCCACAATCAACCGAGAAAGTTAATTCAGGCAAAACTGATAACCACTGGCTGTCATGTCTTCGTAACTGTGATCATTCTTCAGTTTATTTTAACTGTTGTTACAACATCAGCTATGCATTACACATGTCCCTTAAAGTGGCACCTGAGGTAATAGACCCATTGCTGATCAATGGGGGGTCTGCAAGCAAAATAAAATGGTCCTAATGAACATCTGATCCAGTTCAATGATGCATTGATCCAACTGTAGTCTGCCCTTCATGCAGTTACTAGTTGCTGGACTATTTTCTCAGTCTATATGACATCTGTATGTATTATACACATATATAAAGATATTTTATGTGCAAATTATTTTATATGTATTTTGTCAAAGATTATAACTGAAGGGAGAACTGGTGAGTTGCTATTTTTTTGGAGATATTAAAAAGGATACCTTTCAAACAACCATTTATTTTCAGTTATTTTTGTAGCACACAATATGTAAAAAATGTTCAGTCAGTCTCCTTGACTTAATATGATACAGTATATATATGTATGCAAGGCATGTGCAGTGCACACTGTGCTGGGGCTCATGTCAGAAATGCTCTCTGTCATTCTTTGGGACTTAATGTGATTGACATTTAACTTACACACAAAGTCATGGAGACCTTTGGCACTTGGTGTACAAATAGCTTATGTGTTGTAAACAGCACAATGTGCATAGTATTGTCAAATACACATATTACAGGTTTAGTATGTAATCATAAAATAATTTTGTATGGGTGTCCGAATTTAACTTTTCCCAACACAGATGCACTTTTTCTCCATAATACTATTTCTTGCAATAAATCAGATGAGGGGGGCATTAACAACAAACTTGCTTTTTATTGCCTCACTAAGTGCATGCTGACTGGACAAGATAAAGTGCCTAAAAGGGAGAAAATATGGTATCGTTTGCATTAAGGCACTCTATTAACTGATTTAACTCCAATACAGCAAAAAGAAAGACAGTCACAGCTTAAATACTCCTGTGATCTCTCTGAATAGACTCTTATTATAATTTATTGAATTCCCATTCACATTATAGCTGAATTTGGTTCATATTCAGAATTATTCAGAATTATGTTGGAAGTGTGGAAAGACAGAAAGACAAAGAGACAAAGACAGAGAGAGGTGTAATGTTTTGGGCTCTGACAGACTTCATGCATTCATGCATGCATGTGTCTAGAGTGTGTCTGTGCGTGCGTACATGTGCATTTGATTATGAACACCCTTGTATGCCTTCTGCATGAAAATCAACAATAACATTATAACCCAGGGGAGCCTATTAAAGTGTAGGTCTCTCCAGTGTGTTTGTGTGTGTGTGTGTGTGTGTGTGTGTGTGTGTGTGTGTGTGTGTGTGTGTGTGTGTGTGTGTGTGTGTGTGTGTGTAAAAATAGGAGCCATGTGTTAGAGTGATGGGTGAACTTCCCCAGTTTACTCAGGGGGACTCAATTAAAACTAGCATTTTTTCCACTTCCCTCACCTGCGATACTAGGACTCAGGTGCAGGACTCAAGGATGGTGTGAGTGTGTGTGCAATATCTAGAGAAAGGACTCTCTCAGTGCAGATAACTTACATTCTTGGATATAAAATGTGTAATTGAACATTACATTGAAACCCTTTAAATTCGTTTTGGTCAGTTTAACTGTGGTTCCCATATCTGTAGATATTTCTACAATACAGCACAATAAGTGTTTCTAATCCTGTAAAAAAAAAAAGGTGGCTGAAATTCAAAAAGAAGCTCTTAAAAATCCTTTAAAAAATGAATGAAATGACAAGAAAGGGATGAGAGAAGGAGACATTCCAAACAATACAAGAATCCAAATAAAGGTACAGTTAGTCTATTTTACTACATACCATCTGACATGTTTCACTGGCAGTACTATGATTCTTAAACAGAGTGTAGTGTGCTATCACAGTGGGACAGCTGTGCAGCCATGTCACTGAAGCATGCTACCACAGTGACACCATGCTAATTTGACTGTCAGCATGTTCATTATAATACAAGGGAAAACGGGATGGAGTCACATTCTGTGCTGGTAAAAATCCACCCGAGATGTCTGGTGTAGTAGCACGGTGCTCAAACACAGCACATTACAGTAATGACAGGTTCTCTTATCTTCAATATTGCATAGAGAAACAGCGCAAGATTACTGGCAGTCAAACAGAGGAGGACAAATCTGAATGGCCACAAATCAATTCATTTTGTGTGTGTGTGTGTTTGTGTGTGCATCTGCACACATTTTGTACATCTCAAGTTAAAACACTTTATGTGCTTAAAGAGAAAATATCCCCTCTGGAAAATGTGCAAATACAAATATATAGGTTTTAAAGAAGCACATAAATGTTGAACCAAATGCAAAAGATTATGTCTCTCTGAATGATAGAGAGATTGTTTTGAAACCTGCTGAAAAGACTGATGCCTTGGTGATCCAAAATACATGTAAATATACAGAATAAATACTTTCCCAGGTCATAGAGCCCCAATTAAGCCCTCATTTATTGATACAAAATGCACACAAAATTCAAGATAGGATGATGATTCCCTGTTTGTAGCCTACAGTACATCAGCCAGATTTAATTATTTGCGCCCCTTTCTTTGTGCTGCTGTGTTGAGGCCTGATAAGGGTCTATATCTGGACTAAAATGTTACCCCAGCAGCAAGTTAAAGCTCAGTGCTGGGAGTCTAGTTCATCTTGTTTCTTTGTTTTTTTAAAGTGCTTGAACGTCCACACGTTGACTCAGTTTGTAATGAATTAAAATGGCAGTGAGACGACTTGATAAACAGATGAGGGATTTGGGGTGGTTGTTTACTTGGGTTTCAGTATGAATCACAAATTAAGTTCTGATTTGCATATTCAGCAATATCATTGAGATGAATGCTTACTGAGCTGGCTAGTGTCAACACAATTTTGAAGAAGTGCAAACACAGCAAACAAGTAGTATAAACCATAAAAAAGACAGGATAAATGCAAAATGCCGAATATGTGATGTCAGCACAAATTATGTGAACATTATGGTCTTCCACCAGTTTTATTTTTACTAACAGTTAAAATTAAGTCATGCTATAAATGTCAAATGATATGTAGCACCAGACTGTTTGGTTGAAAATTGTGTGCTTGTGTGTCATTAGAAGTTGTGAAAGCATTAGATAAAATTGAATAAATGACTCCAAAAAACAGCTTAAGGTTCAGTCCAGCAGTTTAGATGTTTGGTAACCAAAACAATTTCACAGGCTGTGAAGATGTGTAATTGGACGCTGTGACTGGTGTTGGGTGAAACTGGGCTCTAACCAGTGTAAAGGCATTGATTTTTTTTTACCATGTCTTCATTGCATTATACTATTTTGAGATAGATTTTTGACTTGTTGAGTATATATTCTCTTACCCCTGAATGCCAGTACCCTGATGATACACAATACATATACATGAGTGAGTTTCCCACTTTTATATTTCCCATATGACCACTGCCTTTTAAATCTGGATAACAGTTCACACACAAAGAATCCAGAAAGAATGCTATCTGTCACAACACTGACATTTCTTCTTGGGTCTGTAGCATTAGGAAGGTCTGCTGTGTTGTTTCCATCTGCTGTTTATCTGAGCACAGTGAGTAAAGTATCTAATGCACTTGGTAATTTTGCTAGACTTCCTCCTCAGCAAACAAAAGCACACTGCACTGCTGAAATGAAATCTTTATTATGGTGATGCTATCGAAATAGATACTACATTTGCTTCAAGAAAGGATCTCCATCCACTGGAACCTGTATTCTGACAAATAGTGTCTTTATTTATGCTGCTGATGCAGTCGGATGCATTATACTGTTAATTTGGAGATAGAAGCTCACAGCAACCAGCGGGACTCCACTTTGCAGCTCTCACACTTGAGCCTCAAATGGCATTACTAACTCTGTAATCTAATCACTGGCCAGTGCAGTAATGTGGTCCACAGCACAAGCCCCAGGAAACTCCTGGGCATACAAGCAATTAATTAACTTAATTGCATGGTTAACTTAATTGATTACCTTGTTATTTTGCTAGCCTTGATATGGCTCCATTGCACGGTGAGATAATGTAGACATAATGTGAGTATTAGCCCATAGGCAGCATTGCTTTCAGGTATCTCTCTCTCCCCCCTCTCTCTCTTTGCTCTTGACTCTGTGAAATACCAACGTGTCCTAGTTGTGCAGCGGGTGAGTAATTGATGTCAAATTATCATTCCATTATCATAAGCTTAATTAGTTTTATTTATTAGCCATTAGTTGAATACATCCAATCCAACACAAAAATGATAAGCAGGGTATATGAGTCTGCAAGAGTGTTGCTGACTGGTGCCAGCATAGCTGAGTTGCACTAATGTCACAAAGATAACAGCCATGTAAGAATACAGCATGGGAATAAATTGTGTTTTCATCAGCCAATAACAGACTACTTCTGTAGGGAGTTTATAATGATGGCTCAGATATAACTTATCTAAAACTGAAGTGATACGAAAGAGTTGTCCTCTCAGATACAGAAAAAGAGAGAGAAAGTAGTCTGCATGCATCCTTTAGTGTGAAGGTTGGTAAAGCCAGAGGCATTTATCAGTGGAATGAGTTGGCCTCAGATTTGGCCTCAGACAACTGTCATATCAACATTGCTTTAGGGTAGGCTTCTCTCTTTTCCTCTCCACTCTTCATCCCCCACTCCCTGCTCCAGTTCTCCATTATCTTGCTGCCTACTTCTCTCTGTCTTCCCTGTCTGACTTGTCCTAATCTCCCCCCTTCTCCCGTTCTGCTCACTCATCTCCATTCTTTTCTCAGTCTCACACTGTTTCTCCCTCCTCTTTCTCTATCCTCTCTCTTCCCCAGTCCTCCGTCTGCTGGGTGTATGAGGAATGACTCTTCCTCCTAGCCTGAGTATATTAGCTCCCTGGCCTCACTCTTTCCTGACAGCTCCGACCTTGTTAGAACTGGAGAGTGAGACATCCACTTTTGCAGCTGTAAAAAGCTGCAAGGGCAGCTATATGACTTTTTTTTTTTTTACCTTTTAGTTTTACCCTTGAAGATGGATGTACATAAAAACATCATCATCAAGGGGATGATCATTCAGAAGAGAGTTGCCAGCACGAAACACACTTCAAAACTCCATGTGTGTGTCTATTTTTATTTGAAGGACTACTGCAGGGATTTTGAGATTCTTTCCAAAACGTCTTTTGTAGAAAACTTTCTCCTGATGCCACATAATGGCTTGGTGAATAAGTGGTACCACCCACCTAACAAGCACACCTTGATTTTTACACTTCTTATAAAAACCAATTACCATACTCTATCATGCTTCATAGGACCATTAAATGAGCTCATTAAATACCTTTAGGATTACAAATAAAAGTAATTGCCAATTAGGATTTACCTAATTGTGTAAAACTTCAAGGATCTGATGCTTTCCCAGTTAGTTTGTGCCACTGCGCTGGGGCATACCACACTCTATACTTGTTTATCGGCTGAACCATTCTGATGATTGATGCAGACAAGCAGAACCAGCCTGGATCAGATTTTGATGTACTCACCAGAGTGATTTCTTGCTGAGATACTACATCTGAAGCAGAAATAGACAGCTAGCCCAGTAACTAAAAGAGGTAAACTTATGTCTCTATCTCTCTGAACGATGTCAGCCATGATATCACAGCAACCTTGACGTCAACATGAAAAATGACAACTTTTGTCTCTTGAATCAGCACAAAATCTGTCTTTTGAGATAACAAGGCTAAGAGTCTGTGCTTGTACTTGCTAAGCATGCTGATATTCTCCGAAAGTATAGCTGAAGTTCATGGGAATGTCATTTTTTTAAAGGTATTTGGTCATAAACCAAAATCTGACCTTATGGTGATGTTAGAGGAAAAGATAAATATCCCCTCCTGACATATTTTCCGGCATACAAATATAAATGAATGAATGAATAAATGAATAATAATATGTGTCTGATATGTTTTTTTCCATAAAAACTTCAATTACCTGGTTGGAAATTCTTAAAATGATAACTACTCGTTCTACCTCATTAAAAATCAAAAATCTATGAATATGTAAAAAAAAAAAAAAAAAAAAAAAAATGTCTCCTACTTCACTGAAAAGTCCATTCTTAGCGTTTGCGCACTGGAATCTTCAAGTTTCCTCAATATTGCAAAAATGCATACTGGACCAGGATTGGCTCCAAACTAATTGTGAAGTCACAAATCCTGTTCATATGTCTGTCAGTAGCTGAATGTGAAAACAGCATTCTAGTGTCAAAATCTGCACATACATCATTCTGCACAGTGAAGCTCAAACATTCAAGTGAAGTAACTGACCAACATTTAAATCCCTAGAGCTATAAACACTGAACCCATGTATTGTGAAAGATTTCTGATAAACAGATAAACAACAGCTTTGGTCATCTTAAAGTTGTGTCAGTAGCAATGGAGCAATATAACTTTTTCATGATGAAAAAAAACAAAACAGGACAAAAGATGTTGAATTGAGATCCAGAAAATAATTTTGGTGAGCTCAGTGCAGCGTTTTACACTTCTCCGTGCGCTTTCTATGCTGTATGTTAAATGTCTGGTTACTTTACAGCATGATGTATCTAAACACCCTTGGGCTTAGCTATGGAAACACCAACCTGTCTGAAACAGTGTGGCCATTTAAATGGGACAGTAAATCAAATTTTGCTGCAGGGAATAAAAGTCAATTTTCTTACCCTCTATCACAATAAATAGAGCATTTTGTACAATATATGGACATGCCTGTGGGTTTCTCTAAATTTAGGGAATGAGGTGTGATAGAGGTCTGTCGTATTCGAACCCTTGCTACCTCTGCACTGTGACTCATAAAGAGTGCACCGTAGATCCATCCCTGCTACTTTATGTAACAATAACACTGCAAAATGAACTCACAGTGAGCTATCGCCAGTAGTGCCAAGCATTAACTGTTCTTATTCCCTACCTCTGTTTAGCTCATGTGCAGGACACACAACCTAAAATATTCAGACAGTATCACTCATGTATTTGTCCTAGTTGCATCTAAAAGGATTCAGTCATGCTCAGATTCCTTTTACAGTTCTCATGTGCTGTTATTTCCATGTGGAGTGTGGGCCCCACTTTGGAGTTGGTTGACTGAAGCTACATCCAGAAGTTTTTTTGGAGGGTAAAACAAAAAAGTACATTGCCAGAGTTATTTGTAGGCAGACTTGTGCTGCTGGTGCTTGACTGTGAAGGCAGTGCTTTAGAATACTTAAATAGTGCTTTGACATGCATCGCCCCTTGGGGTGATAAGTTTCATCAAATGCATTTTTTTTTTAAAAAGTGTTTGGCCATGATTCTGATATATGATACTGGATCAACTTCTCAAGTATTTGCCATTATTCTGATGAAATGTTGCTGTTTTATTTATAATAGCCATATACAAATAGAATGTACACATGTTTGCAGCTATTTAAATATACTGAAACTACACATTGTAATGGCAGCATGAATGTTCTAAGCTTTACTGACTTGTTCTTTTTCATTAGAATTGTCTTAAAACTATATGATTTTCTCTTTAAATCTGTTCACTGTAGTTCTGAATCACAGCCAGAGTCTTTTGAAAACAGCACACTCAGCCACCTGGTCTTTGGCTTCCTCTGTCGCTGCTATAACATCGTAGCGGTAATAGAAAACTATAAAAGCCCTGTATGTGATGACAGAGTAATAACAGCAGATTTAAACTGTGGCAGACCAGGCAGCCTCTCTCAGCCATAATGACTAATAAAAATGCATGTCTGCATGAGCCAATAGATTGAGGTCAATAATCATTGTTTATTGCCTTCAAATATGAAAACAGCAAATGTTAATAAAATTGATCATTTTGCTTTTGGGGTGAGTGTAGTTGCGAAAATAGCCCAATAGAATTATAAAGTTCCCTGCTTTGGCTTAGAATAAATGAACTCGATAAATTCCCAGGATTACATTCAAATTCTGATATTGATTTGTATGCTGTGTAATTTCATACAGTATGCTATATGACGGGGAACATGAGAGAGAGATCGAGGAGGTGAGGGAGAACTGGCTGCACAGAAGCAAATAAAATGACTGTGTGGGATTCATTTCAATAGAAATAATATCGGCAGATTCATACTGATAGGCACATGCCGTGTACACACACACACACACACACACACACAAACACAGACTAATTCAAAGCCATTGCCAGAGCTGAGCAGTTGCCTGCAGTGTTGAAGAGTGGCGTGACTGGGATGGGACCAGCCTCCTACAAATGGATTGGAATGCTAATAGGCTCACAAATGGGTCAGGGTGAGCTAAATGAGGGCTAGCTAGGTCTGGCTAATTACGAAGTAACCAAGCCTCCGCCAATCAGGTTGGAAGGCCAGAGAGGCCAGTGAACTGACTGGTTGTAGACAGGCTGTCTGCTAATTAGCTTGTAGCACAGTAGTTTAATGCAAATGGGTCAGTGTAGCAGGATGGCAAATGGATGGATGGCATCTCAAGCACCTTCACTTTTAAGGAAGGAGTGTGGAGCATCTATCCTCATTGTCTTTTTTACCAGAATTAATTAAGTCTTCATTACCTACACTTGCTCAACACCAGTTCTGCAAAGAACAAGACACTTTGGGTTATATTAAATTATTAAACTAATTCAGTTTCTTATTATTGCAAAGTATAGCAAAGTAGACATTGAATCTCTAAGTTTGAGTATACAAATTGACATTACGTTTTCAATATCAATTATTATTATAATTATTATCTGTTTTCAGCCATTTTTAGATTGGTTAATGCCAGACTCCCATCTCAACTGGCACTTCTCCTAAAAAAAAACTATTTATATCATCCCAGTCAAGTCTGTTGGCAACATTTAAACTGAATGTCCAACTGTCATATCAGATAGGTTCCAGCATTGTGACTTATTCATCAAATTAATTTGGGTAATTAAAGATGACACATTAATAATCCCTGTGGGATCCTTCATTAATTTTTTTGAAATTCCCTATTAGTCATTTGGATGAAATGAAGAATTGTTTATCTGAAAAACAACATTAGACAGAAAACTTAACAATGAGGATTTGATCATTGTAGGTAATTTAATCTTTCTAAAGAGCCAAAAAATGTAATTTTTATATTTTTCTTCAAGGTTAATGTGTACAAATCTCCTCAAACAGAAGTTTTATTTGACACAGTTGTGTCTTGTGATGATACTGCCATCTTCTGGTTAGGACTGACCTATATTATGAAAAGAGTAACCAGCACACAGGACTGTACTGTAGTTCATAACATTTGCACCACTGCTTAATCAAGCAGATAATGAGCAATAAGATTTGAGGCTGTCTGTGTGTGCGTGTGTGTGTATTTGTGTGCATGCATATATGTGTGTGTGTCAAAACTTGTGAGAGCAAGGGATTTCAGTATAAATATTTATGCCTGGCAAACAGATCAATGGCTATTAAAAAGGTCAAGGTCAGATGATGATGGATGCAGGCTGTATGTATTGATAATTTTTGACCACAATAATGAATTACAACACACACTTGCACACACACATAGACAGCGGACCAAATGATAGGGATTAATTCATTGATCATGCTTAATCTGTCATAATTAAGTCCATAGGAACAACTGTGATGAGAGCAAGCCTGCATTAAACAGATAAATTATTCAACATGAGGAGGAGGTGGACCCAAGATAAATGAGTGAGGGAGACTGGTGCCAGTAGTCACAGGCTGAGGCTAATTACAGTCTTTTCTTGGAAACTGGCACAGGCTAACTTACAGTAATAGTTATAGAGGAATACCATATAACTGTAATTAGACGCTCAGGTTAACATAACAGTTCATGGAAGCACTTGGGTTTCATTATGGTTGACTTTGAATAAAGTTGTATCAGATAAGGCAATATCAAATGTCATTTGTTGACCTAAATTCTATTATCACAACAGGAACTCTCTGGCCTAACAAATAGTGTAGACATTGTCCAAAGGTCAGGGCTATGCCTTTTGTTTGTGTTTAGCAAAGAAGAGCTAGTAGTCCCAGTAGGAACTGAATCTTTAACCATGTGTTAAGTCCTTTTAGGTTTATCCTTTAAGCTGTGTATGTATAAACTCCTTCAAATTGTTTCTTTTGTGATCATTAAGTCTTGTAGGATTAAGTTGTGGAAATCACAATCCTATATAATGATTTCCGTTAACATAATTAGGTAGCAGCTAAGTTTGGCAAAAGGATTTAATGATCATGAGTGCAGCAATACACCTGGGGCAAGATGTATAAAACTTCAAGAGTAAATGGATTCAAGAGTAAATGTCTGTGTATACATAAACCACAAATATGCACAGGCAGCCTTTGTGCCAGATTTATAAATCCCTGCATATACATAGATCTGGATCAGACAAGTCAGCCATCATGAAAACATATGCATTGTACTTCATTCTGTACTTGGCTTTGCACCTCAGGTCATGTTAGGCTTTTGTGTTGTTATGCAGAGCCATTACAGCTAGTATATAGTATGTCATCATAGACTACTGATGATAAAACACACTTTATCTATAAACCTTTGACATTACTCTTTTCTTTGCTATATCACCTGTTATGTTCAATACTGCTGTGCCCTTTATATTTTCAAGGTAATCTGGGACCCATCCCATCATGCCCTGATTCCTGGCACCTGTTAGCGTGTCTAAAAACCTTTCAAACCTGACCCACTCTCTCTCTCTATCACATTGCAGCCAGGATCAGCAGCAGTGCTACCAGCCACCACTTTCTATATCTTTTGTTTGCAGTAAACCTTGCTTTGCAAATCATAAGTGTTGTTTGACTCTATGTTGCTTCCCTTGAACTAGGGTCATGACATACTAGGGGCTCGTCCGGGATAAAGTAGATCTGGAGGAGTTTTGATGTTTTTCCCCTAGGCCTCGGTTTGTTTGATGTGCTGCTTAGCTCTGCGGCTGTGGGCTGCTTTGTTCTTTTCCCTCCTGGTGAGTATATTGTGGGTACAGTTCTGAGTGCTATTGACTTATTGAGTTTACCAGTGATCTCCCTTGTTAGTTAGGGAGTGTGCCAGCTGCACTGAGTAATCCGTCCTTCCATTAGTTCCAGCAGTTTAGTTTTTTTCGCTTTTTTTTATTTTTTAGGTAACTCTGGGTGGACACTTCAGAAGATATTTAGACTTCAGTAAAACTTAGGCAGGTACCGGGGACTTGCTTTTAATTGTCAGTGCACTCAAAGGCCTTGCTCGCTGTGCTCACTAGTGGGTGATTCAATAAGTTAGATGAGTTGAAGTTAGTGCTCTAATTAGTGGGTACAATTGTCGTAAGATGTCCATGATCCTAACTTTGTGTTATGCAGCTTTTGTTTGTTTGTGTCAAGTGGTGGTGTGTAACTTGACTTTGTGTAGACTAGTTCTGAGTTTGTAGTTGCCTTAGGCATTGATTATCAGCAGGTTCCATTTGGTTAATAATATGCTGCTTTGTGGTATTGGACACTTTGTGCTGTGAGCATTGTGCATACTAGTTTCATTTGAAACATTCTGGAAAGACTTCAGGTGCAACTAATCATTTGTTTAGATGTAGTAAGAAGTAGAAGTTGTCTAGTATGGCAACACTTAATGATCTTATTAGTGCATCCTCAGAGGAGTCACTTGAGCAATTAACTTAAGATCAGCTCCTAAAACCTGCCAGTCATTATGACTTCAAGATTGCCAGCAGTGAGAAACATCTTAAAGATATTAAAGGAGCTTTAAGGCTATTCTAACTGAAAATGGTATCCTCAAGCCTGCACTTCCACCAGCATCTTAAAAGTACACTTCCTCTAATGTCAGATGCTGCCATTGAGGTTAAAAGAAATGGCCTTACAAGAACTACAATTGGAAGATAAGCAAAGAGGAATGGCTACTAAAGAGAAGCAAATGCAAGTGCTGCTCTACTGAGCCCAACTAAGGTTGAGCTATCTGAGTATGATGCAGTTGAAAACATTAGATTGTTTCCTCCCTTTGTAGAGAAAGATGTTAATAAATACGTAATACTCATTTTTAACGTCTGGCTACAATTTCAAGTGGCCTAAGCAGGCCTGGACATTCCTTTAGCAAAGTTTTGGTAGCAAGAGTACAGGAAGCGCTCTCTGCTTTAAGCATTGAGGAAAGCAAGGATTATGAGCCAGTTAAAGGTGCCATATTAACAACGTATGCCCTCATTCCTGAGGCTTACCACTTTAGAAGCCTCAGGCTCAACACTCAAGTTAGATTTGTGTTGAGTTTGCTTAGTAAAAAAGGACCCTTTTTAGTAGATGGTGAAAGTCCAAGAAGGTAGAAACTCTTAGAAAGATTCTTGCTTGAGGACTTAAAGAATTGTCTGCCTGACGTTGTTTGTACATATCTAAATGACAAAAAGCAACAACCATTTATAAAGCTGCTGTTTTATCAGATGAGTTCATGTTGATGGATAAGATTAATTTTCTACCACAGCAAGATGAAAAACTCCAACCACCACCTAGAGATGGAGTTTGTTTTCATAGGGCTTTACCTTGGACATTCAACATACATGGCAAAGATAATGCACTTGCAGATGCCCTTTCAAAGTTGTAAGTGTCTTAATCATAGATCTTAATTTCAATAAATTGTATTATTCTTTTCACCTTTTTATATGTTGAACAAGCTGCTTATAAATAGGGGGTGTTATGTTAGCAAAGTGGAACATGGATTACACTGTTGTTTACTCAGCTAACCTCTATACTGACAGCTGAGTCAAAAACAAATTGATATTGTTAATATCCATCCAGATGTATTTTATTTAGTTTCCAGCATCATTTACAGCTCTATATGCAGACACAGGGGAAGACGCATATCATTAGGTTTTGATATTTGTGAGCTTCTGGATTTTGAAATTAAAAACCTCATAAAAGACGTTCTCACCATTTCACAATGGCATAAATCATGTCACTAATCAGACATAATCTCTGTATACTCCTAAATATTAGGAAATAGTTGCAAAATGTGTCCTGGACATTGCATTACTTTTATCTTTTTTTCATTGTTTGTTTGTTTGTAAAATTACTCAATTCAACAGACTTACCAGCTTTGGTTTTCCCAACTTTTAGACTCTGCCTCTACACAGCTGGATATTTCAAAAATTAAAAAAAAAAAGTCCACAAAAAATATTAAAACTCAATACTGCACATATACAGTGAAGCACTGGCATAAACAAACTGTTGACAGCTTATCAACCCACACTACTGGATATGAACATAAAAGTCCCCAAAATATATTTACTAGATTTTACTGTTTAGTTCAGACTTGAACCAAACATGCCTGCCATTTCAGTCAGAGAAGCCTCACAGAGAACATCAATGTTTGTATTGATCAGACATAACACTTTACTATAGATGGTTTCTGAATAACTTTTTGAATGTTATCACAATCGGGTCCATTTCTGTTTGATTGAAGACTTTTGATGTTGCAATCCATCTGTCAACCTTTCAGCCATAGTCAACAGATTGTGTTAGAAGAAGGTTTCTCTGCACAGTGGACAGGTGGACTTATTGCTGGAAGTAAACCATTTGTACTGTAGAAAGATGAGAAAAATATATCAGTGTAAATAAACAACAAATGTTAAAAAAAAAACCAACAAAACGTTATATCAGTGGTGGGTTTACTTATGTAAATAGCTAACATGTGCAGGCACTGAAGATCTTGACAGCCCACCACTGGATGTAAAATGATGTTGACATATATAACTCACCAAACATGCTGAGTGGAATTTCTTTTTGCAGGTGCGACAAGCCTTCTTGGGCAGGGAATAGTTGGAGCCATGGATGACAGAGAAACAGATCATACAATCCTCTATTCCCTCGAAACGCTTGTCCACGTTGTTCTTCCACAGAGCCAGGCCCTCCATTATACTGCCATTCTGAACACACAAACACACATTATAATCAGGCTACAGGCTGAGGAACAACCAACGTACCACAT
Organism: Euthynnus affinis; assembly: GCA_029490765.1. Taxonomy (NCBI): domain Eukaryota; kingdom Metazoa; phylum Chordata; class Actinopteri; order Scombriformes; family Scombridae; genus Euthynnus; species Euthynnus affinis. The sequence continues at coordinate 12,710,020 of CM055854.1, read as the reverse complement.
TTATATCCACAGTGTCTTTGTGTTGCATTTCTACCTGATGTGTGAGGTAGGTGCTCAGTTGCAGCATCCAGTTCCTCCACTGCTGTACAGCAACACCCACGCGCCTTCCACTCTCTACAGTGATGGAGCCTAAAGGGTAATTCTGTGGCAGCTGTATCACCAACTCGATGAAGATATCATCCACAGAATAGGTAGCAATCACCTCCCGTGCTGCTGAGCGGGCCTTCACCTGGGGCAATAAGATAAATAAATAAACACTCTGCTTGCCTGTGTCACTGGGAGTCTTTCAGTCAAATAATACTTAACAGTCAAGTGCCAGGATCACACTTGATGAACTGAATGTATTATCCTCCAATAAAAGTTAATGTATTTCAAATTAAAAAGGATCCACTGTTACTGCATCATTATATTGCAAATGGGATGCAGGTGCTGCACCACAGGATTTGTTCATCTTAAATGGTTATTAGCCCTGTTAACTTTTGTGCAGTTTCCTGGAGTTAATCTTTGTGGAAACCAGGCTCTGATTTTACAAGAGGAATGCAGAGATATATAAAAAAATATATAGAAAATATGGATAAATTAAAAAAAGAAAAATACCTGAAAAAATAATGAATTACCATCATATTATCTCTAAAAGCAGCTCACTTTTCATTATTCTGGTGCTGTTGTGGCTGTACCATAATTTCTCACAAAAACATGTATAAAGAAAACTGAATTTGGCAGACAAATGATTTAACTGCTTCATTTAAATTTAAGGAATTATTAAGTCTAAAAAATGAACCCAAAGTAAATTGAAGCCCACTAAAAGTTGTAGATACACAGAGACCACTGTATTTTCTAACTTACAGTCATGCTGTCAAACATCTGAGTGCTGGACTGGACAGATGAGATCTCCTGGGCTGACAGAACAGGGCTGACATATTTAATGGTGAATTTCTCCACAGCTGCGCTCACTCTCTTCTCCTGGCTATTCCACCACAGCCGCACCATGGCAGGCAGGTCTTGCACTGTGCTGTAGTATACGCTGCATGCCAGGTGAGGGAGTTCCCACTCAACACTCTCGCTTTCTGCGGGCAAGAAACACAGGAAAGGAAATCTAAGCTTGTTTACATTTCACGGCCATGTACGGATAGTATGTAGGTGTGTGTGTGCGCTGTTCTTACCGTCAACAGCCAGAGACAGACTCTCTGTAAAGAAGGTTTTGGTCTCCTTTGAGTCTGACCCCTGGCCTGGGTAGATGGGATTCTCAGGCATCAATTTGAAAAGATGAAGGAGGAGCTTGTTAAGAGAGCAGCTTCTCTTAAGATACTGGGCATAATGGGCACGCAGCTAGAGATAAAGCAGAGGAGCAATCAATAATGACAGTTGTGACAGTACTTTTATAGCAACAGTACTCTTCTTTCACATCAAAGCCAGCACTCTCCATGGAACGTATAAATCTATTTGCTTGTACACACTCTCGTACACTCAAACTTCAAAGTCACAAACAGGAACAATCGACTGTATTGTACAAAATATCTGATCATCTTCGACCAGGACTTGTCATGACTCACATGGGAGGGTGAGGATTTGAAAAAGATGAGTAGTAGCTTCCAGGCCAGCAAATACCCCAGGATGCAGGAGTACTCTACACTGAGAGGCTGGACCACTGCAAACTCTCCTACTTGAAGCCCTGCCAGGATGCTATCACACAGCTCCTCACAGGTTGACAGGATGGCCATCAGAGAGGCTGGAGGAGAGCTGAACACAATAAATTAAACCAAACTGTAATAATTATTTAAATACATCACCTATGTGAAGTTCAAAGGATTTTTGTATGCCTCGTGTGACACCTAGAAACTAGTAGTTGTTACATATGTGCAAACACCAACAGTAATACAGACTCCCTGTTTTACTTACAGACACGGCTCATCTCTATCATCATCAGGCTTGTTGCTGTCTCCTTCTCCATCACATGCAGGCAGCTGAGGCATGACTCTGGATTGACAAAATGCAAATATGTGCATGTTTCTTAGTTTTATTACCCATTACTTTTACGCTAAGTATGTCATGATCATTCCCAAGCATCTCAGGATAGGTGACACCTTAATTATGACACACTTCTTCGCAGAATTTGAAGATATTTTTCTGTAACGGGAAAGTTACCTATATTTGCAAGTATGTGTTGTGGAATTGACACACAATCTCAAAATAATTCCTTACTTTTCTAAAATGTGGTAGACAGTGATTTGCAGAGGCCTGGCCTTAAACAAGAGAAGAGGACAGAAGGTGTTGAGGAGCGTCTGAAGGGGTTCTGGCAGGTTTGTCTTCTGGTCCGCTATGAATCGTGCTGGCAGGGAGTTTTGGTTCAGCTGCTCCGTAGGCACATAAGTCAGAGCCACACTGACTGACTGCAGTGCCGCCAGAGGAAACACAGGGTCGTCCGGTTCAGTGAAGGCATCTGCATTTAGACAGCAAACAGACAAAAGCACTATGACTCATCAAGTTTGTGTTGATGTTGAATTGTAGATTTACAGTCTCCAAACAAAATGACTGTAAAGTTTCACCAACAAAAACTGAAAATTATAACCCTCATGGAATTAGGATTTATTGCAAGGCTGTTTTATTGGACTCCATTATTTTTTACTAAATTTTCTCCATTTAGCAACTACCTTATTACCTAGTGATAGCTCAATGAAAAACACTTTTTTAGCTACTTTTGGTGCTTTACTTTTCAGAGCAGACTTGTTTCCCAGGGATTGTGTCATAACCTCCTAAAATAACACACGCACCTGTGATACTGATAGGCAGAGGCAACAGTAGATTGTAGATTCCTTCTATGAAGAAGTCTCTCCATTCACCCGCCAGTTCTGATGGCAGCTTCTCCATTACATCGGGAGAGGATGATGAGAAGAACTCATTCAGCTCCACTATTAGTGCAGTGTTCTCACACACAAACAGCTGCACCCATGGGTTCCACAGACTGCTCACATTATCACTGGCAGTCTGAGATTGGAAGCAAGCAAAGCATAGTCAAAGATAATGAGGGACAGCAGATGCAAGACATAAAGATTTACAGCTGGTGAACATGTATTACCAAAACCTTTATTAGTGGGCAACAGAGTAGCACAATGAGTACTCTAACTACTACAAGACCTGAGTTCAAGAGTTCAAAACTCCATGCCAGGCATCCACTCTGTTTCAGTGCCTTTGCAGCTGAATCCTAACCAGCTATTGGAGGAATTACTCTGACTGTCTCTGGTCTCTCACCTCTAAGTAAAAAAAAGTAAAACACAAAATGTTATGATCTACTTCTCACCTCCAACCAGGCTAACATAGAGCAGAGCAAGAAGTCCCACTGGCTGCCCCCGAGAACTGTCGGACAATGAGTCACCAACCATGACAGGAAACGCATCATCTCCACAGTAAGATTCAACTGCTCTGTAGTTGCTTGAGACAGGTCACTGAAATACAAAGATGTGAAACATATAGCTATATCAATAGGAAATATCTAAAAATATTTTATTATATGTTAAAAGAGACAAAATACAGGAAAACACAGTGTGTTAATGTTTGAATGGTATTCTGTGATTACCTGTTAAAGAGGAACCAGTCCTCCTTGCTGTTCCTCCACTCCATCACAGTGGCAAGGATAGCCTGCACAACCTCCTCTTCTACTTGTGTATCGGCTTGTAGACAGCACAGCAGCACCGCCAGACACCCACATACATCTGTGACACAAAACCCAACATTATCATTTGCTTGGTTAAGTCCAAATTGTGCTTGTATACAGTTGCATGTGTTTATGTGCGTATTCTCACTGTCATTGTCTTCCCAGTTGATTATTCCAGAAGTAGCCAGAGCTACAAGTGTGTCTCTGTCTTCTTTGGTCATGGTGGGGCAGAGCACCTGGAGTGTGCTCAGTTTGTTTTGAGAAACCGGGAACAAACTGACCAAACACAGAACATTTTCAATATACAACACTTTTAGCTTTAACTGTGAAATCAAAAGCATTTAGAATAATTACTATTAAAATAAAGTACTGACCTATCTGCAGTGCCATAGAGCTTCCTCAAGCTCGTACTGTGAGTGGCTTCCAAGTTGTTGGTGTCGATGTAGTCTTCTAAAGTCAGGGACCAAAGACCTCCAAGCTCTACTGACCTACAGGGTAACAACAGTGCAAAGTATATTCAGTGGATATCGTTCAAATCATGGCCTGACAATACCTTCTGACTTCTGTTGTCTTGTTTCTTCCGAAGCTGATACATTTATTCAAGATATGCAGATACCAGAATCAATTTTCATACTCCCTCCCCACAGTTTGTTTTTTGTCATCAACCATTTTTATTGACTGCCATATAATGTATAGTCCAACAAATTAATCACACCTATGTCTTTGGAGGAGACTCCGTGTAGAATATAATTATATGTGTGTGTTTCCATTTACTCTGTCAAGTACTAAATTAATTTCTTGTTAGTCATAAATCAATGAGTGAGCCTCACCTTGAGTAAAGTGTCTCCAGCAGGTCTGTTACTGGAACCTGTTCATACAGTCCTTCTGACAACCCCCAGTCTGTCAGCAGGCTGTGATAGGCAGACACTATAGTAGGGCTGTACTCTACTTCCTTACACCACTGCAGTGCATACAGCAATTCTGCAACTGCCAAACAAAAGCATGCATATATAGACATATTAAACAGTGTCATAGATTGCTGAGAGAATGAAAAACAACAAAGTCAGAGAATAAATTAAAGCATGTCCTGTGTTTGTGTACCTGTGTACTTAAGGTTTGGCAGGTGTGAAGGACACTTTGCCTTCTTTTGGTCACAAGGTATGAATGCAGCAGTCCGGATCACCCTCCCTAACAGAGCACAGGCACATAGGTGGGCCGGCAATCTGTTTGACACCTTACACTTCCAGATATCCATGGAGGGTTTTTCACAAATTCCTCGATGGCGGCTGGCCAGTAAAGGGGTCTTGACCCACTGCGAAGGACAAATGAAGGAGATGCACAACATATGTGTGTCAAGTGTTTCATATGCACGATTTAACTAAAGCAGAATCGATCCACAGCTGACTGCAGCACTAGGTAAGTTCATTATGACCAATATGGTAGTAAGTGAAGGACAATGAATTGGTTGGCTCACCTGGGGAGGTAAGGCCTGTCTAATTCTTGTCCATCCTGCCTGGCTAGGCATCAAATAGGTGAAGAACTGGACAAGGAGGGGGGAGTCTTGATCGCAGACAGAGATGATTGTCTCCACTATGCTCTGTACAGCCAGAACTAGAACCTGTAAACTAAAACACAACACCAAGAAGCCTGAGTTACCTAAAACCGCAACTTCAATCCAGCTTGGAGTTTAAAATACTGCATTAGAAGGGAGTGTTTGGTTACCTTTTAATGTCCAGAGAGACAGTGAGTATTTGGTTGGTTACCCAAAGGGCTGCACTGTGCAGAAAACCACCCTCATTGACCTCATATTCAGAGTGTTGGACCAATGATCGGACCCCAGCTACACACGCTTTCTTCAGTTTCTCTAAAAGCGAGTCTTTCAAAGCAATAGACACAAATTAGTTATCGAGCAAGGATGTCAAACAGGAGTGTATGCATGCACTTTCTAAGTACCTACCAGACAGGTGAGTGTGTGTTTGATCTTGGGCGATGAGCTGGAAGACAGTGAGCAAGAGTTCCTCAGCGGACTGTAGCAGAAGACAGTCTTGTACAGAAGAGAAAAATGTGGAGGCCACATCACAGATAAAGGTCACGAGTGGCTCCATATTGCCTGCATCTGACAGACTCTTAGTCTCAGACAGAGTGGCGTGGAGCTTCTCTAACATCTTCTCCATGTACACCTCCCCTATCAGAGGTTCTGGACATGTAAAACATAAAAAAAAAAGATTATACAGTTGGGAGAATGATGAACAACTCTATGTGCATTCAGAGTTCAGCAAAAATGTAATTTCCTCAACACTGACATAAATAACAGCCACTAAAAGCATGGTTTGCTGGTGTGTGTCTGTGTGTGAGAGAGAGATTTTATTCACCATTGTTGTGGTGCTGAGAGAGGACCAGGCTGATAAGAGTCCAGCTGGAGCTGCTAGTAGAAGAGGGAGAACCGGAAGAACTGTGTCCCATCTTGCAAAGCTCTTTAGTCAATCCTAAGAGTTGCTCACCCAGAACTGAGCCTTTCAGCCAATCCCTACAGCTCTTAAGAGTCTCCATATCTGCACATGCCTGACAGGATGAATAGAAAGTAGCATAGACATTTATTACAGTGTAAATTTGATGTATAGGCAGATAACACACTGTCTGTATAAGTAGAACAACACATACCCTCTGTATGATTTGCAGGATAATTCCCCACTGTAGATTCATCTAGAAAGAAAGAAAAAAAAATGAATTGCAGCAAAAAAACAACATAAATTAGAGATAATCCTACAACACAAGAGGGATCGTCACGCTGCACATCAGAAACATGAAACAACATGAGGTAGTATGTTTTGACATCAAGATCTTATGTTACCGTGGTGATGTGGTTAAGGATGCGGGTGGTCTCTTGCTGGCTGCAGCAGGAGAGTGAGCTGAAAACCATCTCCACCAGGTGCTCTGTGTCACTGCGCCCCTTCTCAGCCAGCCACACCACCACTCGCTCCAGCAGGAACTGCATCGCTGGATTGTTCAAATTCACCTCGTCCCTCTGCTCACCATCCGTTGTTATTTTATCATCCAATTCCACCAATTTCTAAAGCAATTATAGTTTAGGGAAAAAATCAATTGCATTAAGGATTGTAAAACCTTGTTAAAATCTTAGTGTTTTCCATTATTGATTTCAAAGGGTCATGCCAGTGTGTTTGCATATTTAAGCCCATACATTAAAAACTGCCAATACTTAACATTACTGCCAACAGCTTTTCAAATCACACTGAATCAAACTGAATTCATCCCTTTCATTTGTATGTTTTATCACAGATTTGGCCATTACAAAGACAGATTGATGAGGCATAAAAAGGACTGATACTGAAATACACTTTTATCTGTAATTGCCCAATAAGACTTACACTGAAGACCCTGGGTGTGTGAAAAGACCGCAGGAGTAGAGAGAGGAAAACAAGATGTCTCTCTGAGTTTTTCTCATTCACATGCACCAGGCACAGTTGTGCCAGCTGGCACACTACATCCTCAAAATGCTGGGTCTGTGGGGATCCGAATGCTTTCTCATTCACAAGGTCCGACACTGTCTGAACAGGCCTCTCAGCACCATCTACCTCGACTCCAGTTCTGTCATTGACTTCTGTCTTTGACAAACAGATCTTGACAGATTTCTTCTTCTGGACTTGCTTTCTGTCTACTCTCTCAGGGTAACGCATCACCTGGAGACATCAAGGAAAGTGAGAATGGATTTATTGAGGCATTATTTTTTTCAGTTTCTCTTTGGTCACTTTTTTAAGACATTAACAGTTCTGACAGCCATATTGATCTGCTGTATCCTTAGTGTCAACATGGAGCTTTCTGTGGGGTATATCTGAACCAAAGATTCCCCAAAACCAAACTCACCTGCAGCAAGGTGGCTACCCCTTCCAAAGCCAGTGGATCTGCCTCCTCATTGTCTGCATAACGCACAAAAAGAAGACCAAGACCCTCCCAGAAGTCTGCCAGGAGTCCTTGGAAGACATTGTTGCTCCCATGAGCTTCACTCCCGCTATGTACACCTGCCCTCTTCTCCCAGGAAACAAGCAGTTCAGTGACTAAAAGGAAAAGTGGGCCACTCTGAAGGGAAGGATTTTCAAGTGCTCTTTCTAGTAGTGGTAAGAGCTGCAAAAAACAAACAACAACACAACGTCAGTAAGGTAGGGACTTCTTTTAGTAGATTTGACATGTTGGAAAAAGTATGTTCAATCTAACCTGCTGTGAAATGAGCATGTTCCGTATTCTTCTCTGATCATCCTCCTCTTCCGTACTGTGCAGTATGCAGTACTTCAAGCACTCAACAGCAGAAGTCACTATAACTGCACTCTCTGATGGGCTTGTTGATGCACGCTCACTGGAAAGACTGAGACAAACACACAGACACTAATGTAATAAAGTGTGATACATGTATTTTGTTATGGTTGAAATCAATATCATGACAAGAATACATGTATTACTTTATGTCAATATAGATGGTACGGCATATGTAGGCAAAATCACATAAAAAATAATCAAATTATTGACCTATGAACTGTGTTCCACTAGGAAAACTCTTCAAAGGTGTAAAACAAAAACTCAATTTACTAAATTTCTTAGTATATTAAAATTTGCATAGATTAAAAAGATACATGATAATATTGAATTATCACGCAAGCCAAGTATACACACACAAAAAAAACAAGTTACCCGTGTATGAGTGAAGTGAAAAAAGTGGTGTAGAAGTCCAAGGTTGGATCCGTGACCTGTTGGGGCAGTTTGCTGAGAAGCGGCATTAAATTGGGGTGGAGTGCCTTAGCCATGCCTTTACCACCCTCTTTTAGTAGAGCCCAAAGTTTAGGTAAGACACCCTTTTTAGCATTCACATGCGTCCAGCAGTCCTGGAAACAAGAACAGAAAAATCTAAGATTAGATGCAACTTAACTATAAAGTGAGTCAACAAAAATGCACTCAATGGCCAAAACATAAAGCTTACAGGGATGGTAGACACAACATGAAGAACAGCTTCCCACACAGGAGGCAGCACTACAGGATCTGTGTCATCAATGTTGAGGAGGACCGCAGGGCAGAATCGTGCCGCTTCAGCCTGGACAAGTCCTGGAGTTAACTCACAGAGAGCGCATACCATCTCGAAAAATGCCCCTCGCACCTGTGGAGAAACACAAATTAAAATAAATAATAAAAAATTAAAAAAATAGGGAACTCAAAACAGATCAGATGACATAGTCAGCACACAAATAAATATATTTCAACTTCTCACACAGGACTTAAGGTATGATTTCATGCTACTGTCAAATGTAAGTACGGAAATTCAAAGTGGATGAATAAACATTCAATATCATATTTGATTTAAGTGAAACTACATGATGTGCTTGTGCCAAATGAACATTTCATGTATTGCTTTGTTACACGCATACGCATTCCAACCTCTGTTATAAGCAGAGCAGTCCTATTCAATGCTGGTACCTGTGCTGTGTTGTGTTTGCTGTACTTCCAAAACTTCCCAGATGAGACAAGATGAGCTAGTCTTTGCTCCAGGGCCACCCTGTCGCCCTGGGGAAGGAGAGAAAGCAGTCTCTTCACCCCCAACAGAGAGCTGGTCAGCATGCGCACATATTTGGCTTCTCTCTCCTCCTCTGTCACACTTCTAAAGAAAACAGAGAAACACTGCCTCACCAAAGATTCTGAAGGAATATTTCATCCTTGTGCCAACACAATGAGAAGAATGGACACAGAATATACAAAAAGCCAAACTGTTAACTTACTGTGGATCGCTCAGTGTGTCTGCAGTTTCCTTTAACAAAATATCTTGAAGTACCTGTAATAAAATGATTACAATTACAATTTAAAATTTACAGTTTCATTTAGCAGACACTTTTATCCAAAGCGACAAGACAACAACAAATAATAAGACAACAGTTTTGGTTGTTAAATTTAGCTCATTATATCCCCTCATCCTCATTAAAACCACCACAACTACTCACGTTAAGGATCTCATCTTTGCAGAAGCTGAGCGCCTCAGGCTGTTTGGCTGGTGAGAAGGCAGCCTGGAAGGCCTGGCAAGCAGCAGAAGCTGCAGGTGTGTAGGTGTCACACTGGGACAGAATCCAGTGGCCCATCAAGCTCTTCAGAAATGGGGCCAAACTGCGACGTACTTTCAGCACCAGCTGCTCAAAGGCCTGCTGGGTGGCCTCCCTGATGCGGCGATCATAATCCTGGTAAACAAAAGAAATACAAAATTCACTTTACCTCAAACACAGACACACATTTAAAGTCTCACTGAAATATTATTCTCGATTTGAGCTCAGTTCCAGGGAACATGATGGTAAAATTAGAGTAGTAATGTATGCGTTTAAAAATTAGGACTGGCTTTTTTTTTTAAATCCAATTAATTGCTCTGAGCTCTCGGTTCGTGTTCATTAACAGGATATTATCTCTGGATAATAGAATAGTGAAGCTGTGGAAGTAGACTGAACAGCATTTGGACTCTACTGAAATGTATTAACAATTCAGCCTGTAATGTTAAAGGATAGTGAAATTGTGTGAGACATATTGAAAAGCACTTTCTGCAATATTAGTATCAAGAATCAAATCATACTGAATTGAATCAAATCAAGTTCTGGATTTTGCGAATCAAAATTTCAAATGAGAGATCAGTGGCGATGTCCATTCCTATTAAAGATGCACCATTTCCAGAATGTTAAAAATAATGTGACACTGGAGCAAAAGAATACAAGCAAATAAGTTAAAGAATACGTGGTAAATGACAAGTTTACCACTGATATCTTGCAGTAAATCCTCGGCCAGTATGGCAGGACTCCTTTAACATCTTCAGCATCCCGTTCCTGACACATGGATCCAAAGTCCTGCACAGCCTGGAAAGTGTACACAGCATCAATACACACACACACCTCGACCATAAACACAGCCTGGGTGACTTCAACATACCCAATGAGAGATTTGCACACTGTATTTTAACTTTGTATGTACTTTTCGCCCCGATAGAAAATCCCTTCGTAAAACAATAAAAAATTAAGATTAGTTAGATTGTTAAAAAAGTTAAGATTGAAACTCACTTTCAGTCTGGTGACTCCATCTCTTTTGGAGAGTTTCCGGAGCACTAGGCGGAAATCGGCATCTACCAGGTTGTCTATCTCCTCCGCGCCGTGGACAGCTGGGACATAACTCAACTCCGAAGTGACCGTAGAGTCAAACCCCACAAAGCCCGGGATGACACCACCTTCCCGAGCCAATACCTCAGCAGCCCGGCCGCTACTGGACGGCTAATATTGGGACAGAAATGCGTGGTTACAGAGAAAAATCTTTGAATAATAATCACGTTAGCGAGACAGAAGAGTCGTTGGTTATGAAACGGCTGACAGTAGAATCACATGCAAGTTAACTTACGGTTAACGTTAGCTGTTTAATGTTTAGCTTGTGCTCGGGGTTTGTAGCTAGCTGTGTTATTTTAACACTGTATATTACAGAAATGTGTACTTACCCGAACATTTCCTTTAGTTCGCTGTTTATTCTTACCCCCCATGGCTAGGTATTAACATTTAAAGTTCCAGTTTTCTATGGTAACGTAGTAGTTAGAAGCACTGGAAGTGTTGATGCTGTTGAGTGAAAACCGAAGTTCCGGAACTGAAGACTTCCTGTCTACAACTTTCAAAATAAAGCGGCATCTTCGCAAATCTGTAAAGAACATCCTTACCTGTGAGCACAAACATAAACAAACAAATAAAAACAGAGATAAACACTTACAATACCTAAATAAATTAAAAATAAATACAGTCTCTTAATGAAAAAGGGCATGATTAAATTAATGTATTGGACTATTATATAGCCCAAGACATTATATATATTATACTATATTTATTTATTTCTAGATTTATGTATTTCTGTATTTATTCATGTATTTCTACTTGTTTTATACATTTCTTCATTTATTGATTTATGCATTTCCATACATATATTTCTATATTTGTTCATTTTTATAGCTTGGTGTCAGGAACTGTCTTTAAGTGGGTCCAAGTCCATATATGAACCAAGCATTTACCTTTTTCTACAGACCTTAGCTAAGAAATTATATGCACCATAATGCTATATTGCTTATTTGTTCTTTACTATTATTTCAGTATAAATGCATACAATAGCTTTCTTGAGTGTTCATGTGTCATATTTATTTTGAATAAGTTAAGTTAGATGCTTCTACTTTGAATGTGGAATCACATCAAGCTTTACTTACTTCCTATGGAGCTCTTCTTTTTGTCCACTTGGAGTATATTAAAAGCACTGTCGACTCATTGCTGCCCTCCATCAACACATGCAGACATTGCAGTCCTGTGAATCAAACATGACTCTGTCAGACGAGGAGGAGTACTTGGTCTGAAGGTGATGCAAGAGGAACGCTCTTGAAATCTGCTCGTTAGATTTCTTGTGTTCAAGTGGGAATTTTGGCCTGATGGTGGCACCAGCGGAAAAGTCAAAATGAGTCTTTAAAAACGTGAGGATTTTAACTGTGATGACCACATACAGCACATTTAAAGGATAGGTTCACAATCTTTCAAGTCTCTGTTAAAACAGTCAGGTGCCAACAGTCATGAGCACTATTACTGTCCACATTTATCAGTCATCAACTTAGTACCATGAATATCCATCATGAAGTTGGAAATCCAGCCACTTCAAGATACCTTAGTATTGCCCAAACCATGTTTTGTCATAATGTGGTTAGATAAAAGGCTTAGATCACCAAACACACGAGGAATCATCCTACAGGACTCATAAATATATCATAAAATTACATTGGGTTAGTCATTGACATCTTGTTCTGCCCTTGAAATACTGGTGAAACTGACAACAAATGGCCAAAGATCTACAATTACACATTACATCAACAAAGCATCACCCTGCTCAGCCTCTGCCACAAACCTGCACCTGTACATTACATCATTGGACTGAAAGCTAAAGTATTTAACTAGTATTAAACATATAACTTTTAGTTGTATCCTTTTTACTGCTACAATGCACAATGGCACTAAAATCTTTTTTAAAACAATGTTGCAATGTTAAGAGACATGACTGAGGAGAGGACAATGAACATGTCATACCCTCCTGTAACTATTCTTCCAAAACAAATAGCACTATAGACTATTTCACAGCAATGCAAGAATATAGTTCTGAGAATTTATCTGAAACTTTTTGAAACTGTGGTCGCAACATACACATGCGTTATCTTACTATGTAGCACCGTTGAAATCCATCGTAACTATTACTGCAGCTATACAGAGCTTTACAGAAATACTACAAGAACAGAGTGAATGAGCAATATGTCTGTACTGTCTGTGCAGTGTTCACTATTATCAGTGGTTCTCTGTATAGTGAAGAAATGTCCTCTGACCACAGCACAGTAAAGGGCAAGGTCAGCTACAGCATGTTTTCTCCATTTTTTATGTTGTTCAATTTAATGATAAGATGAGACTGTTTGACATTTCACAACCCAAAACGGAGAAAGTCTGAGAAGTCAGTTTTTTCCCCCTCTTACTGATTAATCATTAACCACCTCCAGGGTGAGAACCTCTGCCCTGGATGAAGATAAATGCCTGATTTTTTGCTTTTTTGAAACAATCAATATCAAAAACTTCTTTTATTTCAAAATTTCAAAAAAGATCTCTCAACAGACTCAAACAAGTCAAGCACTAGCAATCAAAAATATTTTAATATAAACAATCTGGCAGTTTAAATAACTGACAGAAATATGATATTTGTACAAGAAGATGTAGAATTAAACAATTTTATAGTTCAATTGTATGCAATCATTTCACATCTGGAATGGCCCAAATTTAAAGATACTATGCAATAGTGTAATATGCATTTAGAAATGTTACATAAATCACAGAAGTAACCAGCATCTTCATTATTTCATTAACTTCAGAACCTGTCATGTTTTTTTTTTCTCTCAGTAAGAGATGTAATACACACTTTTCAGAGAACATGAAAGATTTAAAACAAAAAACATATTTTTGGCACTCATCCTTATGTCTCAGAGACAAAAACAAAAGCAAACGGAGCTGTGTTCTTTTTATTCACAGAAACACTCCTTGTGTGTGGCACCAAATTCCTCTGTAAACTGCGTTTCAATAAATGTGGATTTTAAATGATATATGATTCACCTCGGAACTGACAGCCAACACCAGTTTTACATCTGATGGGCTTAAACCACAAGAACCATCAAAACTTTATTTGGGTAGGTTTAGCCTAGATGAGTCAATATTAAAATGAAGTAATTTCCAAACTAAAAACCTCTAACCTCTAACTAATAAGAACATTGTGACAGAGATGGATCCGATTGAATTTAGCAATACAATTTTTTGAAATTATGGTAGACTATATATTTTGTGGTTCAAAGCTTTAAAGGCCATTTGCAAGTAATTCAGACTTTGCACTAAATGAAGCTACAGATGTAGGTTCACTTCCACTGTCAGTTGACCCACTTTATCTTATCAGTTTATCACATTTCAAAGTCTAAACTCCTACAGTTGTACAGTGATTTAACTCCTAGAACAAATGTGTAAATGAAAGGCTGTTTCTACATGCAGGAGAATATTCTCTGATAAAACTGTTATATTTTTTCAGTATAACAGAGAACTATAGTCTTTTTCTGTAAACCAGAGGTGGAAAAGGCACTGAGTATCTGACTATAACGATGTGCCAAACTCCCAGGACAGGAAATATGTCAATGTGACAGCAGTGTAGTGGGAGTACTGGATAATATTTTGTAACCAAAATAATTCAATACAACCAGATTTGTTAAAACCAGATTTGACACATGTACACAACATGAAATACAGTTTTCCTCCAGACTCTTATCGACTCACTCATCAAATTCTGGAAAAAAAAAATCTCTTCAAGCTGAATCATAATTTATGACTGCACGTTTCACACATAACATGAACTTTTTCATACATGTAAAATATGCCAACTTCTTAATAAAAATACAGTGAGGGAGAAATGTGATTATTCACAATCTGGAAACTGTAAATGCAAGTTTGAAAGTAATCATGTTAAAGCACTGCGTGTATGCATTCTCGTTTAAATCTGTTTTCTTGTGTGCATGTAAACAGGTGTCTCAATGTGGTGTGAATAAATATCAGATTTCCCAAATGTTTCTAGCTGTATTTACTGTCCATTACTGTGTCTTCAAGGTGAATTTGTGCATGCTTTCTTTTACCCCATTAAGTATTTATTATGTTGGCTCACTCCATTGCAATCATTATTATCAAGTGTAATCTAAAAAACCCCAATGTGAGAAAGAAAAAAAAACTCTATTGCATTCAAAAATCACTGAAGTTATGAAAAGAAATCAACTGGTTACTTCCCACCTCTGCTTTTTACATCATAAATCTAAATATACCTCTCATCATCTACTACAGACTAAAATATTTGATAAAGTTACATACTTCTAGTTCTCATCAGTTGCACCCATTGTCTTGAAAAAGGACACATTCAGTAATGATCATGGAGTAATAATCTTGCTCTTGCTCTTAAAATCAGAGTCAAATACAGGTATCATTGTGCCTGTTCCAAAATGATAAGCGAGTTTCACTCTCTGACATGAAAGCAACCAAAAGACCACAATCAGTACCAACCTACAGGTAACTTGTAAAATGAAGAAACACAATAATTCAAGGAATGTTTCATCCTAAGTCAAGTCATTTTTTATCCCAATAAACCAATTAAGAGTTTTTTTTTTTTGGTGATTTAGAAGAACTAATTCTATATGAACCTTACTACAACCACCTATAATTTGTAGAACATGTTAATGTCATCCTGCCAAATGCAAAATGTCAATAAAATATAAATAAATCACTATTTCTGGTCCTCATTCAGATCGTTTTCTTATTACTATTTGTCCTCTACTACTGAGTTGCATGAATACTGCTATTAAAACAATTGTCATTTTGAATTATTTTACTAGTTACCTGTATGTGTATGATCCCTGTCAATAAGTGTGTTTGTGCAACACTTGACTTGTTCAGATCTTGGGCTTTTACACCTTCCAAAGCTAATCCCATTTCCTAACACAACATCACCACTTCTGAGCTGCTAACATCTTTTTTTTTTTTTTTAAACCCCAGTCAGAAAGAAAAGCCAAGCTGTCCCACTTCCCACTGTGGTAACCCTAAAGCCCTTCCCAGTGTGTGGTCCCATGTCATCCCAGTTGGATGTCGGCTCCTGGTGGAAGGACTGTTTGGCTGGGCACCGTGGTGTAACGTGGGTCCAGTTTGGGCACAAAGCCTTTAAAGTCCCTGGAGGCCTGTGTCCCAAATATATCCAGCACCTGCCGGTTCATCAGAGCAAACCTAGCAGAGGAGACACAAGATAATCTATGATGATCGCTGTCATCTAAATAAGATTCAGTAAAGATCACTTAGGTTCGTGACTATCTTGTCCCATTTAGAAATATCAAAAAATGTTTGAATCTATTATCTGTAAATAAAACAATTAGACATTTTTCTCTGGTCTAGATACACAATTTTAAAATGAAAGCCTTTAATGACACTGACAGATTCCACACCAAATATCCATACCTGCCCTTAGTTAAACGCAGCAGGAACTTCCAGTATGAAGGCCTGAGGTTCTGCACTTCCATCACAGCCTGCGTAACAATAACAAGTCATACATTGTTTCTTTACTCAGCAGAAAAATGTGTGTGAAGCATATTTATGTATGTGTTACTTACAGCTTGAAAACAGATAGCAGTGGAGATGGCATATATGATAGTGTCTGCATGAGGAAAGTAAGGGAATCGGCCGGCCTCAATGCCCTTGAAGTACATGGTCTAAAAACAGAGAACATTCCACCTGCTGTTAATGATAAACTGAACATTCCAGATAAGATACAGATAAGCAAACACGTACACAAACATCCATGTCAACTTGGCAACAACTACCATTTTAAAAACATTTCTATATGGCTCCAAATAAAAGCAGCCATAATGTAAGTAAAGGCATAAATGCAGGATTAAGATGTTACCTTTAACATATCTATGTGTATAGTGTGCAATGTGTCAAAATGACTGATAATGGTTTAATACCAAAAATTGTGCTACAAATGATTAGTTGAAAGGAGAGATCACTGGCAGTATCAGGAAGCAACTTGTATCAAAACAACAGCTAAAAGAAATAAATCAGGTTAAGGGTCAGAGAGAAATTTAACTGACTTTCTGCACAGTTTTACAAATATCTAGGTTACTGCATATAAACATACCAATTGTACAAACTAAGCAGTGTAAAATATTCAATAAAATCCCTAAAATTAACTGATGTCTGACTCTAAAAGAGTCTTTGTGGTCACATCTGAAAACCTCTATATCATTTCTTAACTAGACACACAGAGATGTGTGTCAATGACCCTCACAATAATATTTAATATTTTAATATAAGGTTATTTATCATTTGAGATGATTTTTATTTTGTATGATATTCAGTCAATGTTGTTTATCCATCCTTGAAATGCAAGATTAATTTCTGTTTTGATATTTTCTTGACAATGCAATTGTATTTTTAATCCGTTGTTTCTGTGATGTTATATATGAATCTATTAGGGCTGTAGTCAACCAAAGAAAATCTTGGTCGACTAAAATTGTAAATAATCTGCGACTAATCGATTAGTCGCGGGGGGGGTGGGCACAGTGAATTCTGTATTTCTCTGTTTAGCGTCTTCAGGCTAGGCTAATCCATCGTTGCTAACTTTGGAGCTAACTCCCTTCACTTTTCCAGCACTTGGAGAAACAACACACGTGACTTTTCATCATTTAACTGACACACTGTAGTCTGTGCTGTACATTTACTGCCAGACTGACAACTCACCGCTAACCTTTTCCTCTGCTCCACTAGTATCCACCGTCACTTTCTCTGCGTCCAACTCGCTACATAAACATACTACGCAATGACGTATAACACAGTTGCTCGTTTCCCAGGCAACAACACAGCGGTTGACTCGCGCTGCACAGACTCCCAAACGCTAAATATTTCTGAATGAGTGGATATTTGGCATTTATTCTAGTATTAAAAATATTTTTTGGCCTGGCGGGGGTTCTTGTTAATATAATCATAGGAGAAACACTGAAAAGTTCAGTACATTTAATAAATGCTCAGTAACGGAGTTAGACCTCCGGAGTTTGGAAGAGTCCAAAGATGTGTAAACAGCGGGGGTGTTTTGAATACAAAATCCCGTTTTCAAAAGGTAGTTTGTTGGTCTGTCCCCCCGCTGCAGGAAAATAATGGATTAATCCCAGAAAGCTGCTGATGTAGCACTTTTCTCCTTATGAAAGTAGAGATAGAGATACAAGGAGATTAGCCGACCAATGAGAATTTAGTCGGATGAGAGAGTATCGACCAATTAATCGACTAGTCGACCAACAGACTACAGCCCTAGAATCTATATATGAATATATGATTGATCTTTTACCTCCACCAGCTTTGAGAAGAGATACATGGATATCGTTGTGCTTTTGTAGAAGAACATTGAAGTTCCAGCCAGGAAGCCTTGAAAGACAGAGAAGAAAGGCAGAGACAAAATCAGCTGAGAAACGACAAAATCAGAGGAAGATTGTTCAAAAAAGCATTATATTTGACAGTTTACACAATCTTGTCTTACCAGCTACCAGTGCATGGAGTTCATCGTCAATATCACGCATCCAGCGCAGCAAGCAGCTTGTTCCCTGAGTGAAAGATGAAAAAATAAACAACATAATACTCACAAGGCAACACAAGAAATACTAAGGTAGGAAAGAAATGGGGAATGCTAACAAAAATGAGAGAAAAATTCTAACAGATTACAGATCAAATGTGTCTCTGAGGAGAGGGGAAACAGAAATATATATTGTAGATTATATATTCTGATACTTTGGCACAATTGTTTGTAAATCTTTTTGCTACTTAAGCACCTGAAAGCAAGAAAGTAAGCATAAAAAGTACCTTGTAGATACTGACGAAAGACCCTAGAAAGGCTCCTAGCTGGAAGTTCTCTTTGTTGTAGAAGACGGACGGGAGCCGTGAAGGTTTAGAGAACATCTGTCTGAAAGCTGAGGGCACTTTTAGACAACACTGAATCAGGTATCCAACACTGAACATCCTGACAAAACCCTGGACAGAAAAAAAAGGATATAGGAATATAAATAGAATTTGAGCACTATAAATCCATCAACACAAAGAGTAATATCTTGGGTAAGAAAATGTCTTACTTTAACACAGTAGGATATGCAGTTGTCCTGGTAATGTTTACAACATCTGTGTCTTGGACCATGTTTGCATCTGGATTATTAAAAAAAAAAAAAAAAGAATAAATATTGAGCAGCCTGTGCAACTTCACAAGTGTTTGTGTGTCTATGTAAAAGTGTGTATTCCCTCACATTGACTCTAGCAGTTCCCTGGTGTATGCTACCAAAGTTTTCCTCCTGGGGTTGGGCCTTTCTGCTGGTGCCTGTGAATCCTTGGTCTCTACAGCAGCTGTCCTCTCAAGGGGCCTTGTGTGAGTGTGTTCTGCCACCACAGAGTGAGATGGAATCTCTTCCTTGCCGATGATGAACCTGTGAGAGAAAATGCACACCACTTGTGTGAGCTTTACCAAAATACCATCAGCTATATAAATAAAGACATCAATAGGAACCGGGGCAACTTACTTTAACGCAGAGAATGCAAAGCCTTTGAGACCATCTTTACTCCTGCAGTGTGAAACACACATTTTAACTCAAAACATCAGACCTTGTTTCATAATAACAAAATGATCAATATTCCACATTTCACTTTAACAACCTGAAGAAGAACATGTAGAGAGATGCAGTAATGCAGAACAGGAGCACCTAGAGGGAAGCAGAGATGGAAAGAGAGAATCAGGACAGCAGGTGAAACATAAACGACTCATTTCATCATCATGATGGGGAAAGCCAATAAATACATGGAGGTCATCAGAGGCTATTTGTTTCTTTGTTTTTTTTAAGCAACAATCCAATTACTGTCATTGCCATGTTGAACATATGGTCAAACCAAGATGACAGTAACACATTTTATCTTCAAGAGACACAGACTACTCTCAAGTTTAACAGAAATGTACTTCATAATTCGACAAATATGATCACAAATCCTTTATAATATTTAATGACACAAGCACATGTATGTCTTTGTTGCTTGTGTGAACAAACACATTTGATACTAGCGACATGTGCAAGAAAACTGAGTACACTCTATTGCCCGACCTGAGCCTATCCTGCAGCTATCAATTGAGCAGTGTTTACCTAATGTTAAGTTTAAAATGTGTTGTAGTCATTAGCAACTCTATTCACAAAGAAGCCAGTTATTTCTAGCGACCAAAGCTAAAATAAGAAGCTAATTTACCCGGAGAGAGACAAGGCCCTACTGTAAGCAACTATTATTCAGCTCCCTTCACTTTCAGCTAGACCAAACCTCCCTCTCGTCTTACCTCGCCATGTTTAATGGGTTTAATGATACCTCTCGTCACTGCCATACGAAACAAGGTCTCAGTGGCCTGACAAGAAGAGTATTCTGTTAGTTATATACAATGTGTGACAAAAACAGACAATGTGTTATATAAATCTTACATACAACATGAAATGTTTAAAATGAACAGAGAAAGTCTCACAAGATTTGTCATGTATATCGTCAGCAGTCCTCTCCTGGCAGGGGAAAGAAAGGGAGAATGCATATAGATTCTCAACAAGCACAACGTCAATACTTCCAATACTTCAGATGTGTCCAATAACTCCAGGGTTGTACTTAACAGACTTTTTTTTTTTTTTAATTCAGACAAAGGTTGACTTTCAGACACTAGGGGATCAAAGCTAAATATAGTTAAGTAAATATAGAAAGTAGATAGACAGGAATCTCACCTGCTCTTGCGTTCCAGGAGGATGGCAATATAGGAGGCAGGCAGTGCTGAGCCAAACCCGGCAGACCAGGAGTAAAACCCTCCCAAAAGTTTCCTTAAATCAGAAATATACAGTGTTATTTCTGTGTGTGCATGTTATTCTTAACCTGAAGTAATGGAATAAAGCACACAGTGAACATTGAGCTTCTTTTAAGCTTAGTTTATGCTATGAACAATTAATTTCCAATGACACACTAGTCCACAGATGCATCAGGTTAGCTTCTGAACTTTTTCATTTAATGCATTTATTTCAACTGAGCTGAAGCAAGAAGCAAGAAGTCAACGAGCATTACTGGAAGAACTTCATTGTCCTCGGGACTTCCAAGGTCCTGGCTGAGTACAGTTCATAGATTCTGAGCTTCAAAATGTGACGTGTAACTTAAATATACAAATAAATACTGTGCTTTTTAAATATATCGACTCACTAGCAAAATAACTCGATTAGGAAGAGAAATAAAAAGTCAGATAGAATCTCATGATTTAAAGCTCACATGGTAGTAACCCTATGAGAATGATATTGGTGTGAATTCTTATTTTCTTAGGTATTCTTAGGTTTTTTTGTAAAATAAGCCACACACACACAAACATTGTAAAAATTATTTTAAATTTTTGTATTAATAAAAACAACACTTTTTACTCTGTCTGTGTTGTATTCCTTTGGGAAGTAAGGAAGTAAGTAAGGAAGTACAGTAAACTTATTTAAAAAGCGCCTTTAGTAGATTTGTAAACTCAAAGCGCTGTGACCGAGTAGGTCTCTCTGCGGACTTGCAATATCTACAACACATCCACATTACATTACACACCCACTTGGTTAGGTTTACGCATGAGCAGTGAGATGGTAAGAGGGGTGGATCTGGACATGGACCTGGTAAAGGTTTCACAAATCTGAAAGTGGGTTTAAAGAGCATTAAGGTTTTTGCATTCCCTTTTTCATAAGTGTAAGTGATAAAAAAAAACTGAGAATCCACCATTAAATTTTAACCCTGAATTGGAAGCTGTGAATCAAAAAAAGAGAAAAACCACAACAGTGCAGTGAGAAAGAGTGTGTACATTGACACCTGCTAACCTGAGAATGCAGAAGAAAACAATGTAGAGACCTCCATTGGCAGTGAGGAAAGAGGAAGACTGTAGAATCTCAGGGAGGAGTCTTTTTATATAGTAATCCTTCTTCCTTCTCCTTAGAACCGCTGCTATCTGCAACACATAGAGGTGGCTGTCAGTTACTGCTGTCACAAATCACTGCACGGAAGCTGAGCAAACTTGTTGTTCAACCGAGGTAAACTTTACCCTTGAGACCTAAGCTAATTAAAGATCTGAAGATACGAGATAAGCTTCCCCATTTGACACCAAAAACTGACATGAGGACTTAACAAAACCGGATTTAACTGACTTTAACGCTGGAATTCGTCTGTGCGTGTATGTCAAATGTTATTTATAGTTAACTACCTTACTGTTTAATTAACATAAGTGTATGTCATGTAGTGTTTTTAAAGAGTGGCATGGTGCCTGCAATTTGTTTGTCTTTTTGCACGTCCATAAACTTGAATTTAAAGCTAATTAAGAGTGTCAGCTAATATTTACGACGTTTTCCCAGAACTAAGGTTAGTTAGCCTCACTTGGTTGGCTAATGTTAGCTAACTTTAGCTTCATGAGTCTAACCTAACATTAACATGTCCAAATATGTGCGGTCAAACGGCAACACTTACCAGATAAAGAGGGGCATATATTTTGAAGGAAACCTCCAAAGCACTCCTGGTTACATCCACTGCAGACTGCACACACGACGGGCTCCAGGTATGACCGATCTCGTAGCAGCTGTGCGGTATCTTACTGAGAGCAGCCATGTCTGTACCCTGACGACCAACAGCAGGGAGGCGGCGACGCGCTACCGTGCGCGTTCACTGTTTGACAGGAGGTGCGCGGTCACGCTAAAGCATTGTGAACGGCGCTGTTTGGGCCATAATCAATAAACTTTATGATGGATCAGTGATTAACTATACATTGGTGAATTATTGTCCCTGTCTAGTGTTTTATTTTATATTAAACCTTCACTTCACTTCAACACTATACTCTTCTCACTAAGAATATATATATATATTTTTTTTTACATATTTTTCTTGTAAAATCGTTCGTTATTTGTGACTACTTAATTTTGTGTATACTTTTGACTTTTATGCACCACAACACCAAGTTCCCTGTATGTGCAAACCCTCTTGGCTATAAACCTGATTCTGATTCTGATATATAATTGATCATAATTATCATCATCATTAACCTGTAGAACTGAAATGGACAATTGGCTCAGCTAAAATTTAAATTCATTTTGTACAGATAAATGTAGAATAATAATAAAGCTACAGCATATGTAGGCTATTAATAACTAATTTATGACTTGCTATCATAATACTTGGAAACTAGATTCAGCTTCAAACATGTTTGCTCAAACCTGAGTTCTCCAACAGATTAACGTTAATGAGGGGGAAAGATCAACATTCATTAAAACCACAATCAGAGAGATTAAGAGATGGGAGTGATAAGATGTAAGAGGTCTGTTCAGGTTCAATTCCCCACCTGCTCACTTTGGATAGAACTTCAGCCAAATGCCAGTTTGTGATGACAGTGTAAATCTGCCTAAATCTTCAACTAAATGCTTAAATCTGGAATCAGATTAGGCCTTATCTGACACAAGATGTTATCCATCATTGTATAAAGTGTGTTAGGCCTTCTCTCTCAACTGGAGGCATGTGGAACATACACACGTGACTTTGGTATATTTTGCCTCTTTTGTTAGACTGTAACATAATTAACAGCACACAGATCCACTAATCAGCTTGGAAACATCATGGCAATTTGACAGTTTTGACTCAGATGAGCTGAAATGTATTACCTTATGGTATAATATTAAATTAGCCAGGAGACAGCAAGTTGCATTTCCAGAGATTCCCATCACACAGAGAAGCGCTGGGCTGGAGCCTGACTGAGAATAAATTACAGCACAGGTGATCTTGTGGAACAAAGTGTTCTTTCTGTGGGCTTGGAATTCAAGGGGTTTGATAAGACAAACAAGAATACACCCAACACCTGAGCTGAGGGACTTGACCCAGATGACAAAAGCACATCACAGATTAATAATAGTATAGTATAGTAATAGTACTATGGGTGTTTATTTTCAGTTTTGCTGCTTTATTTTCCTGCACCCAAAGCACATTGTCTTTGCACTGAATCACTACTGCGCTTGGGGTACAGATTGTACTGACAGATTTGTGGGGATTATCAGAAATAGGAAACTCAGGGATCAGAGTCAACAGAACAAATGAGGGGGACAAAACCAGAGTGACTAGAATATTTATGCTGTTTGTGTATCACCACAGTGTCCTGGGTTTGCTCTGTAATGACAATGCCATCAATTCACCCTTTTCTCAACAATTGTACTGCACAGAGCTGGTCAGCAGGTGTCAGCCTCACTCCTTTGATAATGGTGAGGTATGACAAAGCTTCAGGTTGACAGATGCATAAGTATCATTGTTAGACAGTAGATTCTGGATGGATTGAGAGGAATGTGCATTATCAGGACTTTAACAAGTGGATTTCCACTTGTTAACATAATTTAATGTGTTGACATCACTTGATAGCCTGTTATGTGAATGCACCATGGCTGGTGTAGGATTAACTGTTTTTTCCCACTAGAGATTTTTTCAGAGAGATTTGGGGATTAGTCAGACAAGGTAAGCGCAGGAAAAACCTTTATTTAAAGAAAGAAAGTTCCACATTATAGCTATTCACATAGGCTAGCTATAATATTGCCGTTTTTGTATTCAGTTTCAAAATAAGGGCGTAGTCCCAATGAAATGTTGTTTAGAACTCGTACATTAAGTTTGTTGGCAGTGAAATTCGACGCAACTTTAACCTTAATCCCATCCACAGGGAAACTGGGAAACAAAGGTCTACTTTTTCATAATTCAACGGTTCTCTATTTTAACATTTCAGTTTTTATGACTTCTTGAATGAGTTTGCTCCTGAAGACTTTCGGTTTCTGTTTTAATCAGTGCTTTCTTTAAATACCAATGGTGTATCGTCAAAATCACCAAATTCGACATACGCAGTTTTAATAGATGGAACTATTGAGTTTTGTTTGTCATGGGTCCGAATTTTAAATATCACACACTATCAGGGGGGTAGGGGCACTCTGTCAGTCATTTTGAAGGCTTTGTGGAAAGATTGTGCTATAAATCTACAACTTTATTACAGAAAAATATATTTTTTTCATTTTACACAATATGCAAATTAACAGTAACTTTCCTAATCTAATAATAATTGATTTTTTGTTTGTTTGTTTATTTGTTTGTTTGTTTGCTTGTTTTTCAGATAACGTTAATTATATAAAAAAATAATGTTTGGAGGGTTAACATTTTGCTGTGAGGGTTGTTTCTTACAGTAGTTTATTCTCAGCCTATAGTCATTATATATTAATAAGAGTTAAACATAAAGAGTTTATCTGTTTTCTGCAAGTCTAACAACATCTAGAAAACTGTATAGACCAGCTGGGTGCTTATTCATCACCTGTTGAAACCTGACAGCCAACTCATTGAACCCCATGATGCTTATGTCATGCATTTTTTTTCTTACGTATATCCATTAGGGTACCTTAATTTCCCAGTAGGCTGTCTCTAAACCTTCATATAATAATTAACGCGAGAAGATTGAATGGTTATTATCCCTGCACCTCTGATACGAGAGGAGGCGGTCACAGTCCCACTGTTGCTGCTCTGGGGCTGAACAGCAAATCTGTTTTCGTTTGCAGTTACACAAGTCTAGTAGCGTGCCTGCATGGAGGAGGCAGCGGAAGTTTGCAATTTTTCTTTTTGAGACCAAAACCCGCTCTCCACACTCTAACTAAGCAATCGTTCGAACATGGGAAGGACTTTGTGGCTGCTGGTGAGTTGTTCGTTGTTTCTCGTCTCCTCCGGTGCTGAAGGGAAGCACAGCAGGGAAAGAGTTTACTATGTGGGGATCATTGAGGACTCGTGGAATTATGCGCCAAGTGGAAAAAACCTGCTGAACGGGTTCAACGTCGAAAATGATGAGTGAGTTTCTGATATGGTTATTTTGGAAAATTATGTGCGGAGAGTGGACACATTGAAATGCATGTGAGTGTGATTTAATTTAAATATCTAATTCAGACAGAAGAGTTCAGAGTTGAGGATTTTAAATGATGTGTAACCCCCCAAATGCCCAATCTAATAACAGAGATTAACAAAAAGAAAAGAAAAAAAGTTTTAGGTCCAAAGTGATGTCATCCTTTCAGGGTGTGATAGTGTCTAGACAACCCGGTCTACTTCTAACGGGGTTGTTGTGTACTTTGCTGGCTGGAGGACAGTGCTTGACTGACTAATAATGAATGACTGTCTTTTAGAGATTAGAGGCTTCTTTTGCTGACAGCTGCTTCCCATGTAAATGAGAATTTGCATCACATTATCAATACTGTGGTCCTACATGTAAAGTTACTGTGACTTAAGAAAGGAGAGAAATATGTAAAAGGCTGTGACATTTGACATCTGTATGACATCTGTATGTAATTGTGATGAATGACTAATGTATTTTGTAGTCAAGTTTTAGATGGACAGCCGAGCCCAGATAATCATGATGTTATCATTTACAGTCATTGTTATAATTTTTGATCACAGTTCAGATAGCTGAATGGGGGGTATCTATGAAATAAAAATGAATGGAGTACCTGCCAGTTTTTATTTTAGTGCCAGTTTGTTCACATAGTGATGTTTTAGGAGTTCAAACTTACTGTAAAACATTCTAACCTCCCGTAAGTGAGCTAAATAAGTTAGAATCATAACACCCACCTGCATCCTTGCAAAACGATGGACTTCCCCTACTGACTACAGCCAGCTTCCTCTCAGGGAGCCAGCCAGCTTCCCCTCAGGGAGCACTCAAAGCATATTCAAGCATATCCAACATTACGCAACATTGCTTGTACTCATACCAAGCTATTTTTGGCATACATTGAGTAATATTTTTGAATTTTCTCCAAACATCATATTAACTATTATCATAATACTTTCCTGTTTTGTTATGTCCTTTGTCCTGCAACTGTAGCCGAGTTGGGTTTTATGTGCACACTGTCCACCTTCTTTGAGTTTGGATGGATTTTTGGGATATTTAATCCATAGACAAGATTTATACAGTAGCACAAATTGCGTCCACCACAGCTCCAGTAACAGGTTATTATCTCGCTGAGACGTGTAATCACAAAGTCTAATTTGTTAGATAACTGCAACCAGATGTAATTTGTTAAGATGCATCACAGCTAGAATTAAGGGATTCATGACTTAGTCCATATTTTTTTTAATGAAATTTAGCCCGTTATTGACAACAAATGATAAAATAGTAATGACAATGATAAAAGATCAATCTGAGCCTGTTGTGAAATATCAATGCATAAAATAATGCACAAAAAATCATAGTGTGCTACAGTGGCACCACACCTTTTGGTATACTTGTATTTCACTTTTTTATACTTGTAATACTTTGCATACAGTTGTATAGTTAGTTACAGTCATATTGTCTATATCTTGATGTCTGTGTATAATGTTTTAATACTTACAGATTAGATCACAAATGCCTTTATTGTGTGGCTCTCTTGTTTTTTTTAACTTATTAATGCTTATTCATGCTACCCATTTTTTATATACCATATCATATCATTCAAATCTTGTTATATGACAATAAACTGACCATGATCTTGAGAAATACCCAAAGCAGAAGTAATATTTGTCTCTCTTGTTCTTATACACTCCTCTTGTGTAACTATTGCTCTATCTGTATCTCTTACACTCTTTTTTTCTTTCATCTGTTTCTATTACAGAATTGCTTATATATTCCTGGAAAATGGACCCCACAGTATTGGCAGTGTTTACAAGAAGGCTATGTTCCGACAGTTTACAGATGCCACATACACCAAACTGGCCCCCCGACCCGACTGGTTGGGCTTCCTGGGGCCCATACTGCGGGCTGAGGTTGATGATGTTATCATAGTCCACCTAAAGAACTTTGCATCCAGGAACTACTCTATGCATCCCCACGGAGTTTTCTATGAGAAGAATGCAGAGGGTAAAGCACACGTATTGCATCCACACACTGAGAGACGTGCAATATCAAAGAGATATCATTCAGGGTTTGATTCTTAAAAGGTTTTCCACTAAAGTGAGATATCCCATCAGATAGAAATGACACCCGTTCATGGAAAATAATATAGCTATGTCAAATAGATTTACTGCTGAAATGTATAACAGTTTGTGTGTTAAAATGTTACAAAAACAACTGTAGAAAAAATCTAGATGATCAAGCAATTGTTTATATGATTTTGGCATTTCGAGTTAGGTTTCATGAATGATAGCAATGGTGATATTACCACAGATGTCTGAGAAAGGAAGTTCAAGTCAACAAGTCAACAAGGAAGTCAACAAGTGACACCATTCTGCTAAAAACAGATTCCCTGTGAGTATTTCGTTCAGGCCATGGCTTTATTCATTTTTCTCATGGAAAATGAAAAACTCCGAAAAGTATAATAAGAACATGCAGTACAAGATCATTATCAAGAGATACGTCTCACCAGACAGTCTTCAAGTTTTGGGATTACTTCAGAACAGCGTGAAATTTTAAGTCCAAAGGCTCAGTGATAACTTGGTAACTGGGTCTGCATTGTCAGAAACATTATCCAGGCACATGGATATGAGATCCATTATTGGATTCTTATTGCAAAAACTGTCTTTGACTAATACTCATCTAAAATTGTGTTGTCTTGGCATGTCTTGATTTTATTTGTTTCTGTGCTAGACTGTCAAAGAGTGGATTTAGGTCTGTGTGAGCGGAAATTGTGACAGAGCACAATTTAAACAACTGAGTGGCTCTTAAGTATTATGAACTTAATGAGTGTTTCAGAACAAGCCCCCTTCCCCCATCTGAGGAGATAGATCCTGCCCTACAAATTTCTAGAGCTACAGGAATTGAAGCCAAACTTCTGTTTTCATTTGCAGAAAGTAGATTATGGGTCCTGCTTTGGCTCTGTCGCCAGAATGTATAAATAGCCCCTTGATAAGGAAGGGAGAGACATATAGAGTGAAAATTTGGGATAGGGAAGGGAGAAGAAGGAAGGAAGAAGAGGAAGAAGATAAAAAAGGGTGGGATCAAACTCATAAAACCAACTGTGGTAAACTGTGTGATATGTACAAACTGGTACAGAGTTCACTGCCTTCTATCACCAAGACAAGTTTATGTATCACACAGTCACACATTGAGGTTGACAGAGATAAGACCAGTAGAGGAAATGAATATCACCTAAATGGATATCCATTATGGATATTTTCTGCGTTCTTTTGCTGCTTTCAGTTTCTGATTTTAAATGGTGAAGGCAAACTTTTTTATTTTATAACAACAAATGCTCCGTAGCCCTTTTGTTTTGTTTGTCTTCTGACATAAATTGGTAGTGGAAAGGCTCAACTGCACTTTAAACTGATATCAGCATAAATATCATATATTTGTTTATCAGGGGCACTCTATCCAGATGGAACATCAGGCAACTTGAAGAAGGACGATTCTGTTCCTCCGGGAGGAAGTTACACCTACCGCTGGGAGGTCAGACCAGAATTCGCCCCCACAAATGATGACGCCAATTGCCTGACCTGGGTTTACCACTCTCACGTAGATGCCCCCAGGGACATTACCTCAGGTCTTATAGGGGCACTGCTCACCTGCAAGAAAGGTTAGTGACTACATGTTAGGAACAACAGTATATTTATACAACTTTTTATTATTATCTTCTATTATTATTATTATTACTATTATTAAGACTGTATTTTTAAATTCCCTACAAAGTCAAATCAAATTTAATTGTATATCTCTTAATCTTAATTATAGTTACAATCTCCAAGCACTTCTTCTACTCGTAATAAAAGAAACACTCCCTAACCATAAGGCCTTAATGACAATAATGAACTGTCAAGAAAAACAAAGATGGTGGAAACCACAGGTAGAATTACAGAGAGATTCACCCCACTCTCAGGTCTGTCATGCATGATTGTTGCAGTTTTAAATGTGATTCTGTCTGTGCTTGATTACATAAATATGTAGGATTTTAACCCTTAGCTTGCATGTTTTGTCTGAGTCTCATCTTTCTCTTTCATTGCAGGAATCTTGAAGGAGACTAATGAATCAGTCCAGTCTGCCATAGAGTCGGCCCGCAATGATGTGGACCAGGACGTCTTCCTGATGTTCAACGTGGTGGATGAAAACTTGAGTTGGTACCTGAACGACAACATTCAGAACTGCGCTGATCCAGGTGGCATCGACCCCGAAAACCCAGACTTTGAGGAGTCAAACATGATGCATGGTGAGAGATTTGTGTTTTTCTGATTATTTAACTCTAAAACGATGGATTAACTTGGTTAACAAGAAAAAGATTACATATTCTGAAATGATTATTTTCTAAATTTATTTTAATTTTTTCACAACATCTAAAATACTCATCTCAGTTTTCATCCTGTCTCACATCCCTGCACCCTGTTGCCCCTACATCCTTTAATATCCTATGCTATATGAGTTGCTATTATAAAACTGAGCTGTCAGCATCATTACATTATTAATCATTAGTCTTTCACAATGAAGCCACTTCACATCAAACTTTACATTACTAATAATTTAAACATACTATATAAAAGAAGGTTTAAAGGTTGAATTTGCTCTGTTTGTCCTTCCCTCTAACATCTGCCTGTGTTTTTCTCTGTGTGACAGCTATTAATGGGTACATGTTTGGTAACCTGCCCGGAATTGAGTTATGCCAGGACCGTGCAGTGGCCTGGCATTTGTTTGGCATGGGTAATGAGGTAGACATTCACTCTGCCTTTTTTCATGGGAATACACTGCTGGACCGTGGCCACCGCACTGATGTCCTCAGCCTGTTCCCAGCCACATTTGCTACAGCTGAGATGGTCCCAAAGTCAGAAGGAAAGTGGTTGCTGACCTGCCAGGTTAATGACCACTTGAAAGGTAGGGCACCTGACCTTTAACCTCAGTGTCACCTTTGACCTCTCTACTCTGAGACTTTACAAGTTGTGCAGAGTTGCAGACAGCGGAGAGTGCATTTTTGTGAGGTACTGCTAAGCCATAATGTAACAAGCCTTTCCACACCAGGACTTGTACTTTAAACATGCCAAGACTTGCTATGCTGTATTTTATGGTCTGTTCAAAGTTTGTTGAACAGAGAACTGAATGAGCCATATCAGCTCAACTTCCAGAAGATAAGTAAGTTGTGTTATCTGAGCCCTGGAATATTTATTATTTTATGGACAATTAAATATGAACCTATAGATTTGTCAGGTTGGTTTTCAGCCATTAAGATTTCTTCAGGAAGGTTTCATCACAAGCATTTACTCTGCACTTATGAATTGTGGGCTGTAAGATGTTTTGTGTGTGTGTGTGTGTGTGTGTGTGTGTGTGTGTGTGTGTGTGTGTGTGTGTGTGTGTGTGTGTGTGTGTGTGTGTGTGTTTGTGTGTGTATCTCTTCATCTATTCCAGCTGGGATGCAGGCCTTTTATGAAGTGAAGTCATGTGACATTAAGGAGAGCCCCACAGGGAGGAATGCCATTGTAAGGAGTTACTACCTGGCAGCAGAGAAAGTCGAGTGGAACTATGCTCCGACAGGAAAAGATGTGATAAATAACATATCCCTTACTGACCCTGACAGGTGGGCAGACAACTTATTGAATTACGTGTTCCTAGGTTCCTTAAATTGGGAAAATATGTCTTAATTTTTCTGTCAGGTTGAAGATCCTAAACTAAAATTATGTTACAAATGTCTCCCGAACCTAATGCAGAGTAATCCCTGTGTTTTATAAGCATAGCTGTATTATTTTGTGAGTCAGGTATTTGATAAGAATATTGCAGTCTGAAAATACAGCCTCATTCTGCAAACCTCAGTTGTTTTAAGACTAAGGTGGAAGTACAGGAGCTAAATCACAGAGTAGATAGTCACTGTTTCATTTAGGGGTGAACTATCCCTTTAAGGCTTGCAAAACCTTAACAGAGTTGCTGGTCTGTGTGTATGGCCTCTGAACAGGGCTGATTACATTTGCTGGTCACTCCTGTTGCAAGGCAGTTTTGTGGTGTCTAGCGTAAACAGTGTGCGTAGTGATTCACTTGTTTTTCTGTCTTTGTTATTGTTCCTTGACCTAGCACAGCGAACCCCCTCTGACTAGCCCGCTGTTTGTTCTGGTCACTTTCTCTCTAGTATGAAATTCCACACCTTCGCTTCACCCAGGCCACTTTACAAAGCCACATCACTGTCTTGCTCATTTACAATGTATTGTGCCTCATATTCATTCTTCCTTTCCCACACTCCACACCCTTTCCTCTCAGGGCCTCAGAGATATTTTTTGGCAGAGATGACGGTAGGATTGGTGGGAGCTACATGAAGGTGATATACAAAGAATACACAGACAATACCTTCACCACCATAAAAACACCCACACCTGATTCTAGACACCTGGGACTCTTAGGTAAGGCCTGTCTTTTCATCAAGTATTACATTTGATTAAATCAAATGCCACACATCTGTACCTTATACTGTGTGGTACACTGGTGTCTTGTCTTTGACATATGTCTTCAAAACACACTTTTTCTGGTTACACTGGTCTTCTGCATTTGTCCAGGTCCGGTCCTGAGGGCAGAAGAAGGAGACACTCTCAGAGTGACATTCATGAATAAGGCTGATAGAAATTACAGCATTCAGCCTCACGGTTTGCACTATGACAAACGCTTTGAGGGAAGCAGCTATGAGGATGGTGAGAAAGCTACCAGTTACTTATAATTGCATCTCAAAATATGTCAAATTAAAATTGACATTGACTACAAACCTTGTTATTAGTAATCAGTAATTTTGCGATGTAAAAAGAAGGTATTTGTAATATAACTAATAATAACTATTATTGTTTTCACTGGACCTATAAGCTAAGTGATAAGGAAATGGATAGATGACTGAAGTGGTGCAGTTCTTTGTGCACAATAGGTGTTGACAAGCCTGGCTCCCACATTAGTCCAGGGGAAAGCTTCACCTACACGTGGCAGGTGCTGGAAGGTCCATCTTCATCTGATTCTCCGTGTATCCCCTACTTGTACTACTCTGGCACTCATGCTGCCGAGGACACCAACTCTGGATTAGTGGGACCTCTGCTCGTGTGCAAGAAAGGGACGTTGGGGGAGACAGGAAAGGAGGTTAATAAACACTCTCACACAGAGAAATATAGCAAATCATCTCTTTAAAGAATCTCTATAAATAGTAATTGTTTGCTTTTAAATGATTCAATCATGAATTGTCATTCATTTATTTTCAATCAGTTAATTGAATAATTGTTGCAGCACTACTGAAATTGAAGATTAAATGAAAGATTAATGATCCTCGTCCGGAAATTGGGCCATTGCAGATAAGATTGCTATAATGAGAACAAATATACTGTGCTGTAGATAATATAGCAAGTTAATTGTAACAACAAAACATGATGAGGAGAAAAAATTTTGATGCTATATTTACACTTGCATGTTTAAAGATATGTGAAAAAAGCTCTTAAAAAATGTTGTGGTGTTAATGATAGGGTGACTGTATGTGCTTTGTTAACAGAAAGGTGTGGATAAGGAGTTCTTCCTTCTGTTTTCTGTCATGGATGAAAATGTCAGCTTTTATTTGGAAGAGAATATCGAGAAGTTTGGCGTCCAAGTGTCAGATCCTCCTGATGAGGACTTCGAGGAGAGCAATAAGATGCATGGTAATCACTGTTTGGCAAATAGTGTGTTGTTGTATTTGATTAAAATATATTATATTAGATTGATACAGATTGTAACATTAGCATCATATTTCGAATGCCACTTCTGGTTTTGTATTTGGTATTTTCTTTTCATTTTAGCGGTAAATGGACTTATGTATGGGAACCTTCATGGACTGGAGATGTGTTTGGGGGACAAAGTTAGGTGGTACACCTTTGGCCTTGGTACAGAGGCAGACATCCATGGTGTTTATTTTGAGGGGAATACCTTCAAGAAGATGAACACAACCCGAGACACCCTCAGCCTGTTCCCTCACACCACTTCTACTGTTGCCATGCAACCAAACACTCCTGGTCAGTCATGTTACTCTTTATGTACACGCACTCATAAAACACCATATTCTTTTCTCTCATTGTCAGTGTCCATCCGTAGTTCAGGTTTTGTTTTTTTGCAAACCTGCTTAGTTAACCTTGTGTGTTTTTCAGAGTCATACACCTGCAAAGTACTTTACACCCAACACTTGACAACAGGAAGTGTAGTCTACTCATCTGTAACCATGACGCAAATTGATGCAGGAAATATCAAAACTGTGTATTGTATTTAGTATTTATGTTATCTACAGTATGCTGAGATATATACCAGCCCAGTTAAAGGAAAAATGCTACAAAAAATCTCAAAAGTTTCAATCAAGACTACTTTCTAAGATCATCGCCTTTGTTTTGTGAATCAGTTTTACTTAGGTTTAGATCTTAAGGTTATGTTTCATGAAATTGGTGACATCAAATTTTTGCTACAGTCATGCCATGCATCAAGGGAAAAGAAAAAGTTCAGAATCAGTTCAGTGTAACAGAGGATACAGGACAGAGATTACATGTGACCTCATCTGTATGAGTTGCTGGAATTTCCGTTTCCCATTTGAATAACCTCAGCTACCAGAACCTCCCACAAATTGTTTGCTTGTAAGATACTGTGTTGATCTTCCTTTAGTACTCCAAGATAAACAAAGTAGCAGCAATATAAATTAAGAAGTAAACTTTAACATCCAGTAGCTCAGATAACACACAAACACTCTACAGGCATAGAACACAATAATAGTGATAATGTACAGTCTACTCATTTCAAGCTAACACTACACATGTAGACATATGTAACATGATGCAGCAAAGAATCCAGCCATCACCACATATCATTGGAATTCCCGAAATAGCATGCCAATTTTTCTGTATGGGGCCCAGAATGGGTTCACTGCAACAGTGCAGCAGTGCAAGACAAAAGCTGCAAACTAAGTGTGTTTTTTAGTTTATCATTTCTATGATAGTTGCCGTTATGGAATGTAACTAAGTACATTTACTCGAGTACTGTACTTAAGTACAAATTCCAGGTACTTTTACTTTACTTGAGTATTTCTATTTTATGCACCTTTGTAATTTATACCAGTACTTTTACTTTTTATACTTTAAGTATATTTTGCTGATAATACTTACATACTTTTATTTAAGGTTTTCAATGCAGGACTTTTACTTGTAGTGGAGTATTTTCACATTGTTGTACTGCTACTTTTACTTTAAGTAAAGGATCTGAATACTTCTTCCACCACTAGATAGTTCACACTTTTTGTTTGAAAGTCAAAGCATTATTATATTACATTCCTTTGCCTCTCAAATAAACTACTAAAGTGTGTTCAGAGAGCTACTTTACAAATGCTTGGGGTTTCTTTTTTCAACCACAGTGTGCTTCAGTTGCACATGCACATAGGGGAAGCTCTTTCTCAGGAAATATCTTCCTCTGGCCACAAAAATATCCATTCATGTGTCTAAATCCTTTTACCTCTCCTCATTTTGCTGACAGGTGTGTTTGAGGTGAGCTGCAGAGTAACAGATCACTACTCAGCAGGCATGAGGCAGCAGTACAAAGTGAGTAACTGCCCTGGACACAAGTTTAAACACCAACACACAGAGCCGACCAAGATCGTGCAGTATTTTATCAGTGCTGAAGAAATAGAGTGGGACTTCTCACCTGACAGAGTCTGGGAGCAGGAGAAAAACCATGGCACATTAGAGAACAGGTGTGTGATCAAGATAATTGTAGGATGATGTGTTTTGATGGCGGAGCCTGTGATTTGTGGCATAATTTATTACTGGTTGTTAATGGAAGCAAATTGGTACATGTCTCCCAGTCCAGGTAATACTTTCTTGGAGAAAGGGGAAAACAGAATTGGCTCGCGCTATAAGAAGGTGGTGTATAGAGAATACACTGATGAAACCTTCAAAGTTCAGAAGAAACGGGAGCAAAACCAACAACACTTGGGAATTATGGGTGAGCTTATCTGCTTTTTATGTCATTTTTGATCAAGAACAGATTGAATAAGGACCTCTATTCATGAATACATCCAGACATGCATGAGTTTTCTTTTACCCTGTAGGTCCAATAATCAAAGCAGAGGTAGGAGAGCAGATCGTGATCGCATTCAAGAACAAAGCCAGCCGGCCGTATTCAATAAGTGCACACGGAGTAAAGGCCAGTGGCGGGCACGTTCACGTCAAACCTGGTGAGAAACATATATATATATAATATATAAATAAATAGATTAAATAAAATGCATAATGTCGCTTGTGTTTTCTCAAAAAGGGATAGAGCTGCAAAACATTGACCTTTTCTCAGATGCAGTGAAATTGATATTTGTTTGTCTATGTTTGTTCTCTTCCCTTCAGGCCACATAGTCGAGTTGACGTGGGATGTTCTTAAAAGCTCTGGTCCAGGGGTCTCAGATCCTGACTGCATCTCCTACGCCTACTACTCCACTGTAAATTTCATTAAGGTACATGTTGCCTGTATACAGTGAAAGTCACATGGACGCAGACAATTCACACTGTGTGCAAAAAAACTGTTTTTAATTAACTTGCAATGGGTGTTGAAATATTAGATGTTTGTGACAGAGCAGGTTTATTTGTTGTTGTTCAGGATCTATACAGTGGTCTTCTGGGGCCTCTGGTGGTGTGCAGACCCGGGACTCTGCGAGGTAAGGGGCCTGACAGACATAGGGATGACGTGAAGGAGTTTGCTCTACTTTTTATGGTGTATGACGAAAACCAGTCCTGGTACTTGAAAGACAACATCAAAACATACCTCAATGACGACCCTGATACCTTCGAGCCAGATGAAGAGTTTGAGGAGAGTAACATGATGCACGGTAAGAGATAAGAAGAGTGGGAGGGGGACGCACACAGAGTAAAACTCTCTTATCTGTGAAATAATTTAACTCATTGGATTGGCATGAAATTTGGTGCACACATTCATGTCCCCCTGAACTGTTACAAATTTGGTGATCCCTCAGCTTTTCATCTAGTGCCATCATCAGGTCAAAATTTTAATTTATCCAATACTTTGGTTTATGACCTAATACAAGCCATTATATTAAAAGTAATATAATAATCACAATAATTATGATAATGCTATGTAATTAAAACACAATGGCAATTTCCAGTGCAAGAGTGTATAAACTTATAATTACTCAAATACACAGGTATATGAAAACACATATTTCAGGCACAAAATCTTGTTCTCAGTGGGAATGACCAAAAATCAAACAATAGTTCAATTAAATTCAATTCAATATAGGACTCATTCATTCTTATGCAATTAAGCTTTAATTAAGTGTTTTTATGTTTTCGTTGTTTAACGTTGTCATAAATTATGGTTACATTGAGTATCTGCACATCACTGTCTGATTCTATGTGTTTTGGAGTGTGTGGTAATCTCCATGTGTGAAATGTTTGATGAAGGGATCAATGGTATGCTGTACGGTAACCTCCATGGACTGGAGATGACGCAGGGCCAGAAAGTTGACTGGTATCTACTTGGCATGGGCAACGAAGTGGACATGCACACCGTTCACTTCCACGCTGAGACTTTTACTTACAAGGTCAGCCTCACCATCATAAATAAAGGAATGAAGTGGATTTGGAACATAAAAAATACCCCACAGTCCTCCACAGTCACACAGTGTAGAACTGGTCTATTTCATTTAAATGAAATAGTGAGATTATGATATTGGATGTGATTGTTATTACGTTCACATAAGAAGAGTCAGTTTCTTTGCTCAGTGATTATTTCCTCTTCTTTCTTCCTTGTTCCCCTCTGACTTCTGTATATTATCTGTGTGTGTGTGTGTGTGTATTAGACGGACCGCGTGCACCGTGCAGACGTCTTTGACCTCTTCCCCGGGACTTTCCAGACTGTGGAGATGGTGGCTGGAAACCCAGGGACTTGGTTTCTCCACTGTCATGTGACTGACCACATTCACGCTGGCATGGAGACCACTTTCACCATCAAAGGTGTGTATTCATGTGCAAATGATGATGTATATATGTCAGTATCACACGTGCATGTGCATTCACATATGGGACATAGTTACTGAAGAGGATTTCTTTAACATGTAACTTTTCCTCTCTTTCAGTTCCAGAAACCTCCTCACATGGTAAGATCTGTTTGATATGTTTGACTAAATGACGCACACAAGATTGCACTCTGTTGATATTTTAAATATGCTCGTCACTTGTTACATTCACGTTACATCACATTAAATCTAAATTATATGAATATTTATTTTAATCAACATTAAAGGAGTGTTGTGGACTTGCTGTATTCATGTGCAAATGATGATGTATGTATGTCAGTATCACACGTGCATGTGCATTCACATATGTGACATAGTTACTGAAGAGGATTTCTTTAACATGTAACTTTTGCTCTTTTTCAGTTCCAGAAACCCCCTCACATGGTAAGATCTGTTTGATATGTTTGACTAAATGACACACACAAGATTGCACTCTGTTGATATTTTAAATATGCTCGTCACTTGTTACATTCACGTTACATCACATTAAATCTAAATTATATGGATATTTATTTCAATTGACATTAAAGGAGTGTTGTGGACTTGCTGTATTCATGTGCAAATGATGATGTATATATGTCAGTATCATGTGCATGTGCATTCACATATGGGACATAGTTACTGAAGAGGATTTCTTTAACATGTAACTTTTGCTCTTTTTCAGTTCCAGAAACCCCCTCACATGGTAAGATCTGTTTGATATGTTTGACTAAATGACACACACAACATTGCACTCTGTTGATATTTTAAATATGCTTGTCACTTGTTAGCACATTCACGTTACATCACATTAAATCTAAATTATATGAATATTTATTTCAATTGACATTAAAGGAGTGTTGTGGAATTGCTGTATTCATGTGCAAATGATGATGTATTTATGTCAGTATCACGTGCATGTGCATTCACATATGGGACATAGTTACTGAAGAGGATTTCTTTAACATGTAATTTTTCCTCTTTTTCAGTTCCAGAAACCCCCTCACATGGTAAGATCCGTTTGATATGTTTGACTAAATGACACACACATGATGAATGAAATTATTATTGATCAATAAGGAGACAGAACTCACACAAAGGGAATCATTCCTCTACCTTGGTATATAAAGCCAAACTGACCTTTTTATAGTCTTTAAAGATAAAGAAATGATCATCGATTAGTCAAATTTATGGATTACAGCCAACGGCAAACAGCCATGAGATACATTTACATGCACATGTATGTTAACTAAGAGCCACCTCACCTAAAGACACAAACCAAGCAAGAGCCTAAAGCCACATGTGACATTTTGACCCCTTAACATCCTGTCCTGTTTACTCCAAGACACAATGGTGCCATATTTGGGCCTAAGCCATGATGGAAAGAGAATTAGGCCTCCTAAGGCACATTCCTTCACTCAGGCACATGCATACATTTGCAAAGGAGAAAAGTAATAATTATCCTTACACATCTCTGGACATTAAAATGATAAGACAATCCTTTGGTCTTTTATTACCTTTACAGGAGATGATTAAAAAATATTTTCAGTAGGTAAGTATAATGACAACTGTAGTGATTGTATCAAACAATATCACTGTGTTGTCTTGTGTCATTTTAAGGGACTATTTTGTTTACAAGTTTAATTAATTTACTACAAATCATGTATATTTAACATTTGTGCAGGTCATCATCGAATCTTAGCTATCCAGACGTTTTCATGTGTTTTTCCTGCAGTTACAGACAGGCATTGCGATAACCATCAATTAGCAGACTCTTGAAATTTGCTTATGTTGTTTAATCCATCATTTCTACATTCGTTTTGGTTGTTGTTACATTATTATATATTCAAATGTCTGTGCTACATCACTCTAACAAAAATAATTTAATACTGGCAATTGTGATAATAATGAATGTAGACTTCATGTTCGCTGTGATAGAAAGCACAACTCATGCACGTTTCAAGAGTGTGTTAATTCACTTCCATATAATATGGAAATGAATAGAAACCAATGGATGCCTGAAAATGTAGACAAAATACAGTGCATCCAAATTCCTAAGTAGCGTCATTTGTTTCTGTGATATAAAGACTATTATAGTGTAATTTGCTCTCTCTGATCATGGCCATAACATACTATTCATTTCTCTCTTTCTAGGTCAACAAAAGTCAAAAAACCCGACAGCAGGTATTGGACTTTCTCTGTCTGTGCTGTTATGCAATGGATGTTTTGTTAAATGTGATCTATCTTTGCTTAGCTGAACGTATTGGATATAGCAAAACAAAACATGCCTTTCTGTGTCATGCATGCCTTTAGAGTTGTGACACTGTTAAAAGATATAGTCCAGCACATATAAATTCTTGATGATATGAACTTTGATAAAGATTAAATCAAATGCCAAGATACATTTTTGCATTAATGCTTTCTGTCATAAAGACCCTATTAGACAAAATGAATATAGTATAACATATAATATACAGTAATAAATCTGAGATGTTTGGGTAAACTGCAACATTGAATGCATCACTAAGTAACAAATCATGTTATTTCAATTATATGACAAGAACACACTGGTGAGTTTATGACTCAGGTTGTACATTTAAGGGCAGTTTTGATAATGAAAGATTCAGAATGTAGATAGCACATCATTGATGTAAAATGTTCCATTGTTGGCTCATCATGTCCCTCCTGTCTTCCTTTTCCATTCTCTTATCTAGCCACCAATCCTGATGCAGCACCAGGTACTGAAAGCTGCATAATGACTCTACTGCTCTCACTGGCACTTGGTCTTATGGCTAGTGGGCTAAATTGGCTGCACTAATGGAGGGACTATGACACTGGATTGTATGTGTGGTTGTCATTAATGCACTATTTTGCAAAAAAAAAAAAAAAAAAAAACAGGGGAAAAATCACTGTTGTGTATGTGTTTGTGAGAGATTATATGTGTAAATATTAAGCAATTATCAAGCCAGTCAAACTACTGTATATCAACAGTTGTACAATCATGTATAAAAGTTAAAGGTTCAAAGTTTATTTTATTTACTCTGTCTTAAAGAATCAATTTATATTTGTAGGTTGTTTCTGTATTGCTTTAGTTTTCTGGCATTTTGCACTGTGTTTGGTGTGATTTGTGTGGCTGGCTTTGCAAAGTGATATTGTACCAAATATTTGATTTCAATTATAAATGTGCAATAAAGACATTTTAGCTTTGCTGTGATATTTGTGTTCATTGTCATATGTCGTTTTTTCTGTCATGTGGTAGCTTTACCAAGCACCACAAGGTGGCGTTAATTCAATTTGAAAATAAAAAAGTTGCTGAGAAAACAGGACTATTCTGCATACTCACCTTAAGCTCCTGTGGAGAATTGAAAAGTTATTTTTCATTAATTTTACAATGATATTGTAATTCAATTACATCTCACATGACTAAATTCTGTCTTGAAAGTCTGTGGTGTATAGGTGGCTGATCAGATCAATAAATGATTTTGATGGTGTAGGAAATAAAACACAGCATTATTGAGGAATTGTAATGAGTTTGTAAATAACTGTTAATTAATGAAAGATAGTGATACATCCACTTGTGGTATCACCAGCAGATGATCTGTTAATGGTTGATATGCACACAGTCTGATTGGTTAATCTAGGACTGATAGATCAAATTCTCCATCACCATGAATGATTTTATAGGATGCCAGATTAAAAGAAAATTTGAATTTCAAACTGGGTGGTTTTTATCTTTAATCTGAAACACTGATCACAGTAACTGTTTAAATTACCATATCAGTGTTACTCAGATAGGGTTCACTGTTGGTCACTCAGTGGTTTATTTGCATAGATTAAGGGTCAGTGCAGCATAGTGTTAACGTACTGCAAATGTGCAACCATTTGGCTCCAACTTGCAAAACAGTTTTTGACTGTCAATGATGATGATTTAACCCTCATTTTCAAACAAACAATAATTTGCCTCAGAGACCTAAAGCAGGTAGTTGTATATTTTTTAGGCGAGAGACCAACATTTAAAACTCAGTTTTGTTTGAATAAATCTTCCAGTTTCATTGTTTTTCACTTTCATATTTATGTGTTTTTCCATGACACGAAATAGCAGGGCCAGCCCTGACTTTGTAAGTGCCCTAGGCCAGATTTTAGATTGGAGCTCCAATAGATTTAGATCAAAGCCCCCAGAAAAGTGCAATAATAGCACCTGCAGTCCAAGAACTTCAAAAATGAATTTCAACTAAAATGAAGTGCAACATTGTTACTTTCAGACAATGTTCAACCAATAATTATTTGAAAAACAAACCAGATGAAAACCTATGAACATCAATGGGGGAAAAAAGAGAGGAAAAATCTTAAAGAACAGAAAACAAGTGTGTATTTTCAAAAGCTTTACACAAGCACACCTGTCACTATAGTGATAGATGTTATGATAGTGACAGGTGTGACCATAAGCGAAAAAAAGGCATGAGCCGCCCCTGCCAAATGGAACAATCATCAGGCACATTGCCATCAATGCAACATTAAGGGTTAACCCTGTGCAAGATGATGAGAAATGACTGTAATGCATTTAAATAATGATTGTTGTGTCACATTAGTGACTAAAACTCCAAACCTCAGCACAGAGGTGGATTCATTGATCTTATTTTTACCACTTTTCTAACTAGGAATGTTGGTAATGGCAGTGATAGAAGAAGTACTCACAACTTTTTTTCTAAAGTAAACTATTAACTATTAACTATCAACAGTAAAACTATAAATACCATGCAGTAAAAGTTATTGAAGTTAGTTATTACAGTATTAGCACAATGTACTTAAATTTACTACTATCTGTAGCTGTTTGGGGCCCTTTTAGTTGGGGACCCCAAGTAATTGCCTACCTCACCTATTGGTAAAGTTCGCCCCTGTCTCAACAGATCACATCCCAGTAAACAGTCATTTTGTTTTTTACACAGTTTATGCAACAACTGAAACAGAGGAGTCATCGCTCTGGTGTGATTCCTGCTCTCTATCAATTCCTGTGATTGATCCGGACAGTTTGGAACAAACTGTTGATAGTGACACATCCTTATCTACAAGAATCCATTATGTTTTCAACTAGACTTTGTTTGGCTTGATTAATCCTTTCCACTCACCCAGTTCAAGCTCTTTCTGACTTCCCATTGCACAATGATGTTAAAACAGGCCTACAGCTATATTGTAGCACTACAAATTCACTAATACTAATACTAAATATCAAAGTCCTGTTATAGAAATGTAGTGATCCGCCTGTGTACAGTGTTGTTGAGTGCTGGTTGGTCGAGGTGCACAGATCAGTCAGCTAATGGTCAACAGAGGGCGCCCTCTGAGGACAGTCCGAGGACATAAATCTGGCTTCTCATAGATAACTGGTCACTTAAAGCCAACCACAGTACATCAAGGAGTTTGAAGCTGGATGGTGCTGCTTACAGCGTGGAGAGGTAAGAAAGTTTGTCATCTGCCTGGTCAAGTTATATGCCAGTAATTTGCAGTGAAGAAAAATGAATGAATAATGAGCAGAGATTTGTTTTGTTTTTTAATGAAAAAAGGACAAAGCTATAGAAATAGGCTCTATTTCTGATAGGTTCACTTGCTTAGCTATTTTCTATTAGATCTGCAAATATGCTTACATCTACCTTAATGGTTGAACAGATTGTGTGTATATGTGCATAAACAGAATATGTGTGTTTGTGTGT
The DNA here is from genome assembly GCA_029490765.1 of Euthynnus affinis. Taxonomy (NCBI): domain Eukaryota; kingdom Metazoa; phylum Chordata; class Actinopteri; order Scombriformes; family Scombridae; genus Euthynnus; species Euthynnus affinis. Next base: position 12,666,504 of record CM055854.1, on the reverse strand, counting down.
GTGTGTCAGAGAGAGAGAGAGAGAGAGAGAGAGAGAGAGAGAGAGAGAGAGAGAGAGAGAGAGAGAGAGAGAGAAAGAGACTGTTAGCTGATTTGTTTATTGTTTGTCTGGCAGCTCCTTTATGTTTTGCATGAACCACAGTAATTGCAGGGAAAAGTTGCGGTTGGATGGGCCTGTGAGGACATTTAGGGGTTGCGCAGGGGAGAAGGGTACAGAGAGATAGAGGGGTTGGTGGGGGCCCTGGGGTGAGGGAGCAGTGAGAGAGCCCTATTTTTCTCTCTTGAGTCCAGTTTGGACCAGCTTGCCTTTTCCACAGAACAGCAGAGACTGTGATGCCACTATGAGATACTTCTTCAGTTATTAGTGCTTGTAATGTGATGTCAGATCTTTGTACCAGCAGCAGAGTGATGTAATGATCTTTGCACTGGCAGCAGAGTTAATAATTCTCCATTCGTTGTTTCTATAGGTTAGTGTAGTTCTTCTTAACGGTTACTTCTCTGTGTCGAAATATGGGGAACTTTCAGTTATTAAAAATGTTACGAAACAAACAAAGCATGATGTGTAATTCAGATTTATTTTCACTTTATTTCATACAGTGCAGCTAGTTACCTTCAACTAGGTTCAAAGTTAAGTGTTTTTATCTTGTGATCTTTTAAAAAACCAACCCTTCCTATCCTTCAGTGATCACTTCAGTGATAGGCTAACTATAAAACCTCCCCTTCCTCTTGTGCCTTTCTCTTCACAGATAAGTGATCAGTGATCCTTCATCCTGAGGCTCTCTCTCTATCTTTCTCTCTCTCTCGTTCTCCGTGTTACCAGTCCCTTTTTCTTTTCTCTCCTTCTGGTTCTTCACCTTTCTCTGCCTCTCACTATTTTCCTTCAACCATGGCTCCGACCCTGGCCACAGCGTTTGCCAGGCGCTGGTGGATGGCAGTGACTGCTATCATAGAGAATCTGCTGTTCTCCGCTGTGCTGTTGGGATGGGGATCTCTCCTTATCATGCTCAAGTCAGAGGGGTTCTACTCCTATCTTTGCAATGAGGAAGGTAAGTCACAACTGTTACATTTCTGTGTTGACAAAGTGATTATGGGCTAACAGTCATCATTTTGCCTTCCTAATTCTCACCTGTACCATTATATACCTCAACACTTTTGCCCTAATATGTCTTGGTGGAAAATAGCTCGTAGATTTTGGGATATGTTATGCCCTTCCTCCTGAAAAGTATTACACTGAGCTGTTAAAATGAAGAATAGGGAACAGGGAGAGACTTACTAACCTCAGTTAGTAAGTACTGTCATGAGTTAGGGTGAAAGAAGGAACAGGTTTTATGCAAGAGATGTAATTCAACACTGCAGCATTTTTTTTTGCCTCGTTTGTGTTTTTCTGTGAATGGGTCATGAGTTGTTTTATAGGGACTCAAGAGATTAAACCAGATCAGTTAAATGAAAAAAAAAGCAGGTCTGCAGGTAAACAAAGTAGCCCAAAGTTAAAGAGTGAAAGGCTCCAGTGTCTTATAAACTTGACAGAGTATCTCATTCTACTCGCCCTTTAGAGTGTTTTACCTTACAGTGCTTACAACTAAAGTGAAGACATGGCAGCAGACTGATTGAGAAAAAAAGCCATAAACCAATTATAGATTAACTGTCCTTGACAACAGAGGAGGTTTCTGCAAGCTTGCATCTTTCCAACTTCACTCTTTCTCTTTGTCCCGCACTTTGACCAAAGTAAGGCAGTTGCATTGTCTTTTTAAGTACAAACAAGATAGAACTGATGCACAAAATGCCTCCAGTCAGGTCTCTTAGAAGAGAGAAAGCATAAGGGAATGTAAGAGATTTATCCTTTGGACCTCAGGTGACACTTTGTCGTGCCCTATGTCCTGACTGGGGTGAGCACTGCTGATCCCACAGACAGTAGACTATTGGGCAAATTCAGTTTTTCTCTCTCATTAGACGCTCTCCTGTCTCCTTGGGAGTTAAGATAATTGATTTATCTGACAGGTGATATGTAGGAATATGTAGATCCAACTCTGAGTGACTGGCATCGTCCTCCTATTAATGTCTATTTACAGAATCCTCTGATCCCATCCAAAAGCAAGTGATGCTTTGTCGGACAATTTGTTTTATCTTAAGCATCACTCTGCAGCACAAGCCTTGAATTACTAAATCGCAAAACATTTTATGGGACCATAAAAATGTTTCAGCTGTGATGCTGTTTTCCAGCAAGGTGTTTGTACAGAAACAGATTCAGCACTGAAGTAACCAGTGAGTATCCATGACTGTCGGTGACTTCCTGGAGCTCTGATACAGCAGTCTTATCTTATTCTGATTATATAACAGTGAGAGGACGGCGGCACCAGCTCAGCTCTTTTTAGGCATGTGATGTGATAGAGGGACAGACAGATCCACAGTGGGGTTTTATTACTGGTAACATGGAAGTTTAAAGTCCATTGATAAAGGACAGGGAGGGAGCAAAGGACTGATAGCAAAATGATGAAGGATGATGATGGTGCAGTGTAGATTTGGCTTTTGGAGATGGTTCAAGCTTGGTTTTATATGGGTAGGTCTGTGGACACAGGTCTCCATTGAAATTATGTATTTTTACATGAGTGTGGAAGTTTTCAGTTATTGTTCAGAACAGTTAAACAAAGCATATTTTTTATACATTTCTCTTCATGGAAATTTTGTCAGTGTACCTACACAGAATATTATGGAACAAAATGAAAGCTTTTTCATTTTTATTAAACATGCTAGCACTGTTGAAAGTCACAAACACCCACACATTTCTCACCGACTCACTCATATCTTGCAACACTTACTGTGAGGACACACCATGTATTATAGGCACACTCTTACACTTTGTCAAACAGCTGCTCCCTTCAGCTTTGCTCCACATTGTGTGTGACAGGGTTTATGATCTGGTTTCTTTAGGAAGGCTTTGACACATTGTTATGAAGCACGTCACGGTGTTTGTCACGGGGATGCCTCACACATACTTGCCTCGCGTGACTACAAAGACTAATGAGGCTGATGTAAGGCAATATAATCCAGAAAATATCGGCGGGATCTGCAAAGTAATCAGAGCAATTAGTTTCTAAACTGCTCTCACTCACTTGGACTCTTTCATGGACTTTTGTACCTTTTCACATTATCTCCTTGCTGGCTCTGATGATAACGTGAAGTTTATTGCTGGTGCTGGTTTATCATGTTTTATCCCTGGCATGTCAGCGTACAAATAAAATCCACATGTCTTCTCTGAAGAGAGATTGAGACATCTTCATCTTTCTTACGGATAAAAACTCTATAAGGGAAGAAATATAGTTTATTTTCCTTCCATTGATGTTAATATAATCTTATTACAGACTTGCAGCAACTCTGCACGTGTTCATTGCACATGTAGCCACTACGTGTTGATCTGTCATGACCCTGTGAATAAGCAGAGCTGCCGCCTTCACATTTCATTTCTGAATCACAAGAAGCCGCAAGATCCCTATACATTAAACAGTGAATAGGAGCACACAGTCGAACTCAGCTTTGCACAGTCACATGATTATTCCCATCACTCCACCTTAGGAACTCAACAGTAAAAACATGAACACTCCAAAATGTATATGCAATACAACACCCTTAACACAAGTTTCTTTCTTCTTTTATTAAGAATTACGTGCAGCTAACAATTCCAGCCAGAATCTGTCCCAACCGCAGCCACCGTCTGATGAGTATGCCGACTACTACGACCTTTTCGGTGGAGATGGTGTGGAAATGAAACCCCTGGTTCCTACGGATGGGCTCCTGAGAATGAATGGCTGGCTGGTCTGTAAGGAACAGGATGAGATGCTGAACCTGGCGTTCACAGTGGGCTCCTTCCTGCTCTCAGCCATCACCCTGCCACTGGGGATTGTCATGGATAAATATGGACCTCGAAAACTACGACTGCTGGGCAGGTGAGCAGGAAGATTAAAAGCATAAAACAAAGATAAACAAGCATTTTTGAGAAGTACACAACCCTTTAAAAAAATAAATTGTCAAGAGATGTGTTTGACATGATCTTATCATGATTATCTCTCTATTTTAGCACATGCTTTGGATTTTCCTGTCTACTCATTGCTTATGGAGCCTACAAACCAAATGGTAAGTCTACTTTAAGATATATATATATATATATATATATATTCATGTAAACCTTTGCGCACCACATTTGAAACAGTGTACAGTAGTTTGGTTGTTGACAGACTTCACAATCTAACATCTGTGTCATTTGCAGAACTCTCTGTCCTTATCTTTATTGCCCTGACTTTCAATGGCTTTGGGGGCATGTGCATGACCTTCACCTCTCTCACAGTAAGTGTATACATGTTGTGTGTGCTTTGTAATGCTCCCGCTGCAGAGCTATAGCATCTGCCCAGCTTAATGTTTGTCCAGATGTATAAATTCTTTTATACATCTGGACATTTTATAATAGTTTTCTGACTCCCCTGCTCACCCTCTCTCCCTCCCTCCTCATGTCTCGCATTCCACCCTGTCTCCTGTTCTGTGTTGTTTTTTTTGTTTGTTTTTTTGCTTCTTACATTGCACTCTGTGTTCCTGCGGACAACAGGGCTCAGCCTTGGATAGTGGAGAGGGATGATTGGAAAGAGAAGAGAGAGAAAGTAATGGTTCATTATCACTTTCCACTGCTTCTATTATTGTGCTTCAGCGAGAACATCACAGCAACTGTTGGGCTTTTACTCATCCCTCTGTCTTTCTCTCAACATACATAAATATGCACTTAATATAAGTGCAGAAATAGATGCTAGTTACATGAATTAATACTTGGAAACTAATGTTCTCAAGCAATGCATCCTCTCAAAGAGGGAGAAATGAGGCAGCAGTGAAGAGCTACAGCTCTAATTTGCAGCTTTACAATGAATGTCAAGCTAATAAGAAAAAACAACAAACAGATGTATTATCATGAAAACCCCACCATCACTCTCCAATTCTTTTTCTTTCATAACTGGCCCTTTAGCATTAAGATTGTGAAGAACTACACAGAGACTCAGAGATAGAAAAACAACTGATGCTCTTTAGGATTCACAGAGTTCACGGGGTCAACCCCTCACCATTCCTCTGCATTCTTTCCCTGCTGTTCTTCATCCTCCTATCCCCTCCCCTTGTCATCAGCTGAGCCTACGGTGAATCACACAGGAGCCTGGGGCTGTACCATGGTGATGCTGTTCACTAGAGAAGGGAGAGAGGAGCTCTGCTCCAGTAAATCTTCCAATAAAATGCCCCTTTTCTATTCCACCACAGGATGTTACCACATCTCCTATCTTGCATCTACCTAAATCTCTCATCAGTTGCTGCCACTGGCCTGAATGTCGGTGATGTAATAAAATCACGATTTAGAGCTCTGTTTGTTCTTTTCTTATAGACTCAGGCCTATATGTTTGTGCATTAAATCACATTTTTCCCCTTAAAGCCCCCCTTCACGCCATCTCCTTCACAACCTGATATAGTATACTTAAAAGCCTTGGTGCTGGGTTAATCATTAGACCCTATGCTGCTCCTTGACTCCTTGATCATGACTCCACCTCAGACCTACAGGCATTTACTCTAAGCAAAGGGCTGTTGGGTAATTCTCAGAGGCTGCCACTGGCTCTCTGCCAATGTTAGTTGTCAGGTCACCTTTCCGCTCTAGGTTCATCCAGCAGTTGCTAATTAATCTGTAATGTTTAATCATATATTGGAATAGTTTTCCTTTTTTTTCCAAATTATTGCTGGGAAATGCTGCAAATTGAGTGCATACTTTCTCAATTTATTAAACACAGACAAACACAAGCACATACCTCTTCCTCTGCTTCCCCAGTCTTATGTAATTGAATGTGCTTGTTGTTGTTCAGTCTCTTGAAAACAGAACAGCTTGTGAATGCCTTTGTATTTGGATGTTTTGCCACCCACTGTCTCCTGTTTTCTCTCCCAACTCTCTTTTCTCCTTTCTCAAAAGGGGGTAAAGTATGTAAAAGAGGTAGAAAATGAACTATCCCCATCCTCTATGCATCTCTTTTGTCCTTGAATGCCACCTCACCCAGTCCCCTCACACCCCGATTGTTGCAGCTGTATAGGAATTTGTCAGCACTGCGTTTGTGTTGTGTATTGGACAGCTGTGTGTATGTTACATGATGCTGTTTGATATTGCTTTTACTGGTGTACCGAGCCACTTTGTTGTGTTTCATTTTCTCTGATGTTCTGTCTGGAGAGGCATGTCTGTTCGCTAATTGGTTCACACTGTCCACTCTGACCCCACTGTCAGTGGGCACCATCCTCATAGTGTCCCCAATCTGTCCTCAGCCTCAAGCATAGAGCAACTGCAGTGCAGCTGAGATCACCATGATCTAGGCAGTGGATGGTTTAACCTTTGTACTTACATTTACAATGAATATACAGTATCTTCTTATATTTTTAAAAATGCTGGTTAGCACAAGAAACTTAACTTTAGAGCTTAAAAATGCTACACTTGAACAGGTCACAATGATGTGATTAACTCAAAGGCTAACTTCTCTATCTGTCCCTCTTTCTCTATAGCTGCCTAACATGTTTGGGGACCTCCGTTCCACCTTCATCGCCCTGATGATCGGCTCCTATGCCTCCTCTGCTGTCACCTTCCCTGGTGTCAAGGTAACAAACAGAGAATCCCTCTGCACACATGCACATCAAACAAAACATCTGCTTACAATTTCTCTCTTCTACCATAGTAATCTTGAATGCAAAGTGCAATTGCAACCATACTCAGCCAGTCATACTGTTTTGTGCACAGGTGATCTACGACTTTGGCGTGCCTTTCATCACCATTCTGGTAGTGTGGGCTGCATGTGCTGCACTGGTCTTCATAAACTGCTTTTTCAACTGGCCACTGGAACCATTCCCAGGACCAGATGACATGGACTACACGTCAGTACCATAGATACACACAGTGATAAACAGATAGCGTGCACAACAAAATTCCCACATGTACCAATATATGCTCACTGGAGAGTCAAGTCATTGATGTCATTAAAAAAAATAAGTCTTGGACCTTTAATTGCTTCAGAAATAGAAACATTTGCACTAATGAAGTAATAGCAGTCACTTGTACATTCTAAAGTACATGAGGTAGTCATCCCCACAGACACTGTTATGTAATATAAAAATGTGCAGAGTAATGCCAGGTGAAATTCCAGGTCAAAGTCTGTCTGCTGATGATCGTGCTTGCAACTAAACTCTTCCCTGTTGTAAATCCTTGTTGATTAAAGTTACAGTTTCAACTTGCTTGTTCAGCAGATAACTAGACTTGTAGGATTTGAACATTACCACCATATGGATGAAGTCATTATCTTCCTTTTTTAGCATGAATGGCAAATGCAACCATTGAAATGTCAACCAAATTTCATACCGTTCTCTTCCTCCGCTTTCTTAGTGTGAAGATTAAGTTCAACTGGCTGGGCTTTGACCACAAAATCACAGGAAAGCAGTTCTACCACCAAGTGACTACAGTGGGCCGTCGCCTCAGTGTGGGCAACAGCCTGAAGCAGAAGGAGCTGGCTACCAAGGACGGCCACAAGCTCTGCCTTTCCACCATGGACCTGGAAATGGACTGCAAGTCACAAGAAGAGTGTAAGAGTGCAGCATTGAAAAGCTCTAAATGTGAATTCATAGTCAGGATGTTAGAAGATGACTGTAAGTCTGTAATAAGATGAAATCATTTAACGCTCTCTTTTCTGTTCTTCTCTGCAGCCCAGTCATTCCTGAAAACTATCAGCAGCACCATCTTTATACTCAGTCTGGTGACCATGTCTGTCACTCAGCTGCGTCTCTTGTTTTACATGGGGGCCATGAACAACGTCCTGGAATCGCTCAGTGATGGAGACCTCAACAAAGGTCCGTGGCGCTTTTGTTCTGATGTTTCTGTTTGTGCATGTAGAATGTGAAACCTTTGCATGTTCAATTTTTGGATTCATTTTGTTTGGATTCATGAACTTTCTTGGTTTTAATTGAATTTTCAGTGGAGAGAATGGAACTTGGTAAGACTGAAACCCTGTAGTTGTATCAATAGATTACTGAAGCATTAGACTGTTAACCCTCAAGCTGACAACAACTAGAATTTAACCTCTAGATTTGTATAGGATTTCTATCATAATCTAATACCGCACTATATTCACTACCTCTAAATTCTAGCTTCTTTTTTGTAGCATGTGTTATTTTGTGATTTCACCTTGACTGTTGTCCATGTCAATACCTCAGTCCTTCAGCTGTCATTCAGCGTTAAACTAGAACCACAAGACCACATTTTGTTGTACTCATTAACTAACTTTACCCCTCAGCATCAGCAAAGAGTACACATCACATGAGTAGTTTCACATTTCATTTATCATTACTCACCTGGCCATAAATCCCTTCCCAACAGCATCATATCGACTCCATTTTTTCCGTATCTACTGTTGTTTCACTCAATATGGCTTTACTTCCCACTAGAACTAATAATTAACTGTACCATCATAGTCATTAACCAGGTAGAAATGTCCAGAACTGTCCATGGCTGTCATCTCTCCACCCTTCCATGTAAACCCCCAACCCTCTTCTTATGTTTTTCTCAATTTCTAATATTCTTGTCTTTTTTATCGCCTTGCTGTCCTCTTTCTGATCCCTCTCTCAGTGGGTCTGTACTCCTCCATCTTCGGTGTGCTGCAGATGCTTTGCCTGATGACCACTCCTGTGATTGGTCAGATCATGGACTGGAAGCTGAAGGACTGTGATGACGGAGAGGACACAAAGGATCCCTGCAGCAAGTGAGTCAAGTTTGAGTTGTCACATAGCCCGCCTTAACCCCTTCCCTCCCCTCCCCTTATACTGTGAGATAGAGCTGTGATATCAGTACTTAATCTGACCTTCTTTCTGCTTTTAACCACTAGGGGTGAGCCAAAGAAGAAGAGAGACAAAAAGATCCAGAAGGTGACCAATGCCCTGCGAGCATTCGTCCTCACAAACGTTCTTTTAGTGGGATTTGGGATCACTTGCCTTGTGCCCAACCTACCTGTGCAGGTGAGCAGTCCACTTCAGATACACACAGGCCTTCTTCAAGTCATCAGTGGGTCTTTATGTTGTTTTTTTGTCTTAAAACGTTACTGATTAGCCTCTTTTTATGGGCTGCTGACCGCCAGTTACTTAAAAGCCAATATGGTTAACATCATCTCTGTGTGTAATGGCGGTATCAACTTTCCCAATTGTTATGGTAGAATGAAACAGGAAGTGTACCTCCACCTGGGCCTTTTTGAGATCAGGATAAAGACCTTAACTGCCTTTCTGTTTGTCATGTTGTGGAATTTACAACCTTATTTGTACATTTTATTCTTTTTAATCCTTTACCAACTTCTGTTTTATGGTAGTTTGATTTGTATGGATCTCCTCTGCTCTATCTTTCCTCAGATTGTGTCATTTGTCCTACACACTGTGGTGAGAGGATTCATCCACTCTGCTGTTGGTGGTCTCTATGCTGCTGTGTAAGTTTTACTGTAAATCACAACACACACATTGACACCATCTTGATCCTCTGTATGTGGATGCAGGTGTAAACTGAAAAACTAAATCTAAGTCTTTTGTTTCTCCAGGTATCCCTCCTCCCAGTTTGGCAGTCTAACAGGCATGCAGTCTCTGGTCAGTGCCGTATTTTCTCTACTGCAGCAACCCCTGTTTCTGGCTATGATGGGACCCCTCAAGGGAGACCCACTCTGGGTACGTAAATATATATATATATATATATATATATATACACACTCAAAAACACACAAATTAAACCCTCAAGCGTGGCTAATTCTGTTTTTGTCCTCCAGGTCAATATCGGACTCCTAGCTGTCAGTATGCTGGGCTTCTTGCTGCCTCTGTACCTGGTCTGGTACCGACGGACGCTCTACAAAGAGCAAGAGCAGAAGGAAAACAATGCTAAGATCTACATCAAGATCAACGGCTCCGACATCCCTGAGGCCTTTGTCTAGAGAGAAGTGATGACACAGAGAAAGATTCCTTATTGAGAAACATTGGCAAATGCAGTGATACATGCATATACACGCACATACGAGGACAACTGAAATCTTAAATATCACATTTTAACATGTAACATCGAGCACACACATACAAACAGACTGCCACATCCATTTTTTTTCCTAAAATCCCACCAAGATAAACTGATGCTGCGGTTGTCATGGAAACAAGTCCATTGGACAGTCACTGAGAGGAAAATGAAACGTTGAGGGGAAAAGAAGAACAAGAGAGAGGAAAGACTGTGAAAGGAAAGAGGCATCAGCCCTCTGCATTCCCCCAAATCCTCTGACTTCTCTTTTTATTCCCTCCTCCGCGGAGCAGCACATTACTGCAGCTCATAAGACTTCTCTAATATTCCCCCATATGAGCATAAAATGGGAAAACAGAGCTTGTTTATCCCCCAAATTTCCAGGTATGAAACCAGCAAAACTGCTAAACGTCACCCTCACTACAAATGAGTCCATTATTATGAGTTGTTTTTTTTGTTTGTTTTGTGTTTAATGTCTTGACTTATCATCCTTATTTTGAATCCCATAACACGGTGCTACCTATTTATCCATCAGCTGGATTTTCTGACAGGTGGTATATGGTAAGTGTGGACTAAATGACATTAATGAGTGACAGGGAAGAGAAAAGGGCTATATTGCTGATGTTTCTCGGGCAAATAGAAAAGACAGTCATGATTAATTATGATTTTTTTTTCATTTAGGAGGCTTAGTAGTGTAAAACTACTGTAACTAGAATATACTGTAGTGTGGGACGTTTGCCAGAGTTGTTGAGGCTATTACTGTCTTCTGTAAGAGACATCAAACAAACTATATTCTGTGTAAAAGGAAAATGTCCATATTTGTTTAGAATATTTATTTTGTTTCCTGCTTTCTCTAGTTTTTATACTTTACCAGATGTGCCTTTTGAATATACCTTCATGTGAAAGAAGAGATTAGGCAGTATGTTCTGCTTAACAGTCTCTGCTTTGCAGTACATGGTAATACCATTTATACATCAAGGGTTTTTATTTTAATATTTAGATGCCTACTGTAATCTTCTCCCAAGTTTATCCATAAGATATCATCATTGTGTAAAAGTCAATATTTTACTCAATCTATCTACCTACTGTTGAGAGAAATTCAGCACTTTAAACTCTGTTAATCCTTTTCAATTTCACACACATCCCACACCTGCTCATTTCAGCACTTTTCTCCTGATGCCTCTCTTGAGAAATAGTCCCACTTTAATATTTGAGCTCCTCCTCCTCCTACCTTCAAAAATGTATTTATTTTGTTTTACACAAATTTCATTATGTATTTAAATTGCATTGTGCCAGCAAACACAAGTGTGTCGGATCGTATACTGTGTTGTTCGCATAGAGCTCTTTCTTATATCACTGAAGATAATGTAGAGATGTTTTGTTATTCAGGCATTCCTGTTTGGTTATGTAAGAATTTGTGGTGTTTAATAAAGATGTGTTGATTTGTTTGAATGGTTGCACTTGTTCATTTGGGTTTTTTCACTGTTTATGAGGCTGCTGTACTATACCATTACCTGGTCACAGAAAGCTTTTTAACTCACTTTCTTTCCCTTTTGCAATGGATTTCTTTTCGTGTCTGTGTTTGCTGTTTTTTGGTTATAGGTATAAGAAAATGGTATAATTTTAGAAAAAGGGTCAAAAAACACAGATAATTCTTACAATAGATGGAGTTTTAGGATGTCTTTCAACTAACCAGGAGAGGTCAGTATTAACAATGTGTTTTTAAGGAAATTTCGGTCTTTTAGGCCTAATTATAACTGAATCATAGTTAAGTTATTCAACACACATAGCAAAGTTCTGTTTGTGAAATGTGTTTGATTTATCCATAAAACGCTCATTCAAAACAATATACTGCTGTAACAACAGTGTTTAAGTACAAGTGTCTTCTGGCTCCATATCAAATCAGGAAGTTTGTTTGGAGGTGATATTAAGAGTAATTCTGATCAGTGTTTTTCCACCAGATGTTCTCTCACTATACAACATGTTTGGTTTTAGCAGGTCCGTTGTTCAGTACTCTGCTCCACCATCTAATACAACACTCCAACAGATGGTTATCATTTGACACCTCAGCCCCTCTTGTCACCAGGGGCAAATTTAATGATTTGAGGGCCCTAGGCAAACTCACACATGGGGCCACCTTAGTGCCTTATTTTCACCCTTTGTCTAATTGAGAATGTTTGAATTGGTGATGATAGAAGAAGTAGCTTGCTCAAAAGTTTAAATTATTAATATCACACTAAACATAGTCTGTTAAAAGTAAAAGTCACACATTCAAAAATCTATTCAGGTAAAAGTGCATAAGTATTATTAGCAAAATGTATAGTACTCGCATTTGCTTAACATCTGTTCAAGGTGGAGCTCTTGTTAACAGCTTTATATACTCCTGGATAGTTTAATCTATAATAACTCATCACACATTTTATTTGTCGATCATCATGGTATTTTTTGTGTAAAACCTTAACATAACATAATCTGTAACAAGCCAGCAAATAAATGTAGTAGAATGACGAGTACAGCGTTTCCCTCTGAAATAGAAGAAATTGAATCCCACCTGGTAGAAGCAGAGTGGAAGTAAACAACTACATTAAATGGAAATATTAAAGTAAATGTACTGTATCTCATAACTGTAAACATAATACTTGAGTATATATACATGGTTACTTTTCAACGTATGGTGTTAAGGAGGTTGATGATATCTATAATTGTAATCATTTACCAGGTTTTTCCTCTGCTTCAGCATGGTGCTGCTCCTTGTCTTCCTCTCTTCATCTGTCTTGAAATCAGTTTTCTTTTCTTATAGGCTGCTAGTTAACTCTTCCTTGAGTGCAGTCTTTTCTTATATCATCATCATTCTCTTTGTCTGTTTTCATGAGGGCTTGGAGGGGAAGAGGGTCAGTACTCCCATCATCTAACAAGTTATTCAGTGTGACAGGAAAATGTTAGTAACTGTGGTCCTGCTAGTACTTTCAGGGGAGCAACAGAAAAGTAGATTACCTTAAGGACTCTTGCAATGATTGTTCTACTTTTCCTCTCATTTTTTTGTTTCACTGCTTAACAGTGTGTTGAACTGCACATTACCTAAGGAGTTTCTGAGTCTTTAGCAACATGTGACTTGAGAGTAGGGGTGTATTATAAGACCTTATAATACAATAATAATAATAAGGTCTTATAATGTTATACATCCATGGTCAAGAGATGCACAGTAGTTGTAGATTGACAATTTAATGTTTTGGGGGCCATTTGTAAGTAATTTTGTGGTATGATGATAACATAATTTATAATTTTATGTTTTATATCTAAATATGATGATAAATCTATAGGAGTTTGGGGCCCCTTTTACAGACAGCAACCTGGCTAATGGTAAAGTCCATCCCTGTTCCTCACCTGAGAATGTCACTCACATCAAGGGTAGCTCTGCTGGCCTGCTGCTGCTGGTGAAGCAACATTCTGTTGGCTGACTGACCACTGTGGTTTGTTTAGGTACACAGTTCAAAGAGGCAACGTGGGACCATTATAAGTTACTGCAAAGCAAGTAGTGGGTCACTCACATCATGTGTGATTTAACAATTTGACCATAGTTCCAAATTATGAGCTAATTAGTTTGGTTGTATTTTGTCTGATCATATGAAACAATGAGATAAGGGGGGAAAGGTCAAAGGAATGTGGGTTACATACAGTAATAGAACAAGCAAGCCAAACCATAATGTTCAAATTACTACAACTTAAATTTTGCAACTAGTAACTCATAGATAGATAGATAGATAGATAGATAGATAGATAGATAGATAGATAGATAGATAGATAGATAGATAGATAGATAGATAGATCCTTCATTTCATTGTATTACATTTAGACTATTAAAGGAGGTAGACGCGGTCGTCTAGATAAGAAGACAGAGGAATGATAAGCGGATGTCGGCAGACGGATACAGATGTGCTATAAATACAGCAGCAGTGTGCTGTTACATAATTTTAGAGTCACATACACAGTCACATCCCGCGATCTCCGGGACGTGGGACTGGATTAGGAACCTGTGATGCCTTGTCATCACATCACGCGCCAACACCATCCTATAGACCGGTGGGTGGTGGATCAAAGCGTGATGAGGGGACCTCCAAGCGTCCTTGAGAGAATTACAGGTCACTTCCTATATATGGATTCATTGTGATGACTTATTATATTTCATTCATGGTCGTTGTTGGAAATCAACCGTCAGAAATGTATTGGGAAGTCATTGCAGCGTAAAACAGATGATGTCTAGTCATTCATCAGACAGATGTCTGCTGGACAGGAGTAAGTTTGGAATTTATGATCACCACATGAGATGCAGGGACTTTGTCTGACGCACGGTGCGTCGATCAGTGCCAGCGGTGGTCCCAGTGTCATGCCCATATATACTAGATGGTGAATAACCACGTTTCTACGTCAGTGTGACTGCGATGACGCAGAGTGTAGCACACTCTTTAGAAAAACGATGCCAGAGAGCACCAGAAGAAAACGGTACATGACTTATACTGCAATTTTATTTAATTTTACTTTAAAAAATAAATAATAATAATAATACATTAAGCTTCTGTAGTTAATTTATTTATATTATTCATATTAATTATATTTTTGAACCCTCATTGTGAGTGTTTGCATCAACACTGTTAATCATATAAAACCAAGATTAGCTTTTTGGAAACATATTGATAGTTAGTTACATTTTTTATTATGTATTTATTCCTCAAGAGTATTGATATCAAAACTCTATGGACCCACCACAACAACCACTAACCCCTCCTCCTGGTGAACCATCCTTTTCTGTGTGTGTGTGTGTGTGTGTGTGTGTGTGTGTGTGTGTGTGTTTGTGTGTGTGTGTGTGTGTGTGCGTGTGTGTGTGTGTGTGTATGTGTAGTCTGTTCTGTACAGGCCGCATCGGTGCTCTGCGCGCAGCAGCAACGCCGCGCCGCGGCCCCGATCAGGAAGTGAATTTGAAGAAAATAAGCGACTGTGGAGGTAGAATGACATAGAAGGGGAGAGGTGGGAGAGAAGCAAGCGGAGAAAGAAGAGACTAACGGAGGGAAGGGATCGACCCTGTTTCTGGACGTGTATTGAGCTGCTTCCCTCTGGGAGACACCGCACCGCCCAACAAAATGCTCATAAAGGAATTGTAAGTAGCCCTGTGTGCTGAATGTGTGCGCGTTTGTCCGTCTGGTTTTGCAGCGCTGACATTGTGGCCAGTCGCCCGAGAGTGGAATTACAGGAGTTAGACCAGGGTGATGTCGACATCCCATATATCTGTTTGACTCCATGTCGGTCCTCATTTTTCGTGCATACGACAGTCCATCACCATTCAATCAATAAACCGAGAGATTATAAAGCGGCAGGCTGTAGCTGCATCAGCACCGGCGCAGGCATGGCTAGCTGTGCCCTTCACATTTTTTTTTCCATCACAAGCTGAAATCGGGAGACTATCAGTGTGGAGAAAAAAATATGAAAATGCTAAAATGAAAGATGCATTGAGAGGAGGAGTGGTGGTGCTGAGGGAGAAATGGCTGGTGTAAACCGCGCTGTGGCATGCCAGCGTCCATCCCTGTAAGCCGCTGTGGCCATGTTATTGATGCGCGGTGAAGGTGAAACGACTGATGGAGCATTCCGGCATTTACCTCTGGAGGAATTGGGGAAGGTGGGGGGAGAAACGAGGTGTAGAAGGAGCCAGGATGGAGGCATGTTCAAGGGGAGAAGGGATGGGAGCTGGACAGGTAGGGGAGGTGGGAGCAAAGCGTTTGGCAAAAATGTGTATGTCGAGGGTTTTGACGCAACAGTCAGATAGGCTATATTCCTGTGAATGTGACAGCTGGGCCGAAGGGATGTGACGGCACATAGTGTAAAGGAAAAGATGTAGGGATTTTTTTTAAAACATGGGCCTGGGTGTGCGGACAGTGACTGAGGCCTACTCAGGATCAGCTGGTACGACCGATGAATTGCAGATGAACTGTGATGATATTGGTCCTCAAATAAAATAAAATAAAACAAAATCTAACATAAACCGGGGAAAATCTGATGTCGACTTCAGACGGGATCTCGATTCCTTCATTTTTATGCTCTGAACTGGTGTTAGAGTATAAACCAGACTCATTTTTCCTCAAGGAGGTGATGACCCACCTGTAAAAAAAAATTATCAGTCTTGTTTCCTTGAAGTTTTTAGTGTCATGGTATAGTTTTTGAGGATTTTACACCCTCCAATTCCCTGTTTTTCCATCTCTAAATATATTTTTTATTGAATTTATTGCTGTTCTTTGGCAAGGTCAGAGCTATGCTACTGTAAATTGGCACACATGTCAGCTATCGGCAGCCTCAAACTAAAAATATCTGGCTTAAATAGGCATATATATTTATCAACATCGATTATTTTCTTGATTTCTCTCAGCACATGTATTTAATCAATAAATGGCCCAGCACAAAATGCTTAGGATCAGAGTGATGGCATGGCTAAAGATCTGAAGTGATTAGGGAGAGTCTGGGCCTCAGCAGTCTGCCTGGAAATTAATTAAATCGGTCACGATTAAATGCTGAATGCACTTACACACTGTCAACACATGCGGGCACACGAAGACACACACACATACACACATCAAGATGCTATCATGGGGGGTCAAGAGACAGTGAATTGATCCAGGTCTTGCTCTGCTCCAGGCGCTCGAAACGCTCACCTGAACCACTGACCTAAATCACTCCTGGTCCACTTTTCTTCTCCTCTTCCATGAGCTTTGGCGGGTGTACAGCAGTACCTCTGTCTAATATATGAAGTGATGAAGAGAACGGGATAGAGCCAGTGAAAGAGAGACTGAAGAAGGGATAAGATGAGGAGACAGAACACAGGAGAGAAGAGGGGTGTTTGTTTTCTGAAGCAACAGAGAGACACCTGATATTCCTGTCAAGACCTTTAGACCAAGGAGATTTGCACGGAGAGAGAGAATGAGAGAGAAAGGGAGCGATAAGATGTTTTACTTCAGCTTATGTATTTAGATTCTGCTCTGTTCTGATGTCTACCATATGTTAAACTTATTTTGTCAGATCTGACCTTTGTAAAAGAAAAGAAAACATGCAATTAATCATTTATCTGTAGTTGACATACATTTCTGCAACACTTGTAAAGAAAAAGGAGCAATATACCAGAGGATCTTTTTTTTTTTTTTTAAATATTGATGTTGGAATTTATAGAGTTTCACTGTCTCTGCCTTCCCTGCAGCATCTGCTCTCCCATCCAGTGTCTAGTTGGGACTCAGCCCCAGATTACATTGAGAGGCGAGTGGGATGCAGGATTATGTGAATTTGGGCATACATCATACAATTACAAAATAAAGCTGCACACACTGTGCATGTGCACTTCGTGGTACAGAAATGCACAAGTGTCAGTCAGGAGAAAGGAGGTACAGTGCAACGTATTAAGCTTTAGATATAAAAGAGCTCTGCAGTGTTGTGTGTACAAGAAAGAAGACTCTTTCTTCACATGTTATGTGTGGGCAGTGTCTGTAAAGCACAGCGGGGATACATCACCAAAGAATAAAATAATTTCAAATTTTCAAAGGTTTCCTTAAATGTGCACCCTTGTGTCTTTTCAGTCAATTCTGACTTCTCTGTCACCATCAGTAATGTTTTCCCCCAAAATATAATGTAGCCAACATATTTTCATCGTTCTACAATTTACAAAAGTTATATTTATTTTACTCCTCACTGCTTGTAATTCATACCAATCTGCACAAAGGGATTCATTAGATGACATTAAATTACGTATTAGCTTATATGACACACAGAAACTACAGGCAATTATCAGTGAGAACATTGCAAAAGCAAAATTGCTTAAATTGTAGATCAACACATGAACTCATTTTCTTTGAGATCGCTTAATCACAGACTCACTAATTGCAACGTGCTCTGGTGCTAGTCGTTGTATGTTTTACCATTATCTTTGTGCTCAGTGTTGCAGGGCCTGCTGCCACTCAGTCAAACATTGTGCAAAAACAAATATGTTCTCAGCTCATTCAGGAAAAAAACGCAGGTGTGGATGTCATCGTTTTATTGGTTGGTGTGCAACTTTCATGGCCATTTGTTAACGAGCTCCATTTCCCAGCACTCATTAGTAAATACAGTGGGACATTGTTTGAGGCAGACAAAATGTGGCAAAAAACAATACA
This sequence comes from Euthynnus affinis, assembly GCA_029490765.1. Classification (NCBI taxonomy): domain Eukaryota; kingdom Metazoa; phylum Chordata; class Actinopteri; order Scombriformes; family Scombridae; genus Euthynnus; species Euthynnus affinis. Next base: position 12,648,250 of record CM055854.1, on the reverse strand, counting down.
CATGAATCATCAAACACCATCTGTAAATGAATAATCATATTCTAAAGCTTTATTTATCCAGGTGAAATAGACTGTGTATGTATGTTTTTCCAATCACTTACTTTACACTGTTTTAGTGACACGTATAGAGCTGTACCAATTAGTTGATTAATCAATTAGTCAGTTGACAGAAAATTAATCAGCAACTATTTTGATAATGATGTAATTGTTTTAGTCATTCTGTCAAGCAAAAATGCCAAACATTTGCTGGCTGCAGCTTTTCAAATGTGATGACTTGAAGCTTTTCTCTGTCGTACTTGATAGCCACCTTAATTTCTTTGGATTTTGGACTGATGATTGGACGAAAACAAGACATATGATGACATCAGCACGGGATGTTAGAAATTATAACAGGCGTTTTTCACCACTTTCTGACATCTTATAGACAAAACAATTAATCAGCAGATAAATCGATCATGAAAATAACTGCTAGGTGCAGCCCTAAACATATTTGTACTTGGAATCTACTGATCCAGTACACCCGCTGTTGACCACGTGTGTGTTTCAATCCACTAGGAGATGTTGGTGTTCACCTGTCATTCAAGCATTTTTTGTCACAGAAATAAACAATTACAGTTAAAAACTAAAAAATAAGAGAAGATCAAGAAAATGATCAAATATAATGCATAGCGCTGTCATATATAATGCACAGCGTATAGTATCTACAAAGATAACACCATCTTATGTAGACTCTTAATTACAGTGAGCAAACAGCTGGTTGGTTAGCAACCTTCATAGCCTTAGATAATGGTAACTTTCATCAAGTTATGACATGAAAGAAAAAACATTTAAATAACCAATTAAAACATGTAGAATATGTGTCTGACAAAGTGTTCTACCTCTGTTAGAGACAATTGTAAGCCCTCTTAGAAGAATTGACTAGACAAACTTCTCATCTCTGTTTTCACACTTGATCTTGGTTGATTTCCTGCTCCAGTGGAGCATATATCAGCCTTCACCACAGTAAAGCAAAGAATAGATCATCTTCTCTCCCAGTGACTCAGTGTTACAGTGTCAAAGTGTAATATGGGAATTTAATAGGATACTTTTTTGTTCAGTTTTGAATCCATATTAAATGTAATTAATGTTAATAAAGAATAATGTGGAGCCTTGTTTTACTTTGCAAAAACAGAAGATTTTGTGTCCTCAGTTGAAAGGCGGTGAGCCTTTTGTCCAGTAAGCAATAACTTGTGAAGTGCTTATCTGAGGTTCTGATTAGAGTTGGAGGAAGCCATTATGACCACAATGGTTTGATTGGCATATGCTGTTTATATAGCTCAAATAGTTCCTCATTACAAATCCCTGTTGGCCTACTCCAGCAGAGTCCTCTGAGACAACATCACAGACAAAAAGCAAGTCTGGTGTCCAGATCTGTATCGTGCTGAATGGTTAAAGATGTCAGTTCCTGTTGTTAGTGAGTCACTTACAGAAATTTCTCTCAGCTTATCAAGAATGTTGTAGTAAAATGATAATTATGAATTCAGCCACATAATTTTGGGGCAATTTCTGCTCACACAGGGTGAATCACTATGCTGTCATGATTGGTTTTTCATGTAATTTTGATAAGTGTCAAAATGATCCAAAAGAAAACTTCTTGATCTTGATGTCATGTCTCCTTCACTGTGTTTGAAAGGAAGCTACTGTTTAACTGCTCTAACAGCTAGAAACACTGTTGCAGGACAAAATGTTTAATGTATGTTATGGTCTCTGTCTGCAGCAACCTTTAGATTCACAAAATCAAGTCTTCTTAGTGTCACAATACAAACTGATAGAGTTCAAGAGCAACAAAGTTCTGGTTTGACTGTTACTTTAAGGTTTTTGAGTAACTTCCTTCCTTTTTTCCTCTCTTCCAGTCGAGTGATTCTTCCTATTTCTGTGGAAGAGGTAAGCTTCATTTTAGTATGTTTTAATATGTCTGTGTGTGTGTGTGTGTGTGTGTGTGTGTGTGTGTATGAGTGAGTGTGTCTGTGTGTTTGTTACAATGGCTCAAGGCTCAGCTTTTGTTATCTTTGACTCACTTTATTCAGAAAAGTGAAGGACAAGCACCAGTGGCCACTAAAGCTGCTTTTTCTTGCATAGGTTTTTGGACATGTCCAAACACATACACAAGACCATTCGTACACCGCATATCCAACTCTGTGCGGCAGTGATCAGCTTGTGAGAAAAACTCCATCATATTAAAGGAGGTTACAGTCAGATAGACCATTGAATCAGCACAGTCTTTCTGTGTATGTGTGTGCCTCTCTCTGTCTCGTTATTCTCATTTCCACTGCACTTAGCAGCTCAATTCAGGCCTGCATTGTAAATGAGTTACCTGAAACCACTTCCGTGACCTCTTGTGTACTACCCCCATCGTCATCATCACCCTCATATTTGCACTTGCATGAGCGTAATCTACTTCTGATACAGACATTTGACTCTTGCTGTTTATTAATGACAGATAAATATTTGTTTGCTACACGAGCACTTACTGTAATCTGCTCTTACGCACGCTAAGCAGTGTGTGAAAGACATAAAAGACATGATAACCGGTTTATAACGACACATTTTTACATGTTCTTTATGTATTCATGTTTATGTTAGATGTAATATGTTGTCATAGGTCTTTAAGAAACTAAATTTTGAGACTATTTTTTACATTACATTTTACAAGGCAGTGGACAGAGCAGGAAGTCTAATTGATTTCCTCCACTGGCATTTCCTCTGATTTATGGAAGCTTTAGATCTGCACATGTTGCATCACATTAACTGTGCCTTGTAGCCTTAATATTATATAAATTATGAATTAACATAATTATATCTCTACATAATGAGGCAGGTTTCCTCTCAAGCAGCAGGCTCGGAAAACCGTGTAGTGCCTCCCAGTCAGCCTGCTGCAGTATGTCAAAATTAGACGCTGTAAAAGAGAATTATTTGACTAAAATGTGATCTACAAAGCCTGAAGACAGTTGAGTAACGTGCCCTATCTCTGGAACCACGTGTGCCCCCCCCCCCCCCCCCCCCCCCCCCCCCCCCCCGCCCCCCCGCCCCTCTACCCTTGAACCACATCCTTCCAGAGCTTCTTCTTCTCTGTCTCCCCCTCTACACACAGCAGCAGTCTTCAGTTATTTGGCAATAAATAGGGGGGGTTAAGGAGGTTTGCAACAGTCCAAACACTTTAGGAATGTAATGATTCAATCCATCACTGATTTGATTTGATTTGGATTCTGTCTGTTCTTTCACTTTTTGTATAATCTGCTTTCACCCACAATTTGATTTGATTCAGTTAGATTCTTCCAAACAGTAGAGCAGTTGTATCTTCACTAGGGATGACAATAGATTAATCTTTTGGAACAAAGGTTTTGTTATGGGGAGTAAATGTTGAATGAGACTGTTCCAGCTCTTGGAGCCTTGTGCTGAAACTCCCTGGAGAATATTTTGAATTTAATTTCCTGTCTGTTAGCTTCTTGCCATGAGCTTATTTTAAACTAAAGCTTTATCAGTGATTTTTTTTTTTTGTGTAAAGTTTGGGTAGAACTGGACATGCACTCACCCGACAAGGCAAGGTTGAATTATATTTGTCTAGCACTATTACTCAGGAGGCCTTGCTATTCCTGCATTCCATTTATTTACTTTGCAGTATTTGCAGCTAATTTGAGGTAATGAGTCTCCAGTTTACCTCTGACTTTCACTCTGTCGTTCAGCAGGTGTGTCTTGTAATTGAATCCACCTCAGAGACTATTATGGTCACAATTGTTCCATCTTTCCGAAACATCTCGGTGTCCACATTATGGTAAGGTCATTTAAACCTGCTCCTGCTCCACAGTTCATCTGGGTATTTATCCCTCTCTATTCATTGTTGGTGCTGTGGAGGAGTATCGTTTTAAATGCACACAAAAGCTCAAATGGTCACAGTTGAAAGGAGCAGTCTCTGAATAGTGACTGTTCTGTTTACTGAGGCTTTTTTTAGTCACTTTCTCTACACCCACAACTCCCAACATAGCTAACAACAGTTGATGCAATAGTGATCTGGCACTGTGCACAGCAAGCGATTGCCATTTCAAAGACAGCGGTGTAGTGAGAATCTTTATTTTAAATTTAGCCAACGAGTCCCACTGCAAATACTGTGCATGTAGGATTTGGCCACGGTTCATTTCATAGTTATGGCTATAATGTTACACGTGTCAACTGAAATTATACCAAAGTCTATCAGTTCTTTGCTTGCTTTAGTCTATTACTGGTCCACCAAAAGGCATTATGTTTTCAGGTTGAATGCAATATCTCAGGAATTGTGAACTGACTATATATTGGTGGTCAAAGGTCATTGCCATAACTCAAGAATTCATACGCTAATTATGACAAAGTTTCACACAAAGTGATGACATTTTATATCCAAAAGGTCAAACGTCAAATCTTCAATGTGACATCATAATGTTCTTTCAAAATACTTTTCTTGCCATTATTCAACACCGTAACAGGAACAGAAGGGGAGATTGTGACCATATATTTTACATTTGGTCGGATACTGAATTGGTGACACTTATCTTGGGTGCCCACTCTAAAACTGTGGTGATTGTAAAGATCTTCTGTTCTGATTAGTTGAAAATGTGTGTGAAGCATCCACATTTTAGAATTTGTAACAGAAACGTCCATATCTGAAGCATCGTCTACTGTCATGGCTACAACTTTGTGTTCTATCAGAATCAGATTTATTGGCCAAGCATGTGAACAGATACAAAGAAAATACACTTAATACTTTTTATTAAACTCATTCAAAGCCTCCACTACACATATAATATGAGTCTGGACAGACATGGATGTAAACTGCAACTTGACTGGTTGGCAGAGGCATACAGCGGCAAGGCAGTATTTCTGGTTTACAGGTGAGGTTCAGGATGGGCCAGGAGAGCATTCAATCAACATGTGACTTCCTGTCTAACTCGCCATAAAGAAAACCTCAAAAAACTATTGGCAAACTCATGACAATGCACTTTGACATGACTGATGACTTTTTAACTGATGCAAAACATTGAGAGTGTACAGCTCAACAGGGGGCATTGTTATATCTGTGTGAACATATAACCTACAGAATTCACATGAGGTTAGATTTTTGTGTTATACGTTTTAACAAACGATCAGATACAGTGAAAATATTAGAACAATTCTGACTACACTGACTTGTGCCATTCTTGTGATATTGTAGTTATGTTTGTGTATTGTGGTATAGTGTCTGCACTCTGGTCCAGCTTTGTGCAGAGGTTACACGGTGGATTAGAGGTGATTAAGAAAAGAAAGGAGCCATTGTTCTGTGTTTAAACACTTACATACACACTCAGGATCAGAAAGACGGAGGATGAGAGCAAGAGAGGGATAAGAGAAGGAGAAAGTATACAGTTAATGAATGAGAAGGAAAATAGGGGTAAACTTAAGAAACTGGCAGGACGGTGTAAAGAAAAGATGGAAGTGTAAAGAGAAGGAGGGAGATTATGGGAATGCAGGGACAAGGAAAGTAGAAGGTAGTGATCTGGAAAAGGATCAGATGTAAAAGTAGATCAGTAATCCTTCACTCAAGATCAAAACAGACGAACTAATGACTTATCTACAGGATATGTTTGACTTCAGTATACATTCAAGCAGGCTTGAGCTCGATCCAACCTGTTTGTTTCCTTCTTTCAGTACCAGGTCGGCCAGCTGTACTCTGTGGCTGAGGCCAGTAAGAATGAGACGGGTGGAGGAGAAGGAGTGGAGGTGCTAAAAAATGAGCCCTATGAGAAAGAGGGAGAGAAGGGACAGTACACACACAAAATTTACCATTTGCAGAGGTAAGTAGTCGTCTGACAGGTTTAAATGCTAGCAAGTGCAAGAAGATCATTGAAAGTTCAACCAGGAAGACGACTTCATAATTTCTCCCTTTCTCCATTCATACATATTGCTGCTTCAATCTATTAACCCATCACTTTAAAGTTATTTTATTCCTGGTTCAAGTGACATTTTGTGAAATACGCCTATTTCCTTTCTTTCATTTTACATTTCTTTTTGTGTTTAGGTGAAAATGAGATACAATATGTTCATTAGAATTGCTGGTTGCTCTAGATTTTTTTTTAACTTTAGACAGAACCAGGCTAACTGTTTTACCCAGCTTTAAGCTAAGCTAAGCTAAAGTAAGCTAGCTGTAACTCCATATCTAAGATACATGCATGTTTAGTATCAAATAACTCTTTGCAAGAAAGTGACTGAGCATATTTCCCAAAATGTCAAATTAATACTTCAGATGCATATAAAGGATGCTGCTGCCAGTTCCTGACACTGAAGCTAAAATCTGACCACCTTTCTGTGAAATTACAGATTCCACCAGGGGCAAGTGTTTGGCCAGTCACATTATAGCATATAACCATCTACATGCCATATAAAAGCTTTTAGGTTTTGTTAAAGTTTTAAGACACCTCAAGATAGTTCATTTTAGTGGAAATGTTCCAAATTGTTGGATTTAGGTGGGATGAACTCCAGTGTCAAGAGTCCACCAGAAACTAATGTGAGGATCATGAAGGGTGTAGCATTACTGACCATTCATGCTGATCTTATCCCAATAATGGCGCAGCGTGATCCAAAATCTAATCTGAATTTTATTACCTATGCCTTGCACCCATGAAGAACTCTCCTGAAAAGTAAGATTATTAAAATACTGTTATATAATTAAATACCCACATAACTCACCTTGGTTTGTTCTTTCTTCACTCCTCTGTCCTGCAGTAAAGTGCCGTCATTCGTTAGAATGTTGGCTCCAGCATCAGCTCTCAACATCCATGAGAAAGCCTGGAACGCATACCCATACTGTCGCACAGGTAGCTCACACACACACACACACACACACATAGACCTAGTAGTAGCACACAAAATGCACACAGCATCATGTTTCAAAGTTCTTTGGAGAAACAAATATAATGAATTGAGATTAATTCATATAAATGTTAGCAGAAGTCAGACATAAATTTTGTTAGTGACATATATCTCAATCTGCAATCTTTGTTCTTTTTTTCATACTATGACACCTGTTACTATAAATCTTGGCCACGACAGAGTTTTTTGTCATACCTGAATCACTATGGTTTTTGTTGTTTACCAAAAATACAAATTGTTGTAGACACTGTTGATTTAGAGGATATTTCCTTACCAAAGGAAATAATGGTGCTAAACATTACCCTCTGCTCTTTCATTCTAAAAAAGTGTGATTACAATAGACTCAAATTACTTAGAGGTCACAGAGATGCTGATCTGTCAAAGCACTTGTCGTCCTCTGGGTATCTCTCTCTCTCTCTCTCTCTGTGTCTCTCTCTCTCCCTTTCTCTCTCTCTCTATCTCTTTCCCTCTCTCTCTCTCTGGGTCTCTGTCACTTTGAAGGAGTAGTTGAATAATTTACTGTATGTCCAGTGAGAAGAGGCATGTGATCACTCGAGCCTTTCAGTCTGAGATCACACATGCACTGCTAGCTGCCAGACAGCCATCTATCATACAAACACACACACAGCACAAGCAAAGGCACAAACTAAACACGCAATACACACTGACAAATATTGTTCCCCTTGGCCTCTCTGCATTGTCCAATGTTGCAAATGATATTGCTTTTCTCAAATGTTCCTCAACAGCATTATTTTTTTTCCTTTCTCTCTGTTTGCACCTCTGCTTTCTTTCACCTGGCTCTGCAGTCATCACTGTGAGTAAAATTTCTTCTTTTATGTTTCACATTTTAAGAGTGTTGACACAAAGGGCAGAGGGAGCAAATCAACCTGAGAGTTGAGAGAGAAATTTGATCTGTTTCGGTGAAACAGCAGCGGTAGTCAGACACCATTACTCTCTGTGCATGTGTGTTTTTGCGTGTGTGAGAGCAGGATACTGACCAAAGCCAATTGTGTTTTATGCTTATTCACTTCCTCACACATTCCTCTGTAGAATCACTGTTCCCTCTTCACTCAGGGTTATTTCTCTTTTTCTGCAGAACGAGTATATGAAAGATAACTTCCTGATCAAGATTGAGACATGGCACAAACCTGACATGGGACACCAGGAAAATGTAATTAGTAAATACTGTAATGAGCTGAAAATGTATATGTGTGTGAGAAGCATGATAATCTTTTTTTTATCAGCATCTTTGTTGTTTGGGATGACTTTAGACAATCATCATGCAGCAAAGAAAGTGCTCATTTTGCACCACTAGTAGTTGCTTAGTTGAGTTTTGGCAGTTGATCCATTTACTTTATGCCAACTGTGTAGTGTCAACATTTGCTAATGATTCTGTCTTTATTTTCTAGAAAAACTGGTTTATAAATTCTTGTCCAGGACATACAGAAGCAGTCCTCTAGTTAAAGGTTCCCATAATTAAATTAGAACAGTGTTCCTATAAATAAATAAATGAATATGTTCATGAATAAATCGTGCATGCAAAACTGCCCTCAAAAAAGGGACCCCTAATTACGAGAGGAACATGTCACCTATGTATCATTTTCTAAATTTTCATTTGCATCATTTGAGCTTTCAGAAGCATTTTTACTCTGAACTTTGTGTTCTTGTCTCTGGGCTGCCTGCAAACAGCTGTGCCTGCATCTAGCTGTTCTCTGTGGTTCTGTTTCAGGTACACGGTTTGGATGCAGAAACCTGGAAGAAAGTGGACGTAGTCTATATTGATATTGCTGACAGAAGCCAAGTGGAACCGAAGGTAAAACGTTTGAGATCCACACTGAAACTATTACTGTACAGTGACTGCTGTAGACTTCTTATGTCTTGTGTCACCTTGTCCATTGTTGTTTAGTTTTTTTTCTTGTCTCTCTCCAGGATTACAAGTCAGAGGAGGATCCTTGCAGGTTCAAGTCGGTGAAGACAGGACGAGGCCCTCTAGGACCAGACTGGAGGGTACGGTGTCATCATGCTTAGCAACTATGATGTGTAGTCACTGTTTAAAAACTAAATATTAATAGAAAATATTGGGCATTTGTTTTCTTGCTGTTTAAAATGTATGTCTTGTTAATTGCCCAGAGACCTTTGTTAACAATTCAGAAATCTGTTTGTATATATTCCTGAACTTGCAGAAGGAGCTTCCCAACAAGAAAGACTGCCCACACATGTGTGCCTACAAACTGGTCACTGTCAAATTCAAGTGGTGGGGCCTGCAAAATAAAGTGGAGAACTTCATTCAGAAGGTTTGCTTGGACTGTGATATATACCATACATTTATCATGTGTGTTTTGAGTCTCATATCCGGCACATAGTGTCTCACATCCTGACAGCAGTGGAAAAGTACCATTCACAATGCTGCACATATGGGCTGCACCAGCCTCTAGTGGATGAACAGGGTGAAGCAGGATGGAAGTAAACATATCTGATAATAACAACACTTCATTTTATAATTTGCATTTACAAATTTCCTTTCCTTTCCAAAAACCTCTATATGATTTTCTCTTTATCCTCCTTCGTTGTTTCACAGCAAGAGAAGCGTTTGTTCACTAACTTCCACCGTCAGCTGTTCTGCTGGATCGATAAGTGGATTGATTTGAACATGGAAGACATTCGTCGCATGGAGGAGGAGACACGCAGGGAGCTAGATGAGGTAAGCAAAACAAAAACAAAAAAAACAGAAGAGGAAGCTAGACAGATCCCTGTAGATCTGATTTCATCTTGTATTATGTGCTTTTCATGTGTGCACTAGATGAGAGTGAAGGACCCAGTGAAAGGGATGGTGGCTCTAGAGGACTGAGGTTGTGTCTGACCGTGAATGCTGCTGCTCATCAGGTGAGAGGAATAAGTGTTAATTAAGTGAAGTCTTTAAATTGGTTGTTTCATTTGGTCCAAAACTGAAAGATATTGTGTTTACAATTATATAAAACACAGAAAAGCTGAAAGTCCTCCCATTTGACAAGTTGGAACCAGAGAATATTGTCATTTGTACTATTTTTACTTAATTTAAATTACTTAAACAATCATAATTGTTGTTGCCTGATTTTTTTCTGCACTAACCTGATTAGAGTCTGACTGATAGTGTATCGCAATCAGGTATATTAGTGAAAGTAACAAGAAATTGCAGCAGCACAGAACACTGATATGTTATCATCAAGATGTTATTGCAGACATGTTAGCAAACAGCTGAGCATTTACACATCCAGCTGAAATTTAGCATTCATATATCCACTATTAACTTTCCTGTAAGCTCTGTTTCGGTTTCCACCTGCTGCATTATGTTCACCCACTATCTGCTAACTTTATCTGTCTGCTGTTTGGTGGTGTAGACTGAACCAAAACAGTGGTCACTGAAACAGTGAGCTCAAAGATGCTAAAATGTTGATAGAGATGAGGAGAAATCTAATCAAAACTGTTTTTTATGTTAAAAAATCTGATCAATATACCGTCATTATTTTTTTTAATCCCCCAAATAGTCCAGTATTGGTGAGGCCTTAAATCTTTAGTTTTGAGAGCCAATAAAGAAGCATATTAATAGGAGAAAATTTCAGGACATCAGAGAGCACAAGTTCCACTCGTTTTTCCTCTCGCTTTTTACCTCTCTTTACCTGTCTGTTGCTTTCCAGACCAGTAAACCCAGACACCAGCGGATTCACATCCTCCTTCTGTTCCAACTGACACAACATCTGACCGGCCGGTCCGAACCCCCCTCCCTCGGTACAATCTGGATTTCAGGGACCTGGACCCAGTAAACTCCTAGTTTTCAGCTGATCTCCTCCACCCCATCCCACCTCCCTCAAGTCTCATCCGTCTCTATTTGTTTTTCCATCCAGCGTCCTCATCTTATTAACTGCTCTGAGGCCTCCAGTAGCAACACTATAGATCTTGTCAGTCAGTCCCCTCTTTCTCTCTCAATCTGTTCTAAACTACAGAGAATAGTGTCATTTATCTCTGGATTTTAGGATTTATTTCTATTTAAGATATTCCAATGGTGTATATATACAGTATACAGTATATTGGGGAGCTGAATAATTGTATTGAAAAATATATATATACTGTATATATATATATATAAATATATATAAACAGGGTTTTTAAAATGATTTTGTCTGTAAGTTTGTCTGTGGATGTTTACTTTTTCCAGACCAAGCTGTATTTGCTCAGTGTTGCATTTTGATCTTCTTTTATTTTTTCTTCTTCTTCTTCTTATTTTTTTTGATCTATCACAGTACCTCCTTCTCTCCATTTGTGTCATGCTTTATGCAGTGTTTCCTTTTGTTGTTCAAATCGATCTGCGAGTCTACAAACCGCAGCTGCAAGGTTGGGATTGTGCTGAGAGTCTTACATTGTCTCTGCTCTACTCCTGATCTACGAAGTAGATTTTTTTTCCCCAGTATCTCCCTTAATATGTTGAGGCAGTCATTGGCTTTTCTGCTGCTTTATGACTTTGTGTGCGCACGCTTTTGTTTGTGTGTGTGTGTATATATGTGTATGTGTGTGTGTGTTTCTGTAGCATCTGGTCATACTTTTTTCATTTTTCTTTCACCAGATCATCAGTCTGTTCAAACGGGTTTCTTGAAAGTGAATTAACAATCACTTCTGAATTCAAATATACAGTCATACACACACACATCCACACATGCATACAAAGAGAGAGAGATAGTCTACAAGGATAGAAAGAAAATGTATCACTCTGCAATGAAAAACACACAGTAGACAACTAGAACAACCATAAATGAGTATAGGACTGTTTTTCTTTTTGTCTGACAGTCTTTCCATCTACATTCATCGCATCCTTTCAACTGTAAATCTAGTTATCAGGGCTGTGATTTTAACAATGGCAGCCATCATAGATATACAACTCCTTCCCCTCTGCTCACTGTAGATAGACAAATTGCTCTTTAAAAGTCAATCTCAGTTCTTGCCCTGTCACCCATCTCCGTCACCTCCAGTGGATAAATGGTCTTATCCAGCGATAGCAATAACTACCATGACACGTTGGTCTCTTCTTTATCATTGCAAACCTATCTTACTCTACTGTTTGTTCCTGTCGTGAGAACAGATTCAGTAAAGCAGAGCCCAAGCTGAAAGTCAAGGATGGTTAAGTTGTTGATTAATTATGTATTAAATGCTGGTTTTATTGTGTCCGTCTTTGGATGAGACAAGTTTTCTCCCGCTGGAATCCAAAGTCTGTTGTTTGTAATGGTGTGGTTTTTCGTATATGCATGAGTGTACATGAGTGATGTGTAGTAGCGTGTCTTTGAAGAGATCTAATGCTGGCTGGGTAACGAGGGGAGGAAGTGAAGGAGCTATAGGAGCAATAAAAGCAGGCTCTTATGTTCCTTCTTCCTCTTGTTGATGTCTGTCTGGCCTCCTTTATCCTCAGTTACTTTTATTATCCTCCTTTCCATCCTTTGTTTGCCCTTCCTCCGCATCTTTTAACAGCATGGAAACTTTATAGAGCAAGCAACAGATAATGTCAAAAGGTAAATACTGTATACATGTTGATTTCACCCCATATTAATACATTTGGATGAAGAAAATATAGCCAAAGACTGCCGTCACAACAAGTAGATAATTATAATTCTCCTTTATTAAGCACTCCTTTATTAAGTACAGGGAGTGAATTAATAAAAGATCCATATCATGATTTTTGCATAGAGGATGTCAAAAGCAGACATTTTGCACTAATTAATTAATGAATATTAAATCATTTTAAGTTATAAGTAATAAATTTAACATAGCTTTATTGCTTCTATTAATTGGTAGAGTGGAAAACAGGAGAACACCATTTTATACAATGGGACATCCAAAAATATAATTGTAGTTAATAAAATAATAAAATTAATCAAATGAAATAATGTGATTTTACACAATTCTGTTATTATAAAACAGTCATACATGTGTAGAACCTGATAAAAAAAAAAGATATTATTCAGTGTCAATATCTGGTCCACTGAAGGGCTTTCCACTAGAAATGTTTAAATAAAAAACATATTAAGTATAGTTTTTAATTTAAAAAAAAGTATTGGCTTAATATTTAAGCAATTACCTTTCATTTTCATTACATTTCAACACTTTATTGGTGTGACCCGGATAGCAACTGTAGCTTCTCCACAATTACTTAGGTCAGTCTGGAGCAGAATTACAGTTAAGGAATTATTCATGAATCTTATGATGTAACAGAGCCAAGCCAATTATTAAATAAAATTAAATAAATTATATCTTTATTTATTTGTTATAGTTCACCATAACCCTGAGTTGCTCATAGAGCTGGGGTGATATTACAATAATTATGGTCACATTACTGTGCAATCGCATCAATTTGACATAGTTCCTAAAAATGCAGATGATTTCCAGCAGTTACATTCCTGTACATTAATATTAAAGAGAAGGTTCATTTTACTGCAGCTTATTTATTCAGTTTGTTCAGACTTAGAACAAATCTACGTAGATAGAGTTGGTCATCCAGCTAGAGTCAGCCGTCTGTGTTTTTGTTTCGCCTTCATGACGTTTAGCATAGAAGCTATGATCTCATACATGATTTCACAGGATTGTATTGGAGCAGCGACATTGTGCATTCATTAGCCTATTTAATATGGTCTGTCTTATAAGCCCAAGCACAGTAGCAAATAAATCCAAATTCAAACTTGTGCTGTTGGCTTTAAGGATACAAGGTTGAAACTTCCTTTATAATTTCATCAAAAATATTTTTCCATCTTTGACATTTTCTGTTTTTCATGTCTTCTTATACCTGTGTGATTAAATTTATAAACCCATCATTGCGAGACATGTTCTGTTGCGTCCTCTTTAAAGAAAACACTGGCTCTGGATGTGGGACCCCTCCACCTCTCTCTGTGTCCATCAAGCATCTCACTCGCTGTCTGTGATGGGGCTACCAACTGAACCATGGAGATTTGTGGATGTACTGTATATGTATTGACTCTGTAAATAGTAAATAAATTAATGTAGATGAACACATATATATAGATCAGACTGTCCTGCCAAACCTACAGCACACCCTCTCGACACTTGATCCTCTTATTGCGTCACTAAGTCAGCATCACACCAACCACCAATTTGCTCTCACAGGAGGTATTGAATGTAGAGTTATTGTTGCTGAAATTTAGACAATTAAGAACATGTTCTTACATATTGTTATGGATGATTTTGCTGCAGATTTTAGGATGCTCCAGCAAAGTTGTGGATGTTTTTTTAGTATGGTTCAGATATCCTGAAAGCAGTGATGAGCTAAGTTGTTGTGTGGTTTGTAGTTCTGAGTTGGAGGGGAAAAAACATTAAAAGCAAAGCAAAAACTCTCTATTTCCTCTCCTTATCACATTCTTCCCTGACAGGGACCATGTCTCATTGGCAGGACAGTGTATAAATATATATTTTTGTTCTAAATGTTGTTGTACCTCTGTTGTCAGTCTCTGAACAACACTCGCTTCTCTCACTGAAAAGGAACCTAAAACGGCAGCTTGGGTCAGTTCACTGATCCACATAATTGGCTGATGGTGTCGGCCCAAAGTGGAGCCTCGGTGTGAGTTCAATTTTGCCCTACCATGGTTAGTGATAGGGGGCAAATTATTATACATTTAGGAGCGGCTTCAGCCAGGTGCTGGAGGGTTGGAGTTTACAGCTACACAGAAACAAAAAGCAAAGACAATTAGATGTGGTTGTTTAAAAAAAACATACATAGGTCCTTTTAAAAAGCCTGAAGATACCATACAAACTTGTGAGAGAGCATGGTTTAACAGAGACAATCTCATAGATATCTGTTGTTAGATTCCTCAATTTATAATCAGAATATGAAACCAAATGAGTCCACAATCCCCAACTGTTTTTAAAGCGTTAAATCTCTCTCTGTCTCTCTCTTACTCTCTCTCTCACTCCTGTTAACTTGTCTCCTGTTTTTCTTTCTTTTATTGTGAATTTGTGCCTTTTTGTCATCTTATCTTCCAATAACACTACTGTACATTGGAGACATAAAGAAATGAATAAAAAGAAGCAAAGCAACTGTACATACATTTTGATTTGAATCTTTTTTTTGTAATGCACTTAACACCTATAATTTCACATATACCTTCTTGGCAGGGATTTCTATTCTTTTCTTTTTTCTTTCTGTCATTAAAAAATCATGTTCCTAATTGCAGAAAGGTTTTGACATTATTCAAAATGTAAAAAGTTATCTACTTTAGGAATATTAGAAGGAATAATGAAATTCAAGAAGGTTCATTAAAGGTATAATATGTAATTATTCTACATTAAAATGTTTAAAAATAACTAGACCTATGTTATATATGTTGTTGAGTTTTGTACTTACATTATCCCAAATGTTTCCAACAAATTTTCAGAGAAATTTATAATTTAATAAAAGGGTTAGGGTTAGGGTTAGCACAACAGACCGTTTCAGATAAACAAATGTTAGCAACAGCTCGGCTAACAGCCCCTCCAGGAAACAAACTGCAGAAATATTGATTTTTTTTTTTTTTTAGGTGAAACAGCTTTTAGTAGTATTTTTTTTAACTATTTTAATCTTCGTGTACATTTGATTTTGGAGAAGAGGAGACTTCTGTGGATAATTCGGCTCCCAGCAGAAACCGGACAAACATCTGGAACTTATGTTATATGAGAAAAAGCCATAGGAAAAAGCCGAACAAGTGTTAGCAGCAGCTCGGCTAAAAGCCATCTGGAGGTCACCAAACATTGTTGGATAAACACTGGTTTTTAAGGTAAAACAGCTTTAATTAATAAAATAACGAATTAATATTTTAACGATTTTATTCTGCGTGTAGTTTGTTTTTGGAGAAGAGGAGACTTCTGCGGATAATTCGGCTGCCGAGAGAAACCGGATGAACATCTGAATGTAAAGTTAGCAGCTCAGCTAACAGCCCGTATCTGACGTCCGGCCGTCACCAAACTTTGTAGAAGAAACACTGATTTGTTAGGTAAAACAGCTTTAATTAGTATTATAATGATTTTAAACTGCATGTACGTTTGTTTTTGGAGAAGAGGAGACCTCTGCGGATAATTCGGCTGCCGGGAGAAACCGGACGAATGTATGAATGAAAAGTTATAAGAGATATAAACCGCTAAAGTGTTAGCAGCAGCTCAGTTAACAGCCTGTATCTGTCCGTGGGTTGCCGTACATCATCGGAGAAACAACGATCTCTTAGATGAAACTGGTTTATTCAGTGTTTTTACCTGTAATCAGTGGGTCCGTTTGTTCTGGAGAGGAGGTGACCTCTGCGAATAATTCGGCTCCTGGTAAAACACCCTGAACCATGAATTTCGGCTTAATCGTATCCCGGTGAAGCTGATTGTTTAACAACGAAGACAACAACTCCCATGATCCCTTGCTACTTCACACCGTCATCACACGCCGTCTTTTGTTATTGTTTTGATTGAGAGACCCCTAGCGGCTGAAATTACATATTGTGCGTTTAAAGCTTATCTTTATACAGTCTATGGTTTAAAGCCATTATGTGTAGAATTTGAACATTTGTCTTTAGCGCCCTCAGTGGTTGGATCAACAAAAAAAAAGACACTGAGGCAGACAGCAACCATCATGCACACACATATGTAAACACTTTAGACAAAATTAATCAGGCTTTGGTTGGAAAACTTTAAATCATGATTATGAGGCAGAAGTTCTGTATGATGGTGATGATCCCCACAGTGTGTGTAATTCAAAAGACTCCCTCTCAGATACCCAAATTTTCCTTATTGAACTCAAAAATAGTGAATCCCGAACCCTGAAAAAAGTAAATCCTGGTTTCAAGTGATTTTCTTTGCAATCTTTTTCATGTATTTTTCTTTTGTGAGTGTCTAAGCTGGATAAAAAGTAATTAAATTTGTCATTAAAATATTTTCATTTTGGGTCTTAGTGACTGATGGGGTTTTGAATTATTACCTATCAGTCAAACTCCAGATGCAGAAATCCAAACACAATAAATTACATGCAACTGCCATATGTCTTCATTACCACCAGAGCCTTTCATGTTAAAAAAAAAAACAAACAAACAAAAAAACCCTGGCACTGCCCAGAGTTAGCTCTATAGGAGAAATTACTGCATTTAAATTGAAATGGCATCCATACATTCCATACTGTTAAGAAAGTGAAGGATTATTTATGAACATACAAAGAGTGCTTTAGTGCTACAAATACCATGCGTCATGGTGACATTCACTAAACAGACATGTCCATTCATAAATAAGATAATACTTTCTCACTGGGTTGTTAACCAACCTGGGATAATAGCTTGATCCGATGTTATGCTTAAAGTCTAGAGCAGGTTGTGTGCAGGACCTTGCACCCAAAAGGCGAACAGCTGAGAACAAAGTGAGGGAACCCAAAAGAGACCAAACAGTCAAACAACGGGACTCACCGCAGGAAAGCAGACCCAGTCTCTGGACTCCCCTTTGAAGATCTCCGTCATCTGTGCACAAGGGGTCTGCAGCTTTTTCCAGACACCACAAGAAAGACGCACGGAGACAGGTACTGTAGTGAATAGATAGAGGTGTTTGTGTTTTCAGCAGGTACCTCAAAGAAAAAGAAGAGAAAGGCAAAGATTTCAAATGAATACACTAAAACTTGAAGTAGCATACCTTTTAGATTAAACTGTCTCACAGTACATATGCTTCATTTACTGGCACAAGTAATATGAGCAATCATGACATTGGCAATTACCATGAAGTTAAAAAGTTAATGTCTAAAAATGCACAGTAGTGTCAGTGTGTAAAGTGGTTTCTTTGTTTCCAACTTTTTTGTGACACTGGTTTTAGGAATAGTCTAGTAGAGACATTTTAAGAGTTGTTAATTTCATTTACTCAATATTCCACTTCCACTCTAAAATGCCACTATGGCATTAAAGCCTCTTAATTAATTAGCCTCTGTGTGTAGCTATGTGTGTGTGAATTTGTTCTAATTACATTGTTGGGAGAAAAATCTATTCATACAGTCACATTGTGAAGACTCACCTAAGTGCACAGGGCAAAAAATTGGCCCTCATAAGGTCAGTGATCTATTTCAGGACCTTTTAATACCAAGGTTAGGATGCGTCAGGTTTAGAAGAAAATTGGCTAAAGCTGCACTAATCAATATTTTTATATCACAACTGGATCAAATGACCATATGTAATATGATAGGGGTCACACATAGTGATTATCCACATCATGAACACACAGATAATTATTTCATTGTATATCATTATTATTATATCTTTATTTGTTTCCACTAGCAGACAGTTTTCAGCTAAAAAGCCATGATAAACCGCTGTATGCTACATATCCTACACCAAAAGGCAGACAGAGTTATCAACTAGCTGGTTACCATGCTGGTTGCATTTAGCAACTAAAGAGTCACATATTTCCCTCAAGAGATGGTGAGGACCACAACAGAGCAAAAAGTTGAGTCACTGCTTGACTTACATTGTTCTGGTGGTCAGAAATACGACTCCAAATGAATGCTAATGTTGCTCCAAGTCTGTTGAACCTGTAAATAGGCAACTGCTTGCTATCAGGATGTTAGCCATAATAACTTTAATAGGTGATAATATGTCAATGAGTTTGTTAGCTTGTTGTGCTGCCCCCAAGTGGCCAAAATATCAATTAAATCAACACAATGTCCCAACAAATGACAAGGCCTCAAAATACTGCTTTTATGCTTTTGTTTGGCTCTTGTTTCTGTTTTTATCTGTGACCTTCAGGGCACTGTCACTTTAACGTGGATGAAGCTAACCGTGATTAGACATGATTACAAAGCCATTTCAGAAATGACTTTCAGGCATCCCTGTCAGGTTTGGCTTTGTCTGTTTTATTGGGCTGTAGGTCTGTGCTCTCGGTAAACTGGCTGTAGATGCAATCATCTGTGCTTGGTATGTGTGTTTCCTCTTTGTTTACACCTTGTTTAGGCATGTGTGCATTTGTGTGTGTCCGCAGGGGAGAATATGAGCACTGGAAGATTTCGAAGTGGTGGCAGAGACAAATGCAGGTAAGTTCAGCATCCGTTATAGACCTCTTTCTCGTCCTCTTTGTCTTCTGGTTTTGCGAGAGTAAGAAAGAACAAGAGAGAAAATGGTGATGGAAGTAATTCTGGAAGAAAACACAGACTACAGACCGAAAAAAAAGTGTATGCAGAGACACAGAGAGTCCAGAAAAAGAGAGTATAAACCCCCTGTTCAGTGTTTGTATTGCCCAACCTTCATAAGTAGCTTTGAGGCAGGCTCTGTGATAAAACTTAAATAGTCTCCAATTCATCATTTCTCACTGGACCAGTGAACCCCCGCGGTTATCCACTTAACACTTCTTCTTGCTAAAGAATGTGCCCTAAGTCTCCGCATGTGACACTGTAACATGACGTGGCAAGGCGAGCTGGGGCAACTAAGATTAGATGTTTTTATTTTGTAAGAGGCATTTTTTTTCTGTTTGGCTGTTTAGTTTAATTAGCTAATTTCCATCCCTCTTTCTTTATAACATCACCCACAGTATTCCTAAAAAATGCAGTGCCATAAATTTGCTGAAGAAAATATATATGTGTATATTTTCCATACACATGGAAATTTGTTTACAGTAACATTAGAGTTCAGGTTCTCTAAATTATGGAAGCAAGTCTGTAAAAGTGTCAAGAAATTATTTATCCTATTGTTTCTACTGTTTTTAGTAATTTAGTATTTTGTTTCTGGCTACTTCATTGTGGAACTCACTCTAAAGCTGAAAATATGATTCAGCTGCATTAATGGTTTTGAACTGTTTTGAACCACTTAAATATTAGGCAAAATGCGTCAGAGTGACTGATTGCTTCATGTCTTGTGCACTTCTAAATCCATTATGTAATTGTCCGCTAATAACTAGACTGCAACACTTGTTAAATCAAATTATTTGAGCTTTCGCTCTTAAAAAAAGAGTTTGTGTCAGAGCTTACAAAACTGCATTTAACAACCCCCGCCCCACCGACTTCTCTCTGGATTTACAAAGATAACCTTTCACCTATATGAGGAGAGACTGGATTGAGGTCGAAAGAAGCTAATGCTATTGTGCGCTGTTGTCCTTTCACTAATGCACGACTGTAATTGCAGGGTTACACGCATTGTTCAGTAAACTCCGCTGATAGAGAGAACATGCTGGTAGTAAACCTCTTAGGGATCTGAAGGGTTACCCAAGTCTTGCAACAATACTCACAATGATGGGGGGATCAGCCTCCTCTGCCTCTCTCTGTAACTGCACACACTCACAGAAAAACACACATTCACATGCCTGTCTCCTGCCTGCGATTACACTCCAAATCTGACTCATTCTTGCCCACATTCCTGAGTCGACCCCACTGCTTTGTCAGTCGCAGCTCCATCGATGCATGATCACACAGATCTCTGCCACAGAGAGGACTACATCAGCACAGACACACTTCAGCTTGGACTTTGGGGTTTCAAGCCAGTTTGGAGGAACTAAAACAGAAGCTGCCTGAAGCACATGAGGAGAGATTTGACTGACAAGGAATCACTTCTTGTTACTTCCACTGGTCTGAGCAGAGTGGCGGCCTCTCGCATCAAATGGCTACAACAGAACCAACCAAAGTCTGAGGAGAGCAAGACTCAGGAGAGTCTTTCGCTGGATTTTGATTGTTTGTCCTTGCTGCATGATATTGTTATGCATATACGACCTTCTTGACCTTTAGGACATACAGGTAAAGAAGTTCACAGACACCAGAAAGAAGTTTGTTTTTTTTTAGACTAAGCTCCAAAGATGGACCCCTTCACAGACAGTCCACGCCAGCGCTCAGACAGCATGAGCAGCTCGGCATCTCAGAGCTCGAGGTCCAAGATGCTCCTCCGCCAGCGTCTGTCCCAGCTGCTCACCTGCATAGAGGACATGAGCTCTGACGATGAAGCCAATGAAGAAGTGTCCCGCACACTGGATGAGGCGTTCCAGCTCTGTGGGCGCTACATTCCCACAGATGCATTCAGGTTGAATACACACATGCAAATATATACACAGCAAATACTCACACAATCAAGAACTATAAGTTGTTTTACTTTGTTGTCTTCAGCTACACAGAGAAAATGACTCATGTTGTAAAAGGTTAAAAGTTGTTAAGAGTGCAAAACTCCAATGGGAACTTTTTCTGAATCATTTCTGGGTTTCTTTACAGTTTGACACTTCTTTCTTCAATTCTTCTGGTTTCCAATTAACACCATAAGATTTTTTAAAAAAATGTGGGCATTGAAAAAGTAAATATGTTATTAGCATGTGCATTTTTACTTTTTTATTTTTCGAATTTCTGTAGAGAAAAACAAGTTGTTGAATGTTATATTATGTATTACAAGATGCAGAAATGAACTAGCTTGAAATTGATTAAAAATGTCTTTTCCAGTATTATTATTTGTAGTATTGCTATAGTTACATTATATGTAAGTATAATAATAAAATTTCAGTACCAATCTTTTATATTGTCTAGTGTAATTCAAACCTAAGGACAAATGTAACTAATAGTGTCAATATTGTCTATTTTTGCATCACTTTAGTTAACTCTTGTCTTTACTAAACACACTGACAGGCTGCATATTGTGACCTGGAATGTGGCCACCGCAGAGCCTCCTGAAGATGTCACCTCTTTGCTGCAACTAGATGTCCAGCCCCCCACAGACCTCTATGTTATTGGGTGAGAAAAAAAATAGAAACTGAAATTATAATTGGATTAAATGATAAATTGATTGGATGAGAAAAGAGGTTAAAAACAGTATGCAACACTAAAACAAAGCAGAGATGTAAGTGTGCTGTTTGTTATTTATTTGTATTGGTGTGTGTCAGCCTGCAGGAGGTGAATGCAACCCCAGTGAGGTTCATCTCAGACCTGTTAGCGGAGGACTCCTGGAGCCATGTCTTCATGGACACACTGGCACCCAGAGGATTCGTTAAGGTGAGAGAGGAAAAACAGAGGAGAAGATGAAACAGTACAATGTGTACAGGTATAAATACAAGTTATATACTGTATACAGTACCAGTCAAAAGTTTGGACACACCGTCCCATTCCCTCAAAAGAGAAAATGTGTCCAAACTTTTGACTGGTACTGTATATATGTTGGCATGTGAATGTGATAACAGCTGGTATTAAATCATAGTGTCCGGAAGGCTTTAAAGAAAAGAAAACAATGTAAAACCATGGACCTACTTTACTTTCTTTTTCTTTTTAACACTGTGCACTGTGATATTTCATTTCATTTGGTTGTATCTTTAATGCAATATTTTTTTCTTTTAACTGTATGTTTACATGTTCTGTTATAATACAAGATAACAATATGTAATATTTCATATATATATATAAATTAGAATAGTTTATTAAAAATAAAATTAAACAAATCAACCTTGACACATCAAATAAAACATAATAAAATCTCTCTGTCTGTGTCTAGGTCACCTCCGTGAGGATGCAGGGTTTGCTGCTGTTGGTTTTCGCCAAACAAATTCACCTCCCCTACATCCGAAACATCCAGACCACCTACACTCGCACTGGCATCTTTGGCTACTGGGTAGGAAAATCATAATGGGAACACTGGTTAGAACCTTAAAGACAGCACAATAAAACTCTGCACACCAGGAATCCCATTGGCATCAGATGCTAACATGTTATGAAAGACCTTTTGTGTTTGTTTAGTGGAATGTGCAACAGCTTTGACAGAGTGATCACAAACAAAGAACACTCAGTGGTAAAACTATTAAAGAGGTACACTGTGGTAAAAAAAAAAAAAAAAAAGACAAATGGGCTGAAACATAATCCAATCCACATAATCCACAGAAAAAAATTTTGAATAAAACTTTTTACACCTTAGTAAAAAGGGGTTATAAATAAAAGTGTTTTCAAGGTTTTTCAAGTCAGTCTTTGCTTATGAGTAGTTTGAATTCATTATTCTTGAACAGTATGACTCACATACCAGTTGTGTGAGTATTTGGATATCCACCTTTGTCTTTTACTTCACATTACATTTATCTGTGTCAGGGGAATAAAGGAGGAGTGTCAGCGCGTTTTTCCTTCTACGGCCATATGGTGTGCTTTCTCAACTGCCACCTAGCAGCTCACATGAACTACGCTCTGCAGCGCGTTGATGAGTTTGAGTACATCCTGGAGGCACAAGACTTTGACATCTCTGACACCCCACAAGTCCGTGACCACAAGTCAGTAATCCACACACACACACACACACACACACACACTCATATGCAGTGTGAAATATATATACACTGAGATGCTGCCTCTCTCTCACAGGGTAGCGTTCTGTTTTGGCGACTTGAACTTCCGTATCGCGGACCACGGTTTGCACTTCCTGCGCTCGTCCATCAACAGCGGACGCCTGAATTTGCTGTGGGGCAAAGACCAGGTGATGTGTCAAAACGAACATATGCATACACACACACATAATTGAACACAAATTTACTCATTTATTTCATATTCCTACAGCTCATCATGATGAAGAAGAAGGAACCTTTCCTGCAGGAATTTGAAGAAGGGCCATTAAATTTTAAACCCACCTACAAGTTTGACCGTAACTCTGATACCTATGACACCAGGTAACACACGCACACACAAACAAATATATTACACTTTCAGATTTAGAGACTCAACTCATTTCCCAAAACATGCACCCAAACTTCATCTGTGCTCTTGTTTCCATTTGCGCAGCAATCCGAAGACATGGTTGGGTTTTAAGTAAGACGCACTTGATGCTTTTTTGTGTTGCATGCCCCACATTCCCTTATTTCTATAGTCACAACGCAATCTGTCCTTTTCCCCAAAGCTTCTGCCACCACATCTTTAGTTGAGATGACACATGTAGCCCCTGAGACACTCCAAATATTATCTGGCAGACAAACAGGAAACCAAAATCAGTAAACCCTGATATGTAGATGAAGTTGGGAGCAGCTCTTCCTGTGAGTTCATTCCTGACACTAGCGCCATGTATATGTCTCTCTCAGAAAGAGCACTGTGGCGCTGCCTCTAACCATGTACAGACCCAGACCCCTGCAGCGCTGTAGCACCACCCTCTTCTTCCTCCTCACCTCCCTCACCTGGGGGTTGCTCTCTATCTGGTTGGGGGCCTGGTACAGGGAGCTAGACCCGCCAAGGTGGGTGTCTCCATAGATATGGCCGTTAGAAATAAGTGAGAGACACTTATGGAGTTATATTACATATGTACATATAACCTAAAACCAAAAAAATAATTGGAGACACTGATATAAGTGAACAGACACAATTGACAAAATATCAGGGATATTACAGACATGATCTGCAAATTCATTAATAATAATAAAATAATAATACATTTAATTTGTCCGACATTTTTCATTTATAGTGAATAGTATTAATAACATAAAGAAAATAGTAATAAGATTTAAGATGAAAAAAGCCTTCCTGAATAGAAAGGTTATTAGGGTCTGTGCTGCCCTCAGATGGTTAGCAAGGCTGTTCAGCAAGTGTGGTGCAGCAGAGCAGAAGGCTCGATCCCTCATGGTGCAGAGATTGGTACTGAGGGCCCAGAGGAGCACACTGCTGGCAGATCTGAGGGTGCGGGTGTGAATAGTAAGACTTTGTAGTAAATCCTGAAATCAACAGGGAGCTAGTGCAGTGAAAACACAATTGGTGTCATATGTTTGTGTTTTTGCACCCTCCTCAGGATCCTTGCCAGGGATCCCTGAGAAGAGCGCATTGCAGTAATCCAGTCTTGAGGAGATAAAGGCATGGCCAAGTTTCTCTGCATCTGACAGGGTTGGAGAGGGGCAGAGTTTATAGAGATGGCAGAAAGAGGTTTTGCATAGAGGTCTTATATGGTCAGCACCCAGATAAGTGACTCATTAGGCTCATTAGACCTGAGACAACTCCCTCCTGCACTCGCGCCCCATTGTTTGTTCTTGCATAATGTATGTGTAGTGAATGTGTATGCATAAGCTGGAATATACCATGTTAAATGGTATTGTCCACACCTGTGAGCACTGTGTGTCCCTGACATTTCACCACAGCATGCCTCACTGTAGGTACAGTACTGCATGCGCCTGTGTGTGTGTGTGTCTGTGTGTGTGTGTGTGTTCTTTAACATTGTTTCCAATATGTTTACATAAGAATAAAAATTGCAAAGAAATGTGGCATAAAAAGTAATTCTCAAGAAAATACCAACACATGTTTTTTCTTTGCTCAGTGGTAAGAAGAGGAAGCCGGCCTGGACAGATCGGATCCTCTGGCGTATCAAACCCAAAATCCCTCCATCAGAAGATGATGATGATGATGATGAGAAGCCATCAACTTCTACTGATGATGGACAGGATGAGTACCCAATCCTTGTCAGCCAGGATAAATACACCAGTGACATGAGCTACGGAGTCAGTGACCACAAGCCTGTCATTGGTACCTTCAGTGTGGAGGTGAGAGCAGCAGACTCTAGGACTTCCTATGTTGTTCTTCTCAGGTGTTAATTAACAAATATACGTGTGTGTCTTTGCTTCTAATAATGCAAGTGTTTTTTTTATTCCTCTTGGCTTTCTCACAGCTGAGGAAGTGCTTTGACACACCGTTGGTGCACGTGTCTCCTCTTGGTGTATGGAGTGCCGATCAGGATGCACTTCTTACCTACACCGTCCAGGAGGACTTCATGTCCTCTACATGGGACTGGATTGGCTTGTACAAGGTACTGCAACAAACGTAGAGGGCAAAAAAAACCCAAAGGTAAAACAATAAAATACAAGACAGATTTTTAACTCATGGGGTTGTTGTCCTGCAGATGGGATTCAAGAGTGCATCCGACTATGAAAGCTTTGTTTGGGTTAGAGAGAACGAGCTGCCAGAGACAAATGAAGTCATACAGGTAAAGTGCAAATTAGGTATTTGTTTCATGTTTGCAAACAAACATGTTTGCAAATGTTTTAAATTAGATACTATATGAACGCATGCTTCATTTACAGTATATGCATGTGTGTGTGTGTGTGTGTGTGTGTGTTTTGGCTCCAGATATCTGTGGATAAGGATGAGATCCCTCTGCTAGGGGGACAGTATGTTTTGGGTTACTACAGTACAAACATGCAAAGCATCATTGGCATCAGTGCTAGCTTCCAGGTGAGCTCACCTCCATTGCATCTGTAGTTTACATATTATATTTATATGTTTATTGTAGGGATATGATGACTGTTGAATCACTGTTAACACAACTACATAGGACATGACTTAAATATTTTAATACTTATATTATAATCGTGATTTTCTGGTTACATTTGACTGTCATGAGCAACAATAATAAGATATATGGATTGTTCTGCTAAAACTCTTCATGCAAAGCAATGTGAGTCTTTGTTTTGATCTTGCAGATCCTGGAGTCAAAGCGTGCCGTCATGGAAGGCCTTGTTCCTGACCATGTCAACGGGCTCAACAAATAAGAACAAATACAATTCATTGCCACATCTTAGTCCCCTCCTTGCAAATTCATATGGAATTCATTCAGACTTTAAAATGACCCAAGATATGATCCATCATCTACTGCATGAACTGACTCAGCCGGGACAATAGTGGCATCACATAGGTTGGAAACCTCAATGTGCTGTTTCCAACTTTGCCTTGAAGGAGTTCAGCTTAAGTCAGAGTTCACTTCTTTCTAGAACAGTTTCTCTACACTGTAATGAATAGCCAACCAGCTTATCTGCAGGCCTTTGAAGTCAGTCAAAGTGATGTAAGAGCAAATACAGGAACAAAAATGCCAAAACACGCAGGTGCTTTAAAACATAAAGTCTGAAAAGAGTGGACATGACAACTGTACGTCAATATGCTACTGGGTTAAATAGTTTTTGAAAATAGATTTTTATTTTTTGATTTGGTCTATATTAGTGCCAGTGCAGATGGTTGTTCAATAAGATTTGCCAATCAAAGAATACACAGTATGTTGATGTAGGCTATTTTATTTAATCTGTACCATCTTAATACAGAGAGATGCATCTAGTAATCAAGTTTTGAACCTTCTTCCTATGGATTATTTGTATCAATTATTGTACCCAAGTCCCTGAGAGTGGAATGTTAAAGATATGAGAACAATTTTAAATACAATGTACACATGAGTTCTTTTAAGACCATTTAATGTTAGATATGGATGTTGATGTGGACCTCTACTCTGAAGTATTTTGCTTTATAAATGAATATGTAATTTATATGTGATAATATAAGTCTAGCATGTATCATGAGAGCCTCTAAGGCAGTGAACAGAATCACAATAATATTATATTTTGAATTTGTATGGATGGATATAAAGATTTTAAGTAATTATTTATCTATCTCTTAAAGGTGCAGTCCTACACACTGGTCCTTTAACTTCTTAACTGTAGATCCTCAACATTAGTGCAATACCGGATGCTTCTTCTATTCCAATGTAAACCTGATGATTGTTGTCAAAGAAAAAAATGCTGTGTGTTTACGTGTTATAGTGAAAATGTGTACATTTCGGTGACTGATCGAGTACTGCAATAGAACCCAATCAGCATGTAGGATATGTAAGTGAATGTGTGTGTTTTTTGGTAATTAAATATTTGAAGTAAAGGAAGTGCTGGAAATGCCTTTCACGTTCATTTGTGATCACAGTGACTTCTTTTGTTCAAGCAGGACTTTTGTCTGATTAAAATGTGTTGAAACCACAAACATGTTTGAGGCCAAATTAAAACTGAGAATGAGCAACTGACTGTGAAAGTGTGTTGATATAATATATAAGATATATTACTTTGTTATTGTACTCATGGAATAATGTAACATGTCTTCACCTCTGAGCTAAATGATGACTAATCAGGGAGTTAATAATAATCACTAAAAAAATTAATTTCCCAATAGTTCAGGCCTGCAGCCTGTAACTGAGCATTTTACTTTGCACTAAACAAAAGGCATAATGTAGCTTTCATTGCTCACATACAACACAAGCAATCACACTAATAATATAAAATCAAACTAATAGCAAACGTTACAGTAATGACGGCTGTGATTTGAGGTTAGTATATTGTTTTCAGAGTAACCTCTAATTACATGAAACAGTTTGGTTATTTTCTCTTTAAGTTATTAAAATAAAGTCTTCAGAAGCTATGCTGTGATTTAAATCTCAGGGTTTGCAGTAAAGCTGCAAGTATTAAAATTGTTGACATTGTCATTAATTTAATTTCTCTTGACATTCCTGAAAGTTGACGTAGAAATACAACGCAGAAAACGTACACGTAGAAATGCAATACAGTTGAAGATGGACACATTTCGACGGTTCCTTTCCGGACCTGATTCTCCCATGATTCATTGCGCCAGTCCGTCTATGGACTTGGCAACTACTGCCAGTCGGAGCATCTTTCCTTTAAAGGATCTCGGGTGTTACACACGTGGGGACTTTTAATACATCGCTTCCTCGCTGAAGGTAAAGTTTTAGGACATTTATGTGCTAATATTATGTCATATGAACTCGGACAAAAGCGTGTAAACTAGTGACGATTATCTTACATTTCAGTGTCTGCTGCTTAAAGAAATCTGGTGCCTGAAATCATCCGCTGGCTAACAGCAGGCTAACTAAGCTAGCGGTAGAGGTTGACACAGGCTGGCTAACAGTAAACGGATAAACAGTTAACTTGATCACGACTACTTCTAAATATTTTTGAACATTCGTGAACACGGCTTTACTGTGGTGCTCTCTGTCTTGTTTTCCAGGTTAACGTTAGTTACTAATAAGGGACAGTTTGTCAGGTAGCTAGCTAGCTAGCTAGCTATGAATATAGCTTTCAACAACAGAAAACTGTGGGTTGACAAGACCTGATAGTGAACTATATTCACTTTAATGGTATAAACTCCTATTATAGACTGGATGTGTTCTTTCAGCAAAAACGAGCCTCATGTTTTGAGAGATTTTCCCCCCAAACACTAAGAGGAAACTTATTTCGTCATTAACTTATTTATTTGTGTAAATAAGTGATGCATTTGTGTCTACACTTCCATCTAAAGATATCTTGTTTTTAGCCTTGGACCTGAAGCAAATTGAGGATGACGAGTGAGGACGTGGAGCGGCTGTTGATCCAGTTTCAGGACGAGCATGGGGAGGTTCTGGGTTCACCTTTTGATGTGCCTCTTGACATCACTCCTGACAAACTGCAGCTGGTCTGCAATGCACTGCTGCAAAAGGTAACCAGCTGGCATTATGCAACATAAAAAAAGAATTACCAATTTTGATAAGGGTGTCCACATCTGCACATGAAGCCATTTCAGCCTTATATGTTTAGCCAAGCTTTGTCCACATCCACAATATTCACATTTAAATTAAAATGTGTGTCTCAATGTTTCATATTGTTGCATTGGTACCAGTACCAAACTTAGCTTTAAAATGTGTTTCAATGATCACATTGCCATTCACACTTGTATCTATCATCCCTCTCCGAGGTGTCTAGCTGACTACTTGTGTTCAGATTTCATTACTGCCTACATCACCTCCGCTAAAGGGTCTAAGAGCCCTTTAGTCTGTCACCAGGCAAGCTCAAGATTTGTTTTGCACCTGCTAGCTAAGAAAACAAAAATGTTTCAAGAACTAATATACATGTACAGACTTTTCCAACTGTTGAGATTGACAGGAAAAAGTCACACAGATTGCATTGGCACACTGTCACAAAAACAACCAACACGTCCTTCACTGAGGATGGATTTTCCTGTTTCGTCCTTGTCAGGGACGCTTCAGGACACATTAGTGTTGACACTAGGAAGGATATGTTGTCAAATGCATGCCCCAGGAAGTGGTTTGAGTGATCAGATCATGATGGATTTTGACTAAGATTAATACTGTAGATGTTAATTGTGCTGCAGTGACAGTATCGATGCAGTTTTGAACACATTTCTCCCTGTTATGTAACAGTATTCAAATAATTAAATGCATATTT
Organism: Euthynnus affinis; assembly: GCA_029490765.1. NCBI lineage: Eukaryota > Metazoa > Chordata > Actinopteri > Scombriformes > Scombridae > Euthynnus > Euthynnus affinis. Next base: position 12,618,379 of record CM055854.1, on the reverse strand, counting down.
ATTTTTTCCCAAATGTATAAATGCTGTTCTTAGTGAAGTCAGAAGTGGTGCATTGGTTTCTGTTTAACATTTCTTGGGACACTCATTAAGTTATATTCAGCTGAAATTTAAAAATACAGTGAATATATCTTCTTCTCTCCGTTATCCACTGCAGGAGGAGCCAGTGCCACTGGCGTTTTTTGTACGTGGAGAGGCAGAGGTGGTGTCCAGTCTGGGCTCTTGTGTGAAAACTCTTGGGGTCGAAACAGAGCAAGTCCTGCCAGTGGTGTACCAGCCACAGGCCGTGTTCAGGGTTCGGGCTGTTGCTCGCTGTACCAGCACGCTACAGGGACACACAGAAGCTGTCATCTCAACTGCTTTCAGTCCCACCGGCAAGTGAGTAACTGTGATACAGAACATTTCTTTGTCATGGGGAAGGCTGTCTTCCACTCAGTTTTATCTAAGAGTCCTTATACAGTGTTTCCCATACATTCATTTATTTGCAGTAGGCCGCCACATATTGATTTTCTCTTTTTGAAGAGGTGCACCCCGCTCCCACGCATTCTCTCTCTCTGATATACTCCCGAATGGATGCACCTGCACTGTGACTCATCCCCACCCACCCCCACTGCACACAAACAGCCTCCCCTGAGCTCTGTCTCTCTCTCCGAGCTTTTATCCTGCAGTCAGATAATGCCATCTACACCTGAGAGGCACAGTCGCGCTATATCCAATTAAAAACTTAAACACTTAAAGATCGATTGTGTGTCTATATCGCTTTGTAAAGCTCCAACCATAGACTGTAAAAACAAGGAACTTCATGGTGCATTCAACTGCACCTTTTTAAGAAGTAGTAGGACTAGTAGTTGTTTGTTAATTTGTTTGCCTTTGTTTGTTTTCAGATATTTAGCCAGCGGTTCAGGTGATACCACAGTACGGTTTTGGGACTTGACAACTGAGACGCCTCACCACACTGCCAGAGGTATAAAGTCGCTTGTAGGACAGCGTTTTCTTGTATGCATCAAGATATAAATGATAGAGTAATAGAGCCGAATTCTGCTTTATTTAAGGACACACACACTGGGTACTGAGCATCGCCTGGTCACCTGATGGAAAAAAGCTGGCATCGGGGTGCAAGAACAGTCAGGTGCGCCTCCAAACACACGTCTGATCTCTTTATTTTTACGATACATCCTGTGTATTTGATGTATTTATGTCTTGTGGCATTTCTGTAGATCTGTCTGTGGGATCCAGTGACGGGCGCACAGATAGGGAAGACTTTGACAGGACACACCAAGTGGATCACTTGGCTCTGCTGGGAGCCTCTGCATCTGTGAGCACTCAGTTCATCACTTTCTATAAATTGCTGCTCATTATTTTACTGCTGTAATAAAAAAATACCATGAATGAGAGATTGGATTGACTTACAGAAGCTACTGGAAGAGAGACTGGGTCTTCAGCTCTCTATAAATGTATACTTGATTTTGAATTGGGACACATTCTGTTCTGATTATAGTTTTTCTGATCTCTCTCCCTTTCAGTAACCCAGAGTGTCGGTACTTAGCTAGCAGCTCTAAGGACGGTTCAGTACGAATCTGGGACACTGTGTTAGGACGTTGTGAGAAGATCCTGACTGGGCACACTCAGTCTGTCACCTGTGTGAAGTGGGGAGGAGATGGACTTCTCTACACTTCTTCTCAGGACAGGACGGTCAAAGTGTGGAGAGCCAAAGATGTAAGTGTGTCTGTGTGTGTGGCAGAGATGCAGGCAGAATGAGATGAATGAGTGGGAGGAGACATCCATGTGTTTGTTTGTTTTTTTTAATTTATTTCTGTACATATAGGGTGTTCAGTGCAGGACTCTGCAGGGTCACGCCCACTGGGTGAACACCTTGGCTCTCAGCACAGACTACGTCCTGCGCACTGGAGCTTTTGAACCTGCGACTGCTACCATCAACCCCCAGGACCTCACTGGATCATGTAAGGATCATCTAACTCTCTTTTAGGTTGAAATGCTAGGAACAAATATGCTATTCACACAAACATATTTGCTATTCCAGTGAGAAAAGGCTCGCTTGTGTAGATGTCTGCAAGAGGATGATTTCACGTAACAAACATTTTCTTCTGTCACCCAGTGGAAGAGCTGAAGGAGAAAGCTTTGCAGAGATATAATAAAGTTAGGGTAAGTACTAATTATTGTGATCTATTAAGGTCTCTATCTGTCTTGGACACTTCCGTGTATGAGTCCTCTTACAATCTTCTGTTGTTGTTGTTCTGCAGGGTTCAGCCCCAGAGCGCCTGGTGTCTGGCTCAGATGACTTCACCTTGTTCTTATGGAACCCTGCAGAAGACAAGAAGCCTCTGGCCAGGATGACTGGCCACAGCGCCCTGGTCAATGAAGTGCTCTTCTCCCCAGACACCAGGCTCCTCGCCTCTGCTTCTTTCGATAAGTCCATTAAAATCTGGGATGGACGCACTGGAAAGTAAGAGAAGCTCACAACCTTGAGAGCCTGTATTTGTGTAATACTGCTGTTGTCCAGGTGGTGGTGCTGTAAGCCAAAGATATGTGTCTGTCACTGTGTAATTATGTCTCTGCCTGCTCATCCACCTGCCCACAGGTACTTGATGTCCCTCCGTGGCCATGTGGCATCTGTATATCAAGTGGCATGGTCAGCAGACAGCCGACTGCTGGTCAGTGGCAGCAGTGACAGCACGCTGAAGGTTTGGGACATCAAGACTGGAAAGCTTAATATGGACTTACCTGGCCACGCTGATGAGGTGACGGTTACAGGGTTCATGACAAGTGCTGCTTCCTGGTTGTTCTGTATTGATTTTTGTTTTTCCTAATTGCCTTGTGTCTGATTTCTGCAGGTTTTTGCAGTGGACTGGAGTCCTGATGGACAAAGAGTAGCTAGTGGTGGGAAAGATAAATGTCTTCGAATGTGAGTGAGATGCCAAACAGCTATTTTTGATCTTTTTGTCAGTTTTTCTAAAAAAGTTATAGGACTATTCGGTTGGTTGCAATCTACAACCTCACCACTAGATACCACTAGATCATACACACTGGTTTAAATACCAGTGTTTCTTCACACCTAACCCTTTGGCACTTTGTGTTGTATATTTCCAGATGGAGAAGATAGTCACACCTGTGTTCCTGTTCCTAACTCTGGATTTCACATGTACCATCCCACCCATTCTTCTACTGTCAAGAAGCAACTGGACAACTGGAGTACAGTGGCTTGAATCTACCTAATCCCTTATTTGGCTCTATTACACTATCTGTCAACATTGGCATTGTGTCAAAGGACTCTAGTGTAGTCATGATGCAAATGTGGGTTTGAAACCCAGGTGGTAATTTTACAGATGTAACACTGTAAAGGTGTTAAGCTGAATGGGAATGTAAAATGGCAAAGTTTATAATCATCACGACATCAATCCATTGAGATCAAGTACAAGCTAAACTATAAAATGTAATTCAGTATTAGCGTCTCATTTGAACATGGAAAGGGTTGCTGTTCATGTAGACATTGATTTGTCTACTTAAGGGGCCATGACATGCTTCTAAAATTGTATTAAAGCCTCATTATGGTGCCACGCCCATATGCACAGGCCACAAACAAGGTTATGTATTTTTAAATGTATACATAACCAAATGTAGATTATAAAGGGAGACGCAGGCATTCAAGTTGTAAAAAAAAAAGATTAAAAAAAGATTTCACCAGCACATCAGGAAATCAAATGTTTTTTTTCTCAACAGCATGTGGGTCCCCCTCCATTACCTTAAGCCTTACTACTACATGAACTATGTAGGTGACAGGTGGAGCGGCAAGGCAACAGGTGGGAGAGCTAATGCCTTCCTCTGCGATGTTAATGCCGACAGCGCTCGCCCTGCTCCTTCAGCCTTTAATCTCCTCTGTCCTGCAGTCAGCAAAGCCTCAACCTGCTGATTTTTGTGTGGTGCTGTGGTGAAGCCAAGTATCACCAACTGTCACCAACGATTCTCATCCCGCTATCGGAATAATCAGATGCACGACTGCAGTTAGAATAACCTGTTTTATCTTCTGTATTCTTCTACATTTTTGAATATTTAATATGAATAAACATTTACTAGATTGTATCATGGCTAGATCACAGTTTATTTTCTTTATATGATGTTTCAACACAGATTTCCAGTCACCTAGATCAAGTTTGTTAATGATAAGTTTATTGAAACCATGTTAGAGGTTTTCTAGATCTGATCATGTAAATCATACTTGAAGCACAATTTTTTTTCTCCATCATCATACCAACATACTTCAGCTTTTCTTCTAACACAAATGAATCCTTCAGTCTACCCAACAAGATCTTTTGAAATGTGAGTAATCACACCGGTATACTGTATGATCCATCGTTAATGAAAAGCAGCAAAGCTTAAACACATAAATATCCTGAACAGTAAAAATGTGCTTTAGTTAATGGAAACAAAATGGTCAAGACATAAAGATTAAACAATACTCTGTTGCTCTTTAAAATGTAATAAAGTTTTGCTAGCATCAGGGATGTTCCAACGGAGATTGTACTGAAGTAGTTTGGCAAAGAGGAATTTAAAGGCTTCTGTGGAGCAACTAAGTCAATCAAAACCAAACTTCGCTTTGATACGAGTCACTTGTTTTATTAGTGAGCCTCTTACATATTGTATCTATGTCCCCCTTTCGTTCAACATCTGCACATGTAAACAATGTTAGACAAGAATGAGTGCATTTGAAAATAGCTAATTAGCATACAAAAAGCTTGTGAAGCAGGTTAAGTTGAGGTAAACTTAAAGAATATTAAAGTGACATAATGTTTGACTAGAAAACAGCCTGTCTGACAAATGTCTCAACATGCACAAGAAAACCACTAAAGGCTCAGGTGCCTTTAAGTTATATGACCTACATGGACATGTTTACTTGTTGTGATCTCATGTGGAGTAGAAGCAAATTCACTTTTAAAGCTCTGGCTGAAGCATTACCGGTCAAATATTTTCAAATTAAAGCCTTCACTTGCAGCTGTAGCGAACTGAACCAAAAGATTTTCCACAGTTGAAAATGTTGTCATCACTAGATTCTAACAAGAAACTAATTTTTACATCCTGCGTTTAAGACTGCGCATGAAGATTGTGCTACATATGAAACAGTTTCCTTCAATATGTGCTTTATGGTTTCTTATATCAGGTTAAACACTCTGACACAATGTGCAGGAGAGGTACTGACCCCAGACCAGTTTGTGTTTGGCCTCAACAAGCCTGCAAAGCTGCTGTCGGTGTGTAACAGGATAAACACCATGTCGAGATTCATGCAGCCATATGTTGTTGACAGCTGCAACCATAAAAAAAAAATTAAAAAAAGCACAATGAACGGTAATCTAAAGTTCATCACCAAGACACAGCGAAGACATACTGCGGATGTTTTAGCGCAAATGACACCACGAGCACGGTCAAGTAAGCAATTACAACACCTAGATGTGTTGAAGTACTGCACAGACATTTTAAAGTACTGCAGCGAGCGCCATTGCGTCCGGAAGCATCTCTGTTCTTCGCTCAGTATAGTAAGTACTCAGTGAATCAGAAGACACATTTATGGTTTCAGTACAAAGTGATCACTTTACCACATGTACAGTAGCAACTGTCATAGAAAGCTAAAACATTATGTAATATTCCTTTTTGAATGATCTCAAGTTTGTTTGTTTTTTTCCCTTTTCCTTCCATCTCTAATTCTAACCTTTGGTTAATCATACTGGCTTGTGTTTCTTCTTTAAATATACTCATGTTTCTGATTATAGACTCACAAACACAAAACTAGTTTGGTCAGGCGTACAGAATAACACATTATATACTAGATTTGTATTTTCCTTTTCTTTAAAATAAAACAATCCATCTTTCTAGTCTAGAAACTGGGCTGTTTTGTGCAACAAGCCGCTCTCCATCCCTTATTTTCAGTTTTCAGGTTAAGTCCTGCAAATCATTTGTGTAACAGAGCGAAAAACTGGTCAACATGAAGAGTCATCTGCTCGGGGCGATGCAGAGAGCTATGAATGAGAATAGAGGTGTTCAGTTGTGCGTAGCATGAGGCACTGGTCTGTGCTTCCCTCTGGACCTCTGTCACTGTCTGTCTCTACTGAGTCTTCCACACATTGTTGAGAAGTTTGACCACCTCCTCATAGATGACGAAGACTATGGCCACATCCAAGCACACACGGCCAAGCCTGGGAACTGTTCCTTTGTAGAACCTGCAGGCAGGCAGGATGAGACGAGGTAAGTCTGCAGTATTGTCACAAACAGCCACACAGCAAGTATGAGGAGCAGTAAAACGGGGTTACTCACGCCTGTGGTCCTTCATGCTTCAAGATCTGGAAGGCACAGTCCACTGTGTTTTTGTAGCGGTGGGCCTCCAAACCCTACAAAAAGCAGTTTGTGTTTAAGAAAGGGCAAACCAAGATGACAGTAGTGAAATCATCAGAGGCCGTGTCTCCTACCTGCATCCTGGTCTTCACCACATCCAGAGGTGTGTTTCCAAAAACACTGGCCGCTCCTGCTGTCGCTCCAAACATCGCCGTAACAATCGGGTGCATTTCTTTTCTGGGATCATCACCTTAGGAGGCCAAAAAAAATTAGATTCATGTCAAATGAATGAGAGAATGGAAGAAAATAGGAGGAAAACGCATCAATGCTTAGACTCAAAAGCAGCTGCATAAGAAGCAGAAAAAAACATTGAAAAAAAAATCTCCAAAAAAAGGAAGGTGAACTAGATTTTGCTTTGTGGCCTGAAGGCTTTCTTTCTCACCTTTGTACCAGTTGCGCAGCATATTCATCACATAGAACCGGATGGCCTGATTGGTTCCTTGTTTAAGCACAGTTGCAGTCAGACCTTGATACGTCCCCCTGACACCTAAATCAATCAGATTATGTGTCATTATGGAACACAAACCACACACCATTGCCAAAACATTTATATTGTATGCATTGAACTGACAGTACTATTACATTATTGTCTCTGTGGAATAATAAGGTGAGTGGAAGTTAAACATGTTGATCGTGTTGATATATGCTGCTTTCTTACCCTGTTCTCTGATAATCTCACTGACTCCATGAAAGAAGCCTCTGTAGCGAGGTCTGAGGGAACACTGGTCGTGGATCAGCTTCACCTGGAGGATGAGAGAAGAACCAATTTCTTTAGTCACAAATGGAAAAGTGTAAAAAAGAAATGTGTAATAGCATCCAGCTCCACCGACCTTCAGTGTTTCCATGGGGCAGACGACCACGACGGCCTCTGCTATGCCTGCTCCTAAACCACACAAGAGGCTCCGCGTGTTGTCCAGCCGACCCGTGGCGTCCCGCATGGGGTTGCTGAGCATCTCAAATGTGCCAAATCTATAAGGAACAGTGAGAAGGATGATAAGGGCTGAACCCCAAGCAATGAAGAGAAAACGTCTTGAATCCAACATTAGATATAAGCACTTTACTGCCCAAATTTTTCATGCTTGAACTACAGTACCCAGAAATGCTCCACTCTGTTATATAAATTCATAACTTGTTGTTTTTTTTTTAAACACCATAGCATGTCATGTGTGCATCTTCACCTCACTGCAGACTTGGGTATTGATCCATAGAGCAGGGAGCTGAGACCTCGATACAACCCTCTGAGCCCGTGATCCTGCACGGTCAGTTTCACACAGTCACCTGCACACACACACACACACACAGCATCCAAGAGTGAGTAATCTGCCAGCGGATTGGTGCACATACCTGCAGTCAGACAGCTTGTCATACATGTCCCAGTGACCTACCGATCCCTCTATAACGTGGTGGATTGGCTCTCTCATCTAGCTGCAGCTGGGTCTTGACATACTCTGTAGGGAAGGTGATACAGATCTCTATTCCTCCTGCAATGCCACCTGAGTGAGGAAGATGGAAAAATGAGATATTTGTTGACTCACTGTGCAGAATTGTTCCTGAATGTTCTGAGATCAGGAGGAACTTTCCACTGTTTGCTTTTCAACATAAACAAGATGAGGTGGATTCGCTGCAGAGTGGTGCTGATGCTAGATCATTCCTAGTGTGTCTTAATGAAATGCTAATGTGAAGTGATTACACAGCAGCAGCGCCTCGATTGAGCTAGAAAGAATGGCCGAATGATCCTCTATCTAATACGCAGCTGCATGCTTTTACCATCTTTATTGTTAAATGAATCCAAATGCATAGAGCGTAAATACAGAAAATGCAGAATACATGCAACTACATGATGTAATTTCTGTAGCATCACTGCTGGCTGAGTGCGTTTTGACCCAGTTCTGCATGGGCAGCCTCAACGGGCGACAGATTGAGATTAGGATGTGCACAAAGCAATAGGCGGCTATGGGAGGGAAAATCTACTGGATGAGTATCCGCGTTGCGAAATGAACCTGCGAGGATGGCCTTTCCAGGATGCGTGATTTTCCTCCCTCCGATTGCCGCAGCCGCCAGGTTTCTTCTCGCCGCGTACAGCCGCTGGTGAGCCGGCAGAGAGCCCAGCCCCGCCGCGACGGCAGCGGCGGCCAGACGCTGCGATGGAGGCTGCTGATGGAGGGCTGAGCTCGGGCATCCTCGCCTGACACCGCCGCTCTCGCACGGCCCTTCACACACCGAAAACGGCTTCAGCAGCGACGACATGTTGGGCTGGGTGCAGGTTAAAAAAAAAAATCTTTCGATGTGCTGATGGTTCAAACTATCAAGACAATGTCAGCCAACAACAACACAGGCAGGACAGCGCACCAATGTGGAAGCAGAATCGGGAGCATCAATATTCAAATAGCGGTCAGGTGATGGGGCAGGCCATTGGCTCACCGTGCTGTCTAATGCAATTATTCAGTCACGTGACTTTGTACGACTTTTGGCGACCAATGACGAAGAGGATGCTGTTTTATTGATGTGTCAGGCTAATTTCTAGTCTGTCGACAACTGTGATAATCCTCAGCAGCGACCAACACTATTACTGTAACCAAGGATTGAGATTTCACTTTCATTTTTTCCCTTTAAGAAATCATTAAATTTACACATTTTCTATTACGTTCATTGTCTAGGAGAGGTATCAACCTATAAAAGGTCAATTTTAACATTTATGACAGTTTAAGATAGCCAAGTCATACATAATACAAAATAAAACGGGAGCCAAGGATATAGATGCTATTTTAAAAAACAACAACAACCAAAAGCCACAAAAGTAAACAAAAATCTATGTAAAGTGAATAAAAAAGAGAACTGACACAAGGCCTATATGCTATACTCCAAATACATACTCAATATAAACAGTACAATGATAATACCCAATAACACACTGCACATTAGTCGTGCCAGTCAAAGAGATACTGTTATGTGCTGGTATGGCAGTATGTACAGACCTTCAAGTATGCAGAGTTATGTCTTGTGTGTGTGTGTGTGCACGTGTGTGGGTACAAGTATGTAATAACAGAGGGATACTGAGATTTCATAATACAGAGAATTATACTAATACTATAGAGACCTAGAATATTGTAATAATAATAAAATAAAGGTAATTTAAAAGGATTAAAACAATACAATAGATTTCAATCCCTCTGTGGTGTCATTAGTTTGATCTACTGCTGTTGCCTCTTAAACCTTGTTCCTTTAAATAGTGCTCTCCTCATGCCTGAGCACAAGTACACACACACACGCATACACACGCATACACACACATACCCCCCGATCACCCTCCACAATGAAACTAGGTCAGAGTTTGACATACACACAACCCCCTCCCCCCCAGGAAAAAAAAAAAAAACATAGACAGAGACATGGAGAGACAGTCAGACAGTCAGTGCCACAACGCCAAACTGGAATGACCAAATGCTGTGATTTGGTTAACCGGTTTGTAAAACAGATTCATTTCATGTTTCATTAATTTTTATTTTAAAAACATGCACTTGAGCATGTGTTTGGTGATCATACAAAGGGATAGATCATGGCAAAGAATTCCAGTTCAGGAGGGAGCTGCAGGTAGGAAGATAATATCTGCTCTAGCTGGTCCTCCTGCTCTACAGTGTTGTCATTTACTGAGTAGATTCTCACCTGGAAGACATGATGACCAACAAGAGCATTGTCATGCTGTGTGTATATGCATCTCAGATTCAAGCAGTATTGATCTTTTTCTCACTCTGATATTGTTGAGTAAGCGCCTTTGTGTCAGTCGGATGTGCAGCAGCTTCTCTACAGTGATGACCTCCAAGAAAGCCCAGACTCCCAACTGTTCCAGACGTTCACACATCTGCACCAGCTCCAGCAGCTCCACATCCAATTGCTCACTGCAGTTGCTCAGGTCTAGAGTTAGATTCTACAGACAGACAAAATCAAGGTTACCCTCCATTGTTTTGAAGAAACTAATTGGATTTAAATCCATCTTTTCTTCACCACATGACTATGGTTCTTTTCTGCCATGCCCCTAGCTCCAAACATAATTAAATGTAATGTAATTAAATGTAACTGCCTCCAAATGTCTCAAAATACACATAAAACTAATGTTTCATCTACTGTGTCATCTGTCCCTCTATTAAAGCACAGATAACTACAGACAAAGCAATTATTGAAGAAAAAGTGAAAAGTTCAATGAAGCAACTTCTAACTTTTTATATCCAAAATTCAGCAAATCACAGAAAAATGGCCTGAATTGATACATTTCACATCATGTCTTTTTGGTTTCAACATCACTCTGTAATGCTGCCTGCTCAGGACCCTGACCTGCAGGCTGTGACTATACTGAGGCAGCATCTCACAGAGGACTGGCTTAGCTGTCCAGCCTTCATCGGGGGAGTAGAAGGCTACCATGGTGAATTCTGTCAGTGGGATCTCAGGCCGCAGTATCCTCGCAAGCCGGTCAGTGTTGATGACTTGGTGCACTGTAATTTTGACTTTCAGGTCGGGGGAGCTTGATGCTAAAGTTGCCCATGAGCTACCACATACCGGCTTGACAGAGGAGATGAAGCAGAGACAAAAAGGTGAAGAAAGGATGCCTGTGGGGGTTTCATTTTCACCAGTGCATGTGTCCACCTCAAAGCTAACATCTGTGATTTTTCAACAATGGCCTTCAGTGCTGTCACACTTGTGCCATAAGCCAGTTTTATTAGGGACCATTTGTCACACCAATAACTACTATGTCCCACTTGGCGATTCAACAGGCAGTGTTGTTATACCATTCAAACCAACACCTCTCAATCAATTTGTTCCCCGCTTACCTGGCGATGGGGCTCATTTAAAGAGCAGTGCAGTGAGAATGTTTGCAAGGTGATCCCGTCTCTCCCGGGGTTCTGCCTCCCTCCTCGGTGTCTTTGCTGGAGAGCCATAAGCAGCTCGTCTGACAGACAGGAGTAACTCAGGCTCAGGTCAGTGAGGCCTTGCAGGTGGCGCATGGTGCGAGGAACGTTGGAGTTGAGGTGGACAGGCACAGCACCAGAGAAGAATCCTTCCAAATTCAAAGAGGAGATATAGCACCGGGTGGGAGGAAAGCGCCTCTGAGAATATGACAGGGCTGAAAGCAGCTCCAGACCCTACGGGTTAAAGGATTAGGAATAAAAAAACAGATTAAGAAATTAAAAAAAAAATACAGATATATTTTTTTCAGAATACAGGAAGAGAACTGTGGATGACATTTTCACAGTTGTATTGATTCATGTGGTGGTCCTGAGGTGGAAAACACAACAACATTGGACAACAAAACTGAAAACATTACATTTCAAAAAACACATTAAAAAATTAGAAAATACAACAGCAAAATCACAACATGTTACAAAAGACAACAATAAAACAGAAAACACAAAAACATTCACAAAATGTTCTAAATATTCTATTTTGCACCTCAGGGTCCTTCCTTTTAAAAAGACACAGCTCAACAAGAATTTTAATTATTATAGAAAACTAAGTGTTGAACCCTGCAATTGCATTCATTATAAATGTAGGCAAGCATAAAGCATTACTCAAGAAGAGATGAAAACTACAAATCACTTTCCTGATTCAAATCTCTGCGCACATCAGAAAGCATTAAAAAAAAAAATTCAAAATGGCATGATGGTCTAACACTGCTTGACTGACTGTCTGTAGATCAGTCTTGGATTCAAGTACATCTGTTGCTGATTCAAACAGTTCTGTTAGAGTCATTTACAAATCTAGGCCATGTAAGCATTGTTTATAAAGATGAAAGCTCAAAACCATCAATTTGCTGCAGAGATATTGAATCTTGATATTATGTGTGGATTTTGTAGTCTTTCAAGGTGAGCCGGTGAGAGGTGATCTCCACCACCAAAAGCTACAAGCTACTGATTCAGTCAGTGACACTGAGGATTCAGGACACTCAGTTCATTGTTTCAAATACTGAACACCCAACTCTCAACTGATGAGATCTGACTTTGTTTGGTTCATTTTGAACTAAAGCACCCAATCAGTGTCATATCTACTGAGAGATTATCTTCTATTCACCTGATGCATGGAGTTTCGCATCCAGTTCAGATTAATAGTGGTGAGCTTTGAGGCTTTTCGGAGGAAGTGAATCAGGCAATTTACCAAAGAGTTTCTGAGCCCTAAAGTCCAAGCAGTCCGGTCCAACTCCAACTTTATGAGCGAGAAGGATTTTAGTGGGGCCTTCACTCTGTGGAGGCAGAGTAATGAGGGGATTAATTGGGCTACCGAACTGTGTCATGGTTAAAAGGTTAAAAAGGTTTGGTTTAGACAGGCCTTCAGGAGATACACTCTTTCACCTGGTAAGCTCAGAACACAGCCCGCTGATGGTTTGCTCCAGTCGCTGGGCAATCAAGGATCTGCGTGGAGGACACACAGACACTTCCAGCCTCTCTAGATAGACTCCCAGGGAGCGGGCATAGCCCATAGAAGAGCTGTATTCAGACTGCCTGAATTTGGACAAGCGACCACTGAACTGGAAGATGCGGAAGCGCCAGAGAGAGGGAGAGCGCATGACTTTGTGCCAGTGATGACAGACCACATCCGCACTCATGCGATCACCGTCAGGAAGGAAACTGAAGACATGCCGCAAGCACACATCAGGAAGTATCGCCCAGCCGCTTGTCTTCTTCATTGAGCTACACTCACCACCTTCATCACTGAGATCTGAGTCGTCTTCTCCTGTCTCTTCCTCACTGTCCTCATCACATTCACTAAAATATTCCTCCCATGTGTTGTCGTCTCGCCCTGCATTAACCTCATCCATCTTTGTTTGGATAATCTGAGTGCCACAGAATTTACCTGAAGAGAGTATGGCAAAGTGTTGGCTTTAAAGAGGGATTTATATTGATTGCTGCACCTTTTATTATCACAGTGGATGTCAGTAAATGCACTTTTCTGGATAGAGACTAATCCTACATGTAGATTTAGAAAAAAGTCACAAAAATCTGGAAAATGTCAAAGAATTACCCAGAAAGAGCTGGTAAAACAGAGAGATTACCTGAAGCTACAAGCAGTCCAACAGTTAAAGCAGTCTACTTCCACTGGGGAAGAACATAACACAGCATTTAATGTTGTTCTGTTGTGACATCACAAGGACTCAGTTCTCTCTGTTGTTCCCCATTCAGTGCAATTCAATTCAATACAAATTGATTCTATTCAATTCTAAATATTTTATTTGTTTCTCAAGGGGCAATTCAAGGCTGGTTTTCAAACAAACAATTTATCCCCCCAAAACAACTGGTTCTATGTTCTAATAAGGCACTCTTTATAAAAGGTTTACAATTTGTAATTAATGTAATTAATGCCTTACAGATCAGTTATAAACCATCAATAAGAATAACTTTGGGCCAGAATGTGAAGAATTCATTTGACTAGTTTCACCATTTGACCACTAATGTTTATAAATGCAGACTTTATAGATTTGTTATTGGATTATTAGCACATGAAGCAGCATTTTTTTAGCAAAAAAACAACAAACAAACAAAAACAAAAAACAAACACTTACAACCCCAAATTTGTTTTATATAATGCCACATAATTCTCTATATAAAACATTAGTAAATTACTAATATTATATATATATATATATATATATATTATAAATTACTAATTCACATATTGTGAATATGATAGTGTATTAGATTAAAAGAAATGTAAAATACACAATGGCAGTGGTAGAAGAATCTCGGATCCTTTACTTAAGTAAAAGTACCAATACAACAGTGTAGAAATACTCCATTATAAGAAAGTCCTGTATGAAAAATCCTACTTAAATAAAAGTACATTAGTATTAGCAGTAAAAGTAGTGGTTTTGTCCCTCTGATTGATATATTATTATGTATGACATCATTAGCTTGATAATGAAGCATCAGTGTGTAAACAGCATGTTATTGTTGTAGCTGCTGGAGGTGGAGCTAGTTTCAGCTGCTAACTAGCAGTTAACTAGTTTAGTCCAGTGGTTCCCAACCAAGGGATCAGGCCCCTCCAAAGGGTCACCAGATAAATCTGAGGGGTCATGAGATGATTAAAGGGAGATGAAAGAAGAAAAAACAGTTTTGATACACAAATCATTTTTTGTTTCTGATAAAATATTGGATCATTTTAACTTTTATTGAAATGAAATTATGTGAGAAGTTTAAAGGGAAAACAACACTATTGTTGGAGCTGTCATTTCTGCACAGGAAGGCCTCCTTCCTGCAGCTCCAATGGAGAGAAAGAGTATTTAATGTAATGTTTGAGAAGTCAGACTGGTTTTGTACACATGCAGTTTATTTGTATCAACACGTCATTAAAAACATCACAGAAATTTAACATAAATTCAAAAGTATATGAGGAATGAACATGGCTAAGCTTATGTGTGAACAGACAGATATGTATTACCAGAAAAAGATTTTAGGCTACACATAAGTTTTAGGTGCAATGTATTTCCTGAGAGCATTAATATAGACAGATCTTTTTTTTTTTTTAAAGTACTTGAAGCAACATTTTTCTCTGATGAGGATTCAGTTCATTTCTTTGAGTTCCTCAGCCCTTCAAACAGCAGACATTTTGCCTGTACAGAGAGAAAGACAACAGTCAGAGACTCACAAGTAAACACAGTGACATAAAGTGGTAAGCGTATCGGAAAGCATGTGTTTGTGTCTATATTTGTGTCTCTATCTGTTTACAAGTGCCTTTGCCAACCTCGTGCCAGCGAAGGGTGTCAGCGGGCAGCCCCAGATGGCAGTGAGGGCAGGTGTGTGTCTGATCGGGCGATTCCAGGCTTCTTTGCCCCCAGCAGGGCCCCTCACTGCCCCACAGAGGGCTACATGTGGAGTGGGAGGACCACGCAACACCAAAGTGAGGTCTGGGGTCTGTCTGGTAGCTCACTTTCTGGCCAGCAGAGGGCAGTGGTGACTCAGGATCTGAGTCTTCCTGCAACACAGCAACAATGGCGTGTTGAGTTACCATAAAGGGAACATCCGTCCTAAAATAGGACCGCACAGGATATTTGACAGTTCATTTATGAGTTTTGATCTTGAATCTTAACCAGAAAACTGACAGACTTTAGCGATGACATCATCTGCAGGTAAATCCTGGCGCTGTTCTGAAGACAATTAATGACTGAATGATGTCAATTTTACTGAGATATATTCAGTGTGATCACTTTCTAACTCAAGTCCTACATTCAGAGACAAATATATTGGAGGGAAATATATTGAGCACAATTATATGAGGAGACTAAATGATATAATTAAGTCTCCAAAAAGTGCTCCCTAATGTCATCATGAATTCATGACTTGATACTGCAAGTTCCAGCTTAGCTCTCTTTTTGTAGTTATTGCCTTTTTTTTTTAATGATTAGAGCAGTACGATGAATAGTGCAGGTTTCGAAAATTATTTCCATCAAAAGTTATAACATCATGTTCTAATACAGACAATACAGAAGAAAAGAAGATTGTCATACTGAAATTTCATCTGGTCCTGTGAAGTCATTTCTTGCACGGTAGAACTTTAAGAAGTTAAACCACTTTTGCAAGATTTGTGAAAGTGTGTTCAGTATATGTTACATATATTATGTTGTACACTTTGTATTTTATACTGTCAGCTGTAATCTTATCACTAACGCTTTGCTGTTTTTTTTCCAGCATATTTTTTAAACCATTAACTCTCACTGATACACATCTTGCAAAACTTCAACAAGTAACAACCCTATTTGTTTATACTGATTACTATGAATTAATTAATTACAATTAGAAATTAGTGCAGATGTTAGTTGACACAGCTGTTCAGAGCGACAGTTTTTCCACTTCTCAGTGTCAACATCTGACCAGCAGCATCTCAGTGACATAATGTGTTTTAGTCAGAAATGTTTCGACCTGTTTTGGAGTTTGCGGATTATACTCTGGGTCAAGAGACCTCAGGCAATACCAGCAGGGTTCAGACGGGCGACCTGAGAAAACACAAACACAAAAGCAACGTTAACAGAAACACATGTTTACAGTGCATTTAGCAGCAGGTACTCCTGTGTGTGTGTGTGTGTGTGTGTGTGTGTGTGTGTGTGTGTGTGTGTGTGTGTGTGTGTGTGTGTGTGTGTGTGTGTGCATGTGTGTGTATGTGTGACTTACTGTGCATGCTGGAGGGATGAGGTGACACTGAATGGGGGGTCAACTCTTCCTCTGTTGGCTGGGGGCATAATGGGAGGCAGTCAGCATCATCCTGTGTGTTTGTGGCTATCAGAGTCTCTTGTGGTAAGGTGGTCTCTGCATCACTGATCAATAGATCCTTCCTAGCCTTCATCAATCACACCAACCAAGGGACAGAGAAAAATCTTAAGCAAAATCAACTATCTATAACTATTTTCTTTGTATTAAATTAACTCATGGATGTAGTTTTAAGGTATATGCTCTAAAATCTGACGTAGTGTTGATTTAACCTGTCAAATCTGACCTGACTGGCCTCTACTTCTCCATCACAAGCTCCACTGTCAGCCTGCTCAACCTCCTCTGGCTCCTGGAAGTTTTGGGGCTCCTCGCTGCAGTTCTGAGTCATTGTGTCAACCTGGGTAAGAGTTGTCCCACTGAGGTTTGAGAGAAAAGCAGCAAATTTTAAATAAACACACGCAATCTTAACTGCCTGACTAGAAGGTTATCGGCCAATCAATCTTCAGCTGATTACACCAGCCGAGGATCGACTGTTACACTCAAGACAAGCTCTTTGCCTTACCTTTGGGTGCACTCTCCCTGTTCTTCCCTCTCTCCCTCCATCCCTTCTAATGTGTCTCCCTCCCAGGGTGCCTGATGTGTTATTTCCTCTTAATCCAACCGTTCTCTGACTTTTCCCTCTCTTCCTCTGCCCCTGCCTGTCTTCCCCTCTGTCTAACTCTCTGCGCTCTCCCCTCCCTCACTGTGTGTGAAACGGAAACTCCAAGCTTCAATATTTGATGTGTCTGAATAGCTCACAAGCAGGTTTCTGTAAAGAGTAATAAGGAGAGGGCTCTGGTGTCTCTGTGGTGGAGTCTGTTTTGGCATAAGCAAATTTCCAAAGAACAACAACAAAGAAATATAAATTCTCCAAAAAGTATCTGGCAGCTCCGTACAGTGTTCCCACCACCTACTTACTACCTTCAATATTGCATTTATTAGAAACACTATCGCACTGAGACTTATTATTACAGTAAAATATATTTCTCTTGACTCTCAAAAATGTCACTTCTAATTAAGGACGATCGTCATTTTTTTACTGGTTTAGAGCTGAAACCATTAGTTGATTAATTGATAAGTCAATTGACAGAAAAAAAAGATCACTTTGTCATCTATTTTGAGTCATTTAATGATTGTTAACAGAGAACCTTTGAGTTTTTGACTGTTAGTCGAACAATCAACATTTACAATTTATCAATTAATTCAGGAAACAAACATAAGATTAATCAATAACAGAATAAGTGTTAGTTGCAGCACTGGTTCATTGAAATACAACAAAAAACAATTAAGATCATCCTTCAAACAGGCAAAACACACATTTTAAGGAGGCGACCAAAGAGAACATAAATGTGTCATCTCTGCGTTCATTGGTGACAGCAGGACTGCCATCTTGTGCACACTACGGCATCACGTCTGCATTGTAAGTGACTCATTCCTCCAGCAGATGGAGGGAGAGCGTTTCCTTTATGGCTCGTAAACTCGTAGGTGGACGAGTCAGATGTGCAAAGCCACATCAGTAACGCAGGAAAATGTCTGTCTTACTCTCTTTTCAACCCTTGTTTCTTTGTCACTGTTTGTCTATTTTGTCTATCTGGCACTTCATTTTTTTCTCACTCCTATAGTCCAGGATCATCTCTTGCATTCTATTTAGCTCTTTCTTCCTACACGTCAAACATCTTCATTGACACGAGTTTGCCTTTACAAACTCCAAATAATCCTGTAAGATGTGATAGGCAGCACACACATCAATGCATCAATGAGCGCCATTTTCAGCCACAATTATCAACTAAATTACAGCGTGTGACTGGGGTTTTAATTTCAGGGTCGTTCTGAACGAGCTGTGGAATGTGTGTGTTTGTGCTTGTGTGTCACTAAATGGTGTGTGTGTGTGTGTGTGTGTGCCAGCACACTCGCTAATGTGTTTGTCAGTACGTGTCTTCCTGTAAGTGCACGGCAGGTATGGAGTCATTTGAGTGTTTTTCCTGTATATGTGTGTGTTTTTTTGTGGGAGGAGGGAGACAGGAACATAAGTGGCGATGACTCACCAGTCTTTTGTGACAGTGGTGCAGAGAGAGTGCTTTTCGCCCATTTCTCTCCCTTGGGGCTTGCATACAAAACAAGAAACGGAGAGAGGATAAAAAAGAGAAGGAAGAGGAAGATTGGGTGTTAGGGAGCATTAAGGAGGAGCGCAGGGCATGGATAATTGAAGGAAAAAGGGGAGAAGATGGGAATGGGGGATAGAGAATGGGGTGAAGGAAAGGGAGAGGAGATGAAAGGAGAGAGCAAGAAGACAGGGTTTGTAGAGATCATAAACAAAGGATGCGGTTTCAAGGGAGAGGCCTTCGCAGCTCTGCCTCTGTTGTCCTAATTGCTGGTGAAAGCATGTTTGATGAGGCATATCATGTGGCAAAGATTAGGTTCAACAATGGTGGTTTAACAGACAGCAAAATGAACAAAAATGGGGAGGAATGGGACACAGTCACGAGCTTAAGCTTGATTTTGAAAAGGTCTTCGAAGTTAGAAGCTGCATCATGTAGGAAAGTTCAAACAACTTGACTCACTGAGCTAATAATCATCTATTATCATCTATATCAGCCACTTATTTGCTAAAAAAAAAAACCCTAGTGTTGTACTGGTGAATGCAGCATGTGCATACTTCAAGTTGACTGGATTTCTCAACTATTTTAAGTTATTTTGTGATGCATTAACTAACCCTATATTTTGAACCAATTTGTAGGTGTTTGCTGTACCTCCTGTTTTCTTCGAAATGTTCAAATTTCAGATCTCTTCTCAACAGCTTTTATATCCTCAGGTCCCGAACAGCTGACCAACATATGAATCGTTTTTAAACACTTGTGAGAATTCCTTTCAGTCCTTTTGTGTACAAACATGTTGTGACTTAGTAAATATGCAAAATATGTTCTGTATGTAAAACCCAAAATACGATGAAGTTCATCGCAGGTCACAGCAACATTGCTTGTCAAATTTCACTGGTTCATCACATAGAACTCCAAAGCACTGTACAGATTTTCACTAATGATTGGTCCAATATAGACGACTATAGAGATCAGAAAATGTATCCTGGCATGCCTTGGTGGTCTTAAACTCTGAAGTGACTTAACTACAATTACAAACACTCCAACATAGATGAGGGATGTCACAGGTTAAATACCAATTAGCAGCATTTGTCAGTTGCCATGCAACCAAATGTTAAATTTTTCACAGTGGTGATTTGGTGACATTTTTTCAAACCCATAACTCATTAATTGCAGCAAGTCTCTCAGAACCAGAACTTGCCAGTGTTTCAGTGTCATTTTGCACTTTCAGTGTGTTAACACCTGTATTACTGCAAATGTAAATTCTGTACTTTAGATGCGTGTACTGTATATACAAGTAAATTCTGTTTATCATGCTGACATTTGAAGTTAAAGGGTGAGCCGAAGTTCCGCTGCCGCAGAAATTCATGACCATTATTTAATCCAATTTTGAAGGTCTTATAGCTGTATTGATTCAATATTCATACTACTAATGGCTGACATTTTCCCTAGCGTTCCTGCTTCTGTAAATGCATGGGCTTCTTGGGGCCATTACTGATGAATTGCTGTGCTGTCAGACTCTTTTGTGCCAGAAGCTGGATGTATACCAAATTTTGTGCCTGTTAGAGTTGGAGCCCTTTGAAAAATTCAAATTGTATTTTAATTATAGCACACCCACCAGGCAAAATATAAAAGATTACTACAAGGACGTAATGTGATATAAAGCCTAACACACAATTACCCATTGTGCTGTATTTTTTAAAATCTCAATTGTGTAGTATGTCACAGAAATATGAATGTGGGGATGTAAGTAGCGGCATCTCAACAATGCTCTTTTTGTCTACAGCTTGGCAACAGGTGTGAAAGAGGTGTAGTCTATGAGAAGGGGCCTTTTCATAGACTACAGCGTGTGAACATTGTTTGCTTGACCTCATGTGTCATCAGAGGAGACCTTCTCAGACACATCTTCAGGTCTCACGTCTATGAAATCCACTGTAAAGAAGAAATCCATGAAGTAGAAATAAAAATGAGCTTGATGCAATTTTTCATCTTTATTAGTCAATAAAATTTGCCATGTTCACTCATCTTATGTATCATTTACTCAGTAAGTTTTATAGGATGAGAAGTGAATTCACTCAGACATTGTATGTTACATCACACAGACATTATACAGGTGTTTATGCATCATGTATAAGCCATTATTGTAATGCAAGCTAAGGGATGAGCAAGTCATTAAAAGTCCTACATGTAGCACATTACCATCAACAAATCATCAACCCATCAATTGTGAGACATTAGTGTAAAACAACTGTGCACACATGGAACAATCACTGAGATGATTAGCTGCCTTTATCAGCTTCTGCCACACAGTTTCCATTGTACATTAGATTTTATTGAAATATCTGATGAGCGGCCTTAAAGCTAATTGATACGAGGATATGTACTCTGTCTTATCTTAGCATTGGAGTTCTCCTAAATGATTCAATAAATCAATCAAATGAAAATAAATTATAGATTAAGTTAAATTAAAACAAATAAACTGAATCAAACATTTGATTGAAGTAAAAAAAAGTTAGCAACTAGCTAGTGAACATAGTGGAGCATTTAGCAGTTACAGAGCCAGATATTTCCCCTTAAGAGACCAAAAAGAGCTAAAAGAAAGTGAATATTAGACTTCATTATTGCTCGTAAGTTTGTCATATCAGTTTAAAAGGTGATAATATGTCTGGGTTGTGTGTACATCTGAGTCAGACAGCGTGGAATAAGATGATTTGTTTTTTTACTTTGAAGCTTCTTAAGACAAATAAAAAGGGAATATTTTGATTTGATTTAGCTAACTCTAGCTAAAACTAGGCTAACTCTCTGCTGAGTTATCTACAGACAGTGGTGGTGGTATTGAACTATTCCTTTGACTTTTTCTGTCAACAGCATATATCTTATTATTATATGCCGGACATACATAAATGCTACAGATGGAGTCACTTAGTCACTTGTCAGCTGCTCTCATATCCTGTTGACACTGGTTATGTCTTTGTCCCAGTAGCACAGTTGTCTGAAGACCAGTGTCCAACATTGTTTTTAATGAATTGAATTAATATCCAGCTTGGATATCTACAGAGGGTGCAAACTGCGTTTAAAAATGTGAATTCATAACATGACTTTCAAGAATTAAGTCTATTATAGGTACTGCTTATTATACTTATTCCAATGATCCGGTGAGCAAGCTGGCAAGATAAAATGCAATCAGACCATATTGGCAGCCTGCTAATCACTGTCAGTGTTTGTACCAGCGACAACATACATAAGGTTTGTTTCGATGCCAAACAAACGACAGCCAGACGCACTTCAAGGAATTATAGCAGAAGGGCATATTGCCTGTGTGAACTGAGTGTGAGGAGGCGGTGTGGATACAAAATATGGCAAAACCTATCTACCAAACACCTTTCCACCAGCGGATTGGCTGGCTCGAAGCAGCAACGAACATGACTCAATCTTTATCTTGAATGCCAGCAGCTAAATTACTATACAGCTCAAAGAGAATGTGCATGGATGTGTGTGTGTGTGTGTGTGTGTGTGTGTGTGTGTGTGTGTGTGTGTGTGTGTGTGTGTGTGTGTGTGTGTGTGTGTGTGGGTATGTGTGAGTGTGTGGTCCTGCGCAGTAAAGTGTACAGATGGATGACTCATCCACCAATCATGTGACTCATCAATCACTGCAGTTACCATTTCCCTCCCTCCTCCTGAATTTTTTCTCTGTTCTTCAGTTATTCCTCCCCTTTTTGTTCCCATTCTTGCTGTTTTTCCTTGTGTTCATTTTGATTGTCTCGAATATAATCAACTCCCACTATAGATTTTTTATTCATTTGTGTCTATATTCATGCAGCTGTGACATATGTGAGTCCTGCTGTCACTGAAGTTCAGCTGATTGTCTTCCTCTATTGTGCATTTTGGTTTGTTTGGTAACTTATGAATCAAGTGTTCTTACCAGATTCTCAACATATCACCCTCCAAAAAGCCATTAAAAAAACTGAACTTTAATAAAATAATTGCTTTTATTTTTTATCATATAGCAAAACTAGTAATCATCATGCTGTTATTTACACATTGCACGGGCATATTTATTTCACACTGTACATCTTACAATGCTAAAGGTGACATCAACAACAACACTCTCCTTTTACAAGACAGATGGCTTCACTGCGGACACAGTGGCCCTCTTCCTTTGAGATTTCTTTTTTTTTATGTTCACAGTTTATTCAGAGAAAACAACCATCTTGAATTCTCCACACTGTTTTATTTTTTCTCTTTTTTTTGTTCTTTTTTTTGTTCATTTTTTAAGATGCAAGTAGAAAGACGTGCATTTAACGGTTTAAGCACAATCCCTGACTCCCCGGCCTGAAACTTTTCAATGGATTTCTTCTGAAAATGAACAAAATGTTTGTAGCCTCTTGGTGGATAACTGTTTTTAAAAAGGCTGCAGAACATATAGTTTGACTTCAAGTATTTTTTGAAACAAAAGGAAAAATAAACATAATGGTTATGATACAAGAAAATCTGCAAAGGAAGCATGTGTGAAAACAAAAAATAGGTAAGTAAAGTGAACTGGAGATGTACAATGAAAGAAAATGAGACTCCCTACAAGGTCAAGGAGTACTGTATGGTGGTAGTGATACTGATTATGGTGGTTCTGCCATAAATATGTTGACACAATAACTTCTGGATCCCAAAATGATTGAAAACCCTTAGACCACCAGGTTGGAAGTGTTTAGTGTTTAAGTTTGTGCTTTTGGAGTCCACAGGGTTTCTACATTGGGACTAGTTATGATGATAATATTATGCAATATGATATTTCCCTTATAGAACCATGATGCTTGTAAGGCAAAATTCTGAATCTTGAGTTTGAAAAAACTGAAATGTGTGTATTTGGCACCTTTGCAAATTGCAGCTGTTTAAAATTCATCCAATCGGGAATAAGAAAGGCAAAGTACACACATCAAATACAACAAAAATATACTTTCAACATTTTGACAATAGCATTGTTCAATTTTTATATTTGTGTAGCTAAGAAGTTGTTGAACTACTTTAGTTTTGTAATATGATATACAGAATATAAACAAAAGATACAAAGTGATGTTGTAAACATGGTTCTCTTACAATGGGCACATCTGCTTGTGAATGTGTCAAAAATGTGATTATATGTGGGTGTGTTAATGTGTGTGTATGTGTGTGTTTGTGTGTGTGTGGACGGGTGTGTATGTGTATGGGTGTGGGTGCGTGTGTGTGTGTGTGTGTGTGTGTCCTCTAGAAAACTCTGAAATATGCAAGAGCATCAGAGATTGACCTGAATGGAGGCAGACATACACCATGGTATGTTCTGTTTCAAAATGTAAACTGAGCAAGAGGCTGAACATGGTTACAGGGAGCTTAAACTGGGACCCCTTCATCCTCTCCCTGACCGAGGAAATCAACAAAAACACAGTGAGTAAAACAACATAAATCTAACTTGTCACTTCTTGATCTTAAATTTCCATCAGACTCAAAACACATGTCTCCTCCGAGTCTTTTTTTTTTTCACCCCTCTTTTACTTTTATCTATCCCACCTCTGTCAGTCTCTGTGATCTGACAAAATGTTCGAAAAGTCTCTCAATACATTCTGCGTTTCATGTAGATCCTCTCAATAAAGTTTTCCAATTCTTCCTCACTGTCCAGCTGAGGCACCAGCCCATCTTCCTCATAGTCATCTCCCGCTGTGACTTGTTGATAGTAGTACGGGGGTCGCCTGCCTCTCCTGGGTGTGGTTATTGGTTTGGGGGGAGGTAAGGGTTGGTAGGTCCGTGGGTGAGGAAGGATATAGTTAGAGATATAAGGGGTGAGAGGCAGGCGTGGCGGTGGCTGCTGCCTCCAGCCCTGTCCGCGGTTCTTACCCCCAGCCCTGTGCCTGCGCCTTGGGGCCTGGAGGTCAAGCTCCTGGGGGCCGAATGGCTGGTCTCTGGAGGGGGAGGGCTTACCATAATATTGTGGTTTGGGATATGGGAAATAAACAGGGTAGTATGCTCGATATGGCTTCTGGTAGTAAGGATAGGAGGGGAAGGCTAAAAACTGTTTCTGGGGTTTATACCAGTAGTCAAGCTGCTTCTGAGGCTTATACCAATAGTCCTGCTTGTATGACTTGACTTTGTCCTTCTGCCATTTTTTGATGGACTTGTTGTACTTATAAGGGGCTTTCTTGGGGTTTTTTGAAGCTGTGTAGTGGTAGATAGGTGGAGCAGCCAGAGGAGGAGGTACCAGAGGCCTGAAGCGTGGCATGATAGGGTTGCTGTTGATTGGCTGCTGCTGCAACTCTTTCCTCTTCTTTTTCTTCTCCTCCACATCACTAATAATTTCAATCACATCATCGGCGGGGAGGTGCAACTTGCTGCTGATCTCGATCAGCCTGTCAATCATCTGCTGGTCCAGGTCGTCTTCGTCGGGGAGGACCTCCTCGGAGCGCTTGTCCTCGGCGGTGTTGCCGGCGGCCCCCATGCTGCTTTTCTGCCGGGGCTTCATGTAGGACTGCTGCTTCCTCCCCATGTACTGCAGCAGCATGTCAGAGGCGATGTCTGCCAGCCTCTGCTCCTCCTCTCTGGCTCGCTCCGCCTCCTCCTGCTGCCGGAGCACCTCTTGTTTCTCTGCTCGCGCTCTCGCCTCCTCCTCCATATGGGAGAGGCTCTCCTCTTCTTCCTCAACCTCCTCCTCCAGCTCCTCTCCTTCATCCTCAAAGTCATCCATGAAATTTCCGCCTTTGATGGGTCTGTTGTTCCCCTGGTTCTCCTGCCAGTGTTGCTTCTTTCCAGCCCGCGCTAACTGAGTGTTGTACTCTTTGTAGCCCTTCAGAGGAGGCAGGATCTCATTATCTTGGAGACCCAAGTCAATGTTTTGGAAGTAGCCTCTTATTTTGCGCTGCAGAGAGAGATCATCCCCCTGTGAGGTGGAACTTGATCTGGCTTTGTCTAAGAAACTTCCTAAATCATATCCCTCCTCCCGCCCCTCATCTTCTTCTTTCCCTTCCTCCTCATTTACACTGTCAGGTGTGGCACCCGCATTCTCCACAAACCACCCCTGATCATTCTCTGACCTTTTATTTTCAACCTCCTCCTCCCTTTCCTTTAAGTCATCACCCTGAGCAGCTGTCAAATGGCCTACAATTATCTGTTCAATAGTCTTATCAGCCCCTCGCCCCTCCTTCTCCTTCTCGACGCCCCTCTCTTCCTGCGTCTGCCCTCTTCTCCTTATCTCGCCACCCTCCGAGCCTTCAATGGAGGGCAGCTCCCGGCTCTGATCTTTTTCCCAGTCTCTATTTCTGCTCGCCTGGTTTTCGCTCTCCCCTGGGTGGTCCAGGGTCTCCAGGAGAACAGCGAGCACTTGCACAGGGTCCATCACTTTATCTGATTGGTTATCTTGACCCTGGCCCTGACCTCGGCCCCGGTCTAGCGATGCGTTGTCAGGGCTGGAGAGACTCTGGGGTGGGAGCAAGAGAAAGGGGGGGAGGCTGTCCTGTTTTGTGTCTGTCCGGGTGCGCCCCTCCACCCCTCCCTCCCCCCCCTCACCCCACGCAGGGGCGGTGCCAGCCAGCTGCGGAGTGACAATGAGCAGGACCAACAGGATGAGGTGGGCTGTGGAAGGGGCGTGATGACAGGTCATGACCATGCAGAACTGGCAGGAGGGAGGTTAAGCACCTGAAGAAGAAAGGGAGAAGGCAGAGGGGGAAGGACAAAAGACAAAATTGAGAAAGAGTCAATGTTGTTGTTTCTTTCTCACGATTATGTGGATTTCCAGTGGCCATATCAGTAAATCTTAATCCCCTAATTACTAATGTGCAGACATTCAGTGAAAAGGCCGGTTTAAAATATACAGAGGATGACTGGTAAAGGAAAAAAAAGTGACAGGATTTAGGATTAGAGCAGAGAGAGAAAGTTGCATGCTTTCCTTTCTCTACAGGCATAACTGATTTTTTTTATTCTGAATGCTTTGAATAGAAAAATGAGGTTCTAGTTTGTAATATTTCTTATTAAGTCTATTTTTGCCAATACTATGCAACCTCATTGTATCTACAAACATGGAGATGAAGATTTGCTCTGACCATAGAAACCAGTCAGTCGTGCTTCTTGCGATATTTACCGCGTAAAGTGCCCACGTCTTTCATGAGGAAGGTAATTATTTGCACACAGGATTTGCGCTACGAAACCCAGCATTGGCCATTTTTCGCCTGTAGTCGTGCGTTAACCCAATTATCATCTTTCTACCGCGCTGCTGAATTGGTTGAGAATAATACATGATCAGTTCTCTTTTTTTTGTCTCATCGTGAGATTCAACCGAGTAAACAGTTACATACATAAAGAAATGCACGTTAACGAACTGATTTTACGTCTCATTTAACAAACAAACAAAAAAAATCTCACCTCTTCCTCCAAGTCAACCCAACCGGACTGCGCGCACTTGCCATTTTAAGCGTGTATTTCTCAAAAGAAAATGCAGAAAATACAAATCGATCCGAGGTCTGTCTCTGCATTAGCTGTGGTATTCCATGCGTCAAAGTGATGTGACCAGGACTCTGCTATAAAGACGGCACGCACCGGGAAGTCATGCGTAAAGCTGGTTGCCACGGTTGTGTTATTTAACCCTCCGGTCCCTGAGTGGTCCATCCAAATTGTGAATTAACTGGATGTTAATTTTTAGTGGATAAAGCCCGTTTTTCACAAGGGACTCGGGGGGAGCAGTCAGTAAGACACGCGGCTTTGTCCTTGTGTGGTGTGGGCATGTTTCTCCTCAGTGTCAGTGGTGGAATGCAGACAAGCGCAAATTTGGGCTGCACAGCGGCGCGTGCAGCCCAAATTTGAACAATTTCCATTTTTATAAACTGCATCAGCGAGGGGGCAAACGAAACAAATCAACTTAATAAGATAGCTGGCCTGCCGTGTGCGGTTTAGACTCTAATTTAATTAGAAATTAATAACTGAAAATGGATTGTACAAATCTTGCTGCGGTTTTTCATTCTCTAAAAATTGACCCGATTTTTGTTAATATTCAGATTTGAAAAATCTCAACCAAAATTTTACAGAGGCTCCTGAGCGGCAGCTACACACAGAAATGTTTATTTAACATAACTGTTTGCGCATTTTAGTGCCTTGATTCTTGATCATTCCAATCAAATTCATAAAAAATAACATGTTTTTCGCTATTATAATTATTATTAAACATATTAATACATTAATAAAAAACGAGTTTGTTTGCAAATGTGTCAATTTAGTAAAAAAAAAATGTTAAAATAAAAAAACATTGGAAAATAGTTGTAAAAAATATTGCTGGATTATTTAAAGTTACAAAATGTAATCCTTTGTACTTGATTTAAAAAAAAAAAAAGATCCAAGAGAAACAGTCACATGTATGTTAATGTAATGTTCACATGCACTTCACAATTACACAACCAACAATGGTCCAGTTGCAGCGAAATGATTATTTCCTCTGATAAAGTTGAGATTTTAAAATAAATTCTTCCACGTTCCACAAGCCTGAAACACAATTCACTCTTCTTCTTTTTTCTTTTTTTACAAACAAAAAAACACAATTAGATAATAATGGAATCAAGAAGATTAAGAAAAATGTCCATCAGATGGTTTATGAATGAAACAGGATGAGATTTCGTTCCACTTACCTGGAGTCCCACTGGGGGAAGGGGAAGTGGTGAAACTCACAACGCGGGTAAAGCCAAGATTATTTCATGAATAGTGGATCACTTGAGAGAATTTCTGTCTTTTATCCCCTCTCTCTCTCTCTTCAGCTTGTGACCAACATCAAGGAAGAAAAAAAAACTAATTAACTAACTAACTAACGATTTCTTTAATTAGTTGTGTGGTGTGTTTGTTAGCAGCTGCACTGGTGCTAATGTACAATTGAGTGAATGTTTTCAGCACCACGGCCAGCGCAACTTTATTGTATATACCCTCACTGGAACCACGTGATCCCCCACCACCACCCCCCAGCTGCAGGCAGTGCTGACGTCACTTCCATTGATAAGAATGTTGGTGTGGAGATGGCACTGTGAGTCTAGGCTGGCCCCAGCTGATGAATGAACGGAAATGGCATGAATGAAATAGTACTTTTCCTCAATGAAAAGAGAAAATTGTAGAGACTGAGCTGGTACGCAGCCATTTTCCTTCTCACATATTAAAGGTTAGTGTGTGCTGCTTCTTCCTCCCTTGTTCCTTCCTTCCTCTGGGCTCTGCCTTGTGTCTGATTCAGAAGCTGGAACAGGAAAAAAAAAAAAAAAAAAAAAAGAAAAATAGCATGACCTCCTCTTCACAGACTATCTGTTAGGGTCATTTACTGACGTGCTCCATAGAATCAATGAGTTGCATCTGCAGCTTCAGACAGAAAAGTGGCCAGCCCTTGCAGCCAGGTTGTTAGGCTTTTGTCTGGGATGGCCCTGATCCTCTGTTGGCTGCATGGCTCGCGGGCCAATGGGAGCAGCCGTGCTTTGCTGCTCAATTTCTGCCCAATTTCCGGGGATTGCACAATTTTCCACCTGCTGTCTCACATTATTTCTGGCTGCTCTCCATCTGTCAGCAGTACATTGTGCTCTTAACATGGCCTCTCATCACCTTTTCCTTTTCACATCACAGAAGCACAAGTGACTGATCATTTTGTACCCAAATGAGTAAGGGTGTGTGTAATGCATGATGTTTTAATGAATTAATGCAGGAGATATCTTGAAATCCTGTTGTTCACCATTACGAAATGATCACGTCACAGTGAGTTTGTGTGATTAGAATACTGACTCACGGTTACATCATACATGAAATTTGCTGGATTCCTATTACATTCCACACCCACCTGTTCGATCACCCTCTCTAAAAGCAAAATTCTCAGAAATATGAAGCTTTGAACTGTAACTAAGTGAGAAAGAAAAAAACTTGGTGTTAATGTTGTGCCTGGTACCTGATCATGACTTTCTCTTGACCATTGGATCATGCAGGAAGATGTAGACGTCTGCCAGATTGATCAGTTTGGTATAAAAAGCTTCATATTTTGATTATTTTAAATGCTAGATATTTTGGTGGCATATAAATTAATGTATGAGTTAACAATCATTAATCCATTACATGTTAACTAGTCATATAAATACGTAGTAATTTCATTATTTCTTAACAGGAATTCATGATACATCCTGCATTAAATCATCATGAGTCATGTATTGTTACCGCATTAAATCAATGCATGTGCACTCATATACTACATATTGTACTGTATTGTGAGGAAATGAGCTTTATTTCATTAGTTTCATGCTCACTGGCTTTAATTCTGATCATTATCAACACCAGCTCATGCAGAAAAATTCAGCAGCTCTGCTGCAAAGTAACAATGCGGAACTGAAGCCCGAAGGTTTTAAACCTCACCATTTATGCCTAAAACATCAGGATAAGAATCAACGGTTTTCTGAGGTAAATAACTCCATGGGTTGTAGAGAAATGCTTTGATTAAATGTCCCATTCATGTGAATTCACCTCTTTTCGACTTTGTTCTGCTCTATTTACTGTCAAATCAAAACAACTTCACTTCCACTGTCAAGGTCTGCTGTAATGGAGCATTTTGTACGTTAAGGTTCAAGGGCAAATAAATATACAGTTACGTCTGACATTCAGCTTTTGTGTTGTACTGAAGTTAGAGGAAGATCCGCACTGTCATTACTGGCATTCATGTGTCGGATAATGTAGAAACAAGTTGATTCACAACGTTAAAGCCAAGCTCATTTCCATACACTTCATTTGTCAGTGTCAAGCCTCCACTGTGGCCTTGTGTGCCACTAAACTCAGCTGTCAGTCTTCATACGGGGTTTTTCCCTTCGCCACATCGAGGCTTTTATTTTCCAGATGTGTGTGCACACGTTTATGGACTGTATGTTCAGTGTGGGATTCTTTATTAGTGATGTTCTAAGGTTAATTGGATATTAGCTGCCGACAACATCAGAGTCACATGAGTCCAACTTTATTAAGCAATTATTTGTGTGGCTTGATTCAAAATATCACGTTGCACTGATGTGAATGTTAGATTTTTGATACTTTCTCATCCGATCAGATAAATATAATGTGCAGAAGAACAGAAAGATCAACTGAGTGTATCAGTACATCAATCACATCAATACACAAAAACATAAATGTACAAAAACTCGTAGCGGTGCTGCAGCAGTGATACAGACTAGCGAAGAAACACACTCAGTCTAAACTAAAATGGCGTTTTGTTTCTCTTTCGAGGTAGGGATGGTCTGTGTGTGCAAACGTGTTTTGTGTTAGTGGATGAGATATGTACACATCAAATGAAGTTGTAATTTGTTACGATAGCTCGGGGCACCACATAACCTCTGTTTGATTAGATTTCGTGCAAGGGACTGTTTGCTGCAGAGAGCAAAGTGTTTGCAAGGCATTTGTGTTATTGTGTGTGTGTGTGTGTGTGTGTGCACGTTGTCTTCGTTGAAATCCTTGATGGCAGCAGCAGGCTCGGAGAGGTAAGCAGGGAGCCGGAGGGCAGATGCTGATATAACGGTCTGGCATTATCAACTGCCACTCAGCATTAGTTGGCCCCTTACCCTCACACCATGTCCGCACCCCCGCACTGACTCACACTCTGCCGCCTGCTTGGCCACTCACATAGATTAACACTGGTACACCGTGCTTGCATTTAATGGAATCCACACACTGGAGAAGAGACACACACCTCACAGTAATAGTTCCATTTCTCCCCTCAGTTATGCGTTCTGTCTCTCTTTCTTTCTTTCTTTCTTTCTTTCTCTCTTTCTCTCTCTCTCTTACACACACACACAGACACACACAAGCACGGAGACACACACACTTCCCCTCTCTTACTGTAATGTACATTACAGACAAATGAACCTCTGGAAAAGGTTGGGGCATGCTGTCACTGATGGTTCCCTGTATAAACTGCGAAGACAAGAGGCGATGACTACATGTGGATGGCCTTTTGTTCCATTTAATTAACTTTCTCTTTTTCACTGTTGGTATAGGACTGAGGAGAGTCGCAGGGTCTTCAGGCAAAGCTAAAAAAAATAAAAAAAAACATGCCTAAAACAAAGCTAGAGAGGAAATAATGAATTCCCTGATTTTTTTTTTTGGCCACAATTATGGTAATGCAGGCTGGGGGATCTTTCGGCAAGTGTGCTAATGCAGCTCCCTCGCGCAGAAAAGGGTCTCTACCTGGAAGTGATAAAATAGAACTCATGATTAACAGAAGCTTTTCCACCCACGCCACTTTGTCAGAGGAGGGAGGGACAAGTAATTGCACCGTAAGGTTCCTACAACACAATGCATAGCTAGGACTTGATGATGTATGAAGGACCCTGGCGCCCACACTGTAATCTACAGTTTCATCTTTCCTTCTTTTCCCTTTTTTTTCATAAATGCTTTCAAAAGTTAGAATTTGCTGCGAGCTATGTTAACCTACACAAATTTCTGATACAGTACGGGTGTTGTGTTTGTCTCACAAGAGACAAGAATCTTTGTTTTATTGGTGTACAAAGGAATATGCATATGCTTAAAACAACTGGTTTAATATGTTTATGATTACACTAATTATTAGGATGATTATTCTTCAGTGTTTAAGTACAGATATAGCAAGTACAAGCTGTCTGACCCAGTGTCAATCCCACCTCTTTTATTCTTGCTCTTGCTCTTGCTCTCTGTAAATCAAATGTTTGTTCATGTCAGAAAGTGCAAAACGGTGTTACACAACATCTGCTCTACTTGATGGGACTTATTAAGTGCTGTTCTGTTGCACAGTTACTGTGGGGTTTTACACTTAAGCAGCAATGTTTATATCTGTAAAGTGATGTGATAAAACAAGGTGACAGCTGTGAGAATGAGATATCCACACAGCAGCTGCATACGTCTATGCTGAAATGCTTGTCTTTACTATGGTGACTAATCAAAGTGGCATTAAAAACATACTTGTATGTTAAAGCAGGAAATAAATGATGGAGAAAGGTGCTTTAATAACTACAAGGAGCTTTGATACAAACAGTGTAGTGTCATGTAGGCAGTGTTATATGTTAGGAACAGTATGAAGAGCAAAGGCGCGTTTGGCCTTTTTGTACAGTGCTGCTTGTAAAGTATTAATGTGGGTTAATCCATGTTGGAAAAGATACAGTTTGACAGTTAAAACTGGACCAAATTCAAACAGAATTCAGCATAGCAGAAAGCTGCAACTACATTATAGTGTGATGTAAAAAAAAAAAAAAAAAAAAAGTAGAATAGAAACTAAACAAAAACTGAATAAACCAATAAAAAAAGAGATATTTTAGGCATCCAGGAAAAGAAAAATGTCTCCAAACCTTCCATCCTCCCAGCTCACTTAAATCCTTTACCATCACTGAAAAGACCAATGTCTTTCTGTTCATGTCGTACAGTACTGTGAATGAACACCATCCACTAATAAATAATCCATGGTGGGTGAACACCTCCACCTTGATGAATATGGTGTTAAAATTAATATTTGAATCTATAAGCCAATATAAATAATGTGATAGAATAAGCACTGAACAGCCGCTGAATGTCACATGTCTAACGCATAAATTAGGCCTATGAGAGGAGCTATAGTGGGAGCCAATGGAGCCCCTCGGGAAATGGATTCTGTATGAATAATGTGTGCGCATTGTGGTGATTGTTGTCCTACTCTCTCATTGTCTGCTTCTCAGAAATTATTTACCCCTTGAATATTAGCTGTAAAATGCACATTGCAACCTTTGAGAAACTGGTGGCGTCAGTGACGGATGGTGTTGCTGGCCAGAAGCAGGCAATGAATTTGAGGTTGATGAGGCGACTCATATCAGAGCGTGCGACATCAGCGCTCACCATCAATCTCTTCCCCCCTCTCCCCCTGTAGACATCTGGCACATGCATCAGCAAACACACTATTGAAAGTGAATTGGACTCAACCCTGACAAACACACACATACAGACGGCTTTAGATGCAATGCTGCACATTCAAGGCCTCATGACAAGACACTAGGCCTGCAGCCAGCTGCCTCTAATGTACTACAGTAGAACCTAGCTGGAGACTTTATTAGAATAATAGCCTGCATCCACATCGTTTGTAATGACTGCACCACAGAGCACACACTGCAGATGTAGAGTAATGGCAGGGAAACCACACTTTTGCAGGCTATCTCTATAACATGCGCCAAATTTTAAAACACATGTATCACTACGCATTGATGTGATGTGAAGCATGTTCATTATCTCATGAAAAACACTGCCTTTGATAATGTGGTGCAATGGCAGCTTTTTATTTGGATTGTGTAGCAGCTATGCAGAGCTTTTTTTATCTTAAGGAGGCTGCTTTTTTATATGTATGTAAATTCTACAAGTTTTACATTATCATTTCATTCTCCTGTTTCTCCCCGTTTGGAAGCTGGTGGTTTTATCAGATTGATTAGATGATTTTTTTTGTTTGTTTTTTTTATCACTGGGTAGACACAGTATTTATTAGTTCTCAAACTGTATTTTTTACCAAAATTTTATTGCCCTGACCGAATGTATGGTAAAGATTAGATAAACGTGATGAATCTGGAAGATAATACACTGGTTGTTTTGAAGTGTAAGCATGTATTGTTTATGAGAACGGCCAGCATTCATGACAAAGAGGCTGTTACACTATTGTTGTCTGATATATTACTGGAGGTCAGTGAGAATATAAAGTTTCCTTGAGCCATCCAGTCCTTCAAATAGATACAACATGATTTGCATCCCAGTTGTACAGCAGCCAAGAGAGTTCAATATCCTGAAACTTAACAGAACACGAGCAAATTGAGAAACATTTACCAATCTGACAACACATAGTCTGTATGGAGAAATGTGCTGCAAACAGAGAAACATAAGCAAATACAGACATGAGCAACAACAAATCTAGTTTACAACACAAATTATATGTTTCAACAGGAAACTAAAAACTGTTAGTAGGTGTGTGTCTTCAATAATATCTGAGTCACACAGCCAGAAGGTTAAAACTCAAAATATTTTTCGTTCATTTTTGTATGTATTCACTAGTTTTTGGAATGTCTCACCCAAATTTCCATTTTGTTCTCTATAAGTTGTATTTCTTCTATATTTGCAGCATTTCTTTTCTAATTGTTGACAAAATGATGAGATAAAAGGATTTGAATGCAAAACCCTTTCTGCCTTCTGTTACAAAGGGTCTCTGTAGGTTAGTGAATGGGATGTCCTGTATCTTCAATTATCATTTGTCAGCTCAAATTAGTCTTTTTTTATGAACATAGATTTAATAGACTTTCCCTGAATTGTTTTTTCCACTTGTCTCTTTAGTACAGGGTTCATAGCTAGTTCTGGTTTCAATGGACCGAGGGTCAACAGGTTTGAAGTTGTTTATGAATTTCTAAAAGGCTTTCTGTCAGAATTTCTGTCTGTGTTGCCGGCCTCCTCACTGCATGCACTGTAAGCCTCATGTACACATGCACAGGCTACACATAGACTATACCTTGAGGCTGACAAACAGAGGGAAAGATGATCCCTCCAAAACTCCTTGTTGAAATGAAAACTGTTATTGGTTATGAGTGCACCACCCGACTGGAAGAGAAGTCATTTGAAAGCCGTTTGAAATGCGGTAATTTGCCGGTGTGACTCATCGCCAACACCTACAGTGACAAAACCTCTGATCCTGCAAGGAAGAATAGGAAGAAGTGTAGCTTCAATCTTCAGTCATATAATTATGGATCATACATTTAAATATGTTCTGTTTCATTGTAGAAAGAAACACATAAGAAAGAAAGACATAAGTTTCACTCACTAACTGTTAATTGGTGTAATTAAAACATTCTGAACTGAGTCTTGATTACATACACCAGCTACAGTGTCTGTAAATGTAATTTGGAACACAGCCCGTTTTATTGTTTAGCCAGTCATCGGATGTTTCTATTGATACATGTCCTGTGCAGATTTATTGACACA
The DNA here is from genome assembly GCA_029490765.1 of Euthynnus affinis. NCBI lineage: Eukaryota > Metazoa > Chordata > Actinopteri > Scombriformes > Scombridae > Euthynnus > Euthynnus affinis. The sequence continues at coordinate 12,582,717 of CM055854.1, read as the reverse complement.
TAAAATGGGAATACAGGTTTGTTGTGGGTTTCAAAGGATATAAAAAAAACTGAGATACATAACAACCTGCCTACATTTTGATATCAGACAGGAAGCCGGGTTCCAGTTAATACAATTTTGATGACAACCTGATGGTATCCCGGCAAAACAGGGCACGCTTACTTGAGGTGTCAGGGTGAGGCAAATTATCATGATTAATGCAGGGTTACGACTAGGCAGCGATGTAATCAGTCTCTCACTTGTTAATCATTATCTCTCCTTGATTAATTTTGGCTCAAGATTTGAAATAAGATATTAAGCTTCATTGTGCTGGGAAAAGACCTCAAACAAGACTTTCCATCAAGGGTCCGGTTTAAAAAGCAATCCATCAACAAATGATAAGCTGTTATTCTATGATACAGATGTGTAGCACTGGAGTTAACTCAAAGTACATCACACATCAGTAATGAAAATAACTGCATGTGGCAACACAGTAAGAATAAAACACCAAATTCTGAACCAAAGAAACAAATAATTAACTTGTAACTCATTTTGACTCGAAGAATGGAATCAATTACTCATTACTCTTCACAGCAACAAAAGTCCTTCTTATAAGACATATGACAGATACAATACATGATCTTTCATTATTTTTCAAAAGACGAGTGTTCACCGGCCAGTGTTTTTTCAGTTTTAGTCAATTTAGTTCAGTTTTCAGTGATGAAAAGAGATGTTAGTGCTTTTAGATTCCATTGTTTAATATGAGAAAGATGTGTCAAGGATTTTAATTTGTCTCTGCAAACTTGTAAGTGTGTGAGAAGACAAATTATGTAAAAATATAAGTGTCAACACAAGTGAAGATACAACAACATTCCTTAAGCTGCTAATTAAGCAATCAACAAACAATAATTCCTCAGATCTGTCAGACCAGGTCTGGAAACATCTGCACACATCCAATGCTGCTTCGAGCTTTAATTATCACCTGTGAACTGACTGGTGTTTGAGGTGCAGTGCTTTACATGTCATGAACTGTGCATCATACACTCAGTGACTCAAAGGTAATCCAAGGTGTTTTCAAAAGGTAGACTTTAAAATAGCGTACACAGTCTGACAACAGATTTGTCTTTTATATACCACAAGTTTGCATGAGATTATAGTATCTAAGAAGAGTTTCAAGGACTCTGACATTTTCAATCACTTTATAAAGTGTGCCATCTACAAAAACTGTTAAAAATCTTCTTTTAACAAGGTTTTAAAAATGTGCATAACATTTACACATCACATCAATATGTGGGAGTAAAACAAATAAATAAATAAAAACAGAAAACATAATCATTACAAGCTCATGAAATCCCAGATTTGGCATGAGCAGTCAACAAATGAGTGAATATGTGTAAGTATGTGTACTGTTTTCATTTGATGTCTTCCCTGACACTGTTATAATCACATTGAAGTGTGCAGCCTAATCCTCACATCCCACACCTTTGTTTGTTTTAAAATCATACAATTAAGCACTGAAATTAATTAGTTCAACAGAGTTGGACACCTTCAAAGGCTTTGACAAGGGCAACATGTCAGGAATGTGATCAGTCAGCCTTCCTTTTGTTCAGACTCTGGCTCTTATCAAGTACAATTTATTTGCACGGTCTTGATAACAGTCTCAGAAGGCTTTGCAGGTCCAACTTCAACAGGAATCAAGAATATTATCAAGAATAATCAAGAATATTGTTGGCCATAACTACTGGTGTTATACTGGTCATATTACAGTCATAGTAACTAATAATCTTTTTGGGTGAACTATTTTGGGTGGAAACCAAACAAAGAGTCCCATAGAAGCTGTGGTGATTGTTTTATGCCACACTATAAAAGTGATGGTCAGAAAGAAAAACATACTGATTTGATGTTCTTAAAGGAATTAGTCTGACATTTTGGGGAATGTCTATATTCACTTTCTTGCTGAGAGTTGGATGATCAATACCATTCTTTAAATGACTGTTTACAAGTAAGGTCTCTGCATGATACCTGGCCAAGAAATAGTCCAGCACATATATATACATATATAGACAAGTAGCGGAAGCAACAGAACCAGACAATAACCCAAACAAAACTATAAAAATATTTATCATATATGTATATAATACATAATATTTTGTTTGTTTAATCCATGCAAAAACCAAAGTGTAAAATCATCAAATTGTGGTTTTATGGGGGGCTATATACCCAACTATTTCTTGGCCACGTATCACACTGAGAACTTACTTGTAAACCCTCATTTAAGTGACTTAAAACATCATCCACCAAAACTAAGAAGTTTCTACTGAGTTTTTACTGGGGAATTCATACTTTCTTGTGAAAGGGTGGTTGTCCTCTTCTACATAGCATTTGAGGCCTGTAATTTTTTTTTTCTGTGGCAAGTCAGACCAGAGAAAGAAGAAAAACTCTAGCTCCTCATGGTAGCCACTGGGTAAAACCTGAGCTTGTAAATGTAAAAGGATTCAGGCATTAAAAGACTGAATAAGAGCTTATATCCAACCAGCTCAGAATTCACAAAATCCATTTTCCAGATAGCAGATTACAATGAAATTTCCCATTTCTTTATCTGTCACTTCTGCTAATCCAGACACTGATCTCCCTCAAACAAAGCAGTTTTTTCTATATGTAACTGAATGTCATAAACATTCCTTTTGTCTTCTCTATCACTTCAACACACCACCTCCTCTATTATGGCTGCACGTATTCTTTATAATTTCTGTTTCCCCTCTCTCTCTATTTGTCCTCTATATGTTCTATTTCCAGGCGTGAGCAATGCTTATCTTGGTGTCTGCCAGTGTGCTTGAGAAAGAACAAGAGACAGCATTGACAGCAAAGAAAAAGCAAACAAGAAAAGGAGGACAGCCTACACATTAATATATGGGAGAATTTTCAAGGTTTATTTATGTCAGATATACATTAATTATATTGTTGTTGTTGAGTAAAATCAATATCCTCTAACACCCACAGAAGAAAATAGACCAAAGAGCCTCATCACTTGTTACTATGGAGAAGACACAAGCTATAGCCTAGCTTAATTTAAATGCTCTATTGTTGTGATCAGGAACAAAAGCACTGTTCCAAAATTGTGTGTCTACATTGTGTACACATACATTACCAAACCTTGTTTTTGTAATTGACTACGGAGAAAGAAAGAGAACTGCATAATAATAAAAATGGGCAGAGGGGAAAGAAAAAAAAGAAAGGAAAAACATGACGGTGGAATTTCTGTGTACATTCACAGAGATAAAAAAAAAAGATACAGTTTCATTAAACTGCAAATCTTTTCTTAAAAAAACTGGTAAGACATGGTGTGAAAGGTTGATGAGTGTTACCAGCTCTAAATTTGTGTTAGACTTGGCGTGAAAAGGCCTTTAGTCAGCTGCCTCAGTCACACACTTGATGCGTACGAGCACCTCAGTGATGTATTTAGTGTTCTGCTGATACAGACAGAGAATCGGATAGTGCTTTAATTGAAACATTTTATCTTTGTGCCTGTCCTTCTGATCTGGACAGATGCCTTGCTGATAAATTGGTACACTTTAGATTTTTTATTGACCCCAATGGACTGAAATAGTTTCTTTCAAAGTAAAAAAAAAAAGTTAAAAAAATAAAAAAATGTGGATTGTGGATTACCCAATATATGGTTACATTGCCATCGGAGCGTATCACAATGCCCCCAGAAAGCAATTCTGTCTACTCCTATTTCCAAATGTCAAGATTTTTTGTGAAGTTTTCCTCTGAGAAAAAATTCCATCAATAGTCTAATGTTGCCCACATCTCTCAATCTCACCCCCCATATCATCAAAATAGTATTTCTTCACCATTTTGGTGCAAACTGCAGCATAAATTACCAAGACAAACTGGTTTTGGTTGATGTCCATTTGTGTTTTTGTACAGGAATATGTATATCTGTTGATTCAATAATGTTTTACTTCACACTTCTGTTATTTTCTAATAATTTCCTAGTGATGTTTCATACAAACAAGGTAATTTGGTATCAGTTAAAATATTAAGACAGTTCTGAGTTCCTTATTTTAGTTAGTTCAATTGTGTTGAGTTTTTAAAAGTTGTATAAAAGAACTACTTCATTTAAACCCAAGTAAATATTAATTTATTATGGGAAACTTAATTCTATTCTTATGTTGAATAGTATGTTTTCCTGTGGACAAATTTCATATTTTTGTATGTTCAGTTGACCTGCTGTGCACTGATCAAAACACAAGTTGTGTTAGCTTGGCACTTGGAATGAATTTGAAATGTACCAATGGATCACTTTTTTCTTCCCTCTGATCAGTACCGTTACACAGTTACACAGAAAACGTCCTAGAAAATTATTTGGAAATTATTTGAAATTTACAAATTAATTAAAATCACTGTTGATTCAGCAATTGTAACTATCCGCTTGCACTCAAACCATAATCAAAACTGTGAATTTTTTAATATTTTTTAATTTTTTAATATTATCTAATATCTTATTTTTTATTTCTGTAGTATACTTACCTATATATTACCTGAACATACAATATAATCCATATATGTACATGTCTATTCACTACTTATTCTAAATACTTACCAATTTAATTCCAACAAAGCATCTTGCCATATTAATACAAGTATCTTGACTTGATTAATGTACAGTGTAATACACAGCATATACAGCATATTAACATAATTTAACAGTGTACTCAGCAAATAGTATATTATTATTAAGGTTATTTTTAATATTTGAGTTGATCTATTTAGTTATTGTATATAATTTAGGCTTTAATTGTATTTGTTTCTTTTATCTACCTCATTTGTATTTTGATTTATGCATTCTGTAACACTTGAATTTCCCTTTGGGATTAATAAAGTACAATTCTTATTATATCTATTGACTTGCACTAACCATATACATAATATTAACAGATACTATCATTATATATTCTTTACTTTATTCATTACTATATTCTTTACCTTTTTATGTCAGCTGCTGTACACTGCTATCTACATGATGTTGATCACTGACTTTATTTGTTAGTCCCTTCGCTTTTGTTCTTGCATTGCTGTAAAAAAATAAATAAAAAAAATAAAAAAAGTAGTAGTGATCATTAATAAGCTATAGTCATACACTTATTATCTGAAATAATGTTTATTGTATGGGTTTAGCTTAACAGTTTAAAAACTAGCTTAACATTTTAATTGAAAAACATTCCTTTAGCAAACAAGGAAGGAAAGATTAAATGTAAATGTTAAATGTTATGAACTGAACACAAAAGATAGCCATTACATCAACATTGTCGGCCCTTGATAATGTAACGTTAGCTAACATCATGTTAGCTTACCTTTTAACTTTCAGGTGGTTGCTTTTGACAGTTAGCACTTACACCATCTGTGGGTTTGTTTAGCCATCTTTAATGGGTTTGTAGCTATAAGTTAGTCCATCTTTTTTTCTGTCCCTCCTGAGAAAAAGTAGCTAACGTTGCAATATTGGTGCCATGCCATTGGTCCAACAGCCCATTATTCCAAAACCCTAATAGTCCCAAAAATGCCCCATTGAAACAAAAGCCCTTTAGTTTGAAGGCCTATTGTCCCGAAAACAAAAGCCCACTGCTCTGAAAAACTGCTGCGCCGAAAATACAACACTCTGCCTGGAGTTTTTTGCCCTTAATATGATCATTTTAACCCAAACCATGTGGTTTTTGTGCCGAAGCTAACCAGACCTTAAACACAGCATTGTCACAACGTAAAACATTTTTTAACAAGCATGTCAAAATACACAAACATATTCAAGACAAAAGATGAAATTCAGGATGTTCCTTAGTAGTGCAACAGATCACTTTCTCCCATATAGGATTTCTTCAGTATTCATTGTTCAAGAGAACATTGAAAACCCATTTATCTGCAGAGGTTTCTTCCTCTCAGATGATTTACGGTTAGCAGCTTCGCATTGAAAAGGATGTCGGGAGGGGCTGTGAGCTGAGCTGCTCCTGACGTCTGTTCAGCTAGTTTCTCTGATAACTTAACGTCTGATAAATAAAATCCTTTATCCAGTTAAAAGATATAGTTAAAAAGATTTAAAAAGTGTATTGTAAAAATGTGGCAACCACAATGCTGACGCATGTGCAACAGGGATATGACGCCATTGACTGCCAACCAAATGAAATGATGATTAAAATTACTAAATTCTCTGGGTTCGAACATCATTAGAAATATGAGTGATTCATATGGCAAAAATATACCATCATCAGGCAAGATCACAATCCACAATCTTATCATAATTCTTTTTCACGTTGGTTTTTAAGACTATTTTTGGAAGTTACTGCACAGTACTCAAAATACTCACATAAAATTACATTAAAACACAAACAATTCCATAAATAAATAACAACATGTATGCAAAGCTGAATTTTTCAAAACTGTTCAATTTGCCTTGTTTAAAATGGATATTGCAGTGGGAAACCGAACTAACTGTACAACCAAACTAATTTCACAGCTGAAAAGCAAACAGTTGATGTTGTGCAGAAACATTAGTATGTTGTTTTGGATAACTAGCAGGATGTGCACTGGCATCACACTATCTTGCAGCATGGCAGAAGTTAGTGCTACAAGTCAAGGTAACCACTAAATGGTGGCTTTTACCTGCAGCCCAGCTGCCAGTTTAAAAACAATTTGGGGACCTGATGTGAACCATGCAGATGGTTTTTCTGCTGTGAGCTTGTTTTTTCCCGAAATCCGTGTCACTGGAGGTAATTTTTTAAAGGTAAAAGTAAATTTTCTGTTACCCATTAGCCTCCTGCTAGCGGACTGCGCTCTGTCACAGCGCTAAACTAGTAAAATGTGCATGTAGCACAATACTAACGATCTCTCTGTAAATACAGATTGTGGAGAAATTTTAATCATTCACTATCTAATATCATCATATCGCACACCCCTAGTTGGAAACATTTGGGATGATGTAAGTGCACAGCACAACAATATATATAACATAGTTCTAGTTGTTTTTAGACATTTTAATGCGGAAATGTTACATATTATAACATTAAGATTTTAAAAGTAACTGGTTAATTTGTAACATTGTTTAGTTCTTATTCATTAACAAAAGTGTTAATGCTGTACATGTAATTTCGTTTGTGTAAATGTGAGTGCAACTATATATGTTGTGCATCCATGTGCACCTACTGGATTGTGTCATTAAAAAAATAGTGAAAAAAAAAAAATTCATAAAAGATTACACTAAAACAGTTCAGTAACTTCAAAATACTGAATCAGTGCTTCAGTGATCTCTCCCAAAGCAAACCAGTTCCTGAACTTCTTTATTAGCTTTTTTGTGTGCTGCTATTTAAAGACTATTTGATGATGCATTTAATATATCTTAGTTTTACTTTAATTACTGTAAAATTATGGAAAGTAAAGTAAAAGGCATTTTAAAAAGTTAATTGAAATTTTCACCCATGACCCATGAGATGCCAATCAGAAAGATGAAACATGTCTTTGTATGTGATGTGGATGAAACTACAGACATTAGCAAGAGAGCAAATTAAAAAAAAATGAAAACTGAAAAGCAGAGCAGCAGGGATTTTTGGATACATCAAACACCATTTATGTCAACACTGTGTAAGCCTCTTTTTCAACTGCTTCTGTGCAATTTATACAGCTTGTGTAAAGTGTGTAGTATTTTTCTTTTACATTTATGCTGTGGGTTTGTAGATTGCTGTAATTAGCATTGGTTGATATTGGTTGCTTGTCCCACAAGCTGCCTGTGATGTGGTGAAGTCACATTATGAATTGGGTAAACATTGACAAAATTGTCATCAAGATGTTCAGTGCTTGCTTGGTGTCATGGTAAGTGCACATGCCATTTTATGTGTTAGTTTGGTGCTAAGGTTTAGCACATTTGTTGTTCATAAAAGACATGATAAGCCTAAGGTGTTCTATGACATGGAAGTGAATGAAAAGCAGGAAAACTGCTTCTTGTATGCTAACCACATTTTCACACAGCCATTGTTGAAAATAAATTGTTCTTCAAAAAAACTTTGGTTTGAATGGAATGCAAATTCATACCAACTCTCATTCACAAAGATTTTCACATGGGAACTAGTCCACAGACCTAACCTTGTTCACAGTAGACATTTTGATTTGTCATAGTAAGGAGAAGCACAGGTGTTACTAACAACATTAACGATGGCTCTGTTGTATTCAAGTGTCCCAGTAAGCCATGACCATGTAACAGTGAGCCAGCATGCACAATACCAGGACTCTGGAGCCGATATAGCTGATTCAGACATGAATTTTATTATTTAGAGCTGTGCTTTTCCTACTGTGCCATGTAAAAATGTCTTCCATGAAAAAGGCAGATGTAAGGTTACAGTATCTTAGGAAAAAATACATGCATGAGGTTCATTGTTTGTCTTGGGAAACTGTACCTGCAGGCCCAGTGCTGGTGCTTGGTTGTTAGTTCAAATTTTTGGTTTGTTGTCACCAAGGTCAACAGTGGATTGTAAAGCCTGTAGGGGCAGCAGCAGTTACCATGAACAACAGTTACCACCAGAGGCGAGAAGGCAAGAAGAGTCAAGGACCACAAAGGTCACAGATCACTGCCCAGCGGCATCCATGAGGTAGATGAAGCAACCTTTGATACAGCAGACAAACTCACATACAAACAAACATGTACCAGCATGAAGAAAGGGTGCACTCAACTGTGTTAACATCAGAGGGAACCTGAACTGGTCAGGTTGTAAGCATGAATCTCTAGACAGGTGGAGAATCAGTTTCACCAGTCCTGGCATAGAGACTACTACAAACACATCTAACACAAAAACAATAAGAATTTCAAGGAAATGTATTTATGATCATTTTTGGCATTTTAGTCTACTGACACATAGTGAAAACAAGGCAACTAGGCAACTAGAACGCCACTTCATCCTGACACAAAGTCATGTTTTGATCAGAGCATTGTCAACATTTAAAATAATAACCTTTATCCAATATCAGTGTCCTCATAACCCACTAACAGAACAAACTGATTTTGTTAGGAGTAGAAAGTTTTGTTCTTAGTTTTGTTTCACAGCAGTTGACCTTCCACTCAGAAAATAAAGACATAATGTTATACTCAGAAGGGGAACGAGAGATTAAAGTTGCAATGACTCAGATCCATAGGGATCCTTTATCAATCCTAAACGGAAGGAACGAAAAGCAAAATCATTATGAAATTCAAAGCTGACCATCAGACATTTCAGATCTGCAGATATTAACATTTTTTTCCAACAAGCACATTTGAAGTATATCACTGTGTTTGTGTAGCTACTCTGACAATATTAGAAAAGAGAGATATATATTCAGAAATTAGGCTATGTAGGCTAGAGGCAATCATTTAAACCCCACGCACACTGATGTTATCACCAACCAACAGTGTTTCCTTTGCATGATTTTTTTTTTTTTTTTGAGCTGAATTATCGTGGGCTATTAACAGTCTGTATTCTTCAAAGTCAGCTTCAGGCAATATTGAAGTTGGACGCATAAATATTTTGAATGTTTGAAATAAATGTGGGGTACTCCAGTGGAGTAGTATCTAGTGCCATAACGTTGAGTCATTCGCCCACTGCAAGGCTTGGATTTTGAATTACCAGTGAAGTCGTGTTGTGAGCTCTCTGCATATGTATGCAACCGGTGTCCCTCTTGTTAATCACAAACTTCAAAACTGACATGGAAAATACTGCATACTGCTTACTTTATACAGAGGCATTGCTCTCTTAAAGTAAACTGCTCCACATATCTTCATTATTCCATATTCAGTTTCATTATTTTTACGAATCAAGCCTCCTGCTCTTATAAAGCCTATTCTAAATAATGATTTACACGTATTTTTGGGTTCATTCACATGGTCTAAAAAGAAGGTGGCTTTATCAGGAACGTCCAGGATGTTGACACAATTAATGTGCACATGTTGGAACAAGATAATAAATAATACTTACACTTTGGGAAATCCTTGTACAATCAAGCCGCGTGGCTTTGTTAATGAACACACAGCTTACAGCATCTGTGAGCAGAATACCTTGAATTATCACTGTCAGCTGAAAGGATAATAGTGCATGATCCTCTCTGTCAAACTGAAACAACTAATGCCAAATACAAAAACTATTGCACTCAAAATGTAATATTTCATCAGACAGCTTTGCTACGTATTCATGAAGGCTCTCCCAGGGATAAAACATCTATCAGGAACAGAAGCATATTGGCATACATCCGCTTAGCCACATGTTTTGTGTAACTAATTGGATAACCACACCAAGTAAAGCACGAAATTGCCTTTTTTTTTATTTTTTTTTTTTATCCCTCCTGCAGCAGTGGATGCTCTCTGCAGGGCGTTGGTGGGGCACAGAGGCGCACACATTTATGAGTCATACACTTAATATGCTCTCCCTTCCTACTCATATCATAAACACTCAGAGAGATGAAAATGAAACATCCCCTTTTTCCCTCTTTAAATGCGTCGGAGGCTGCGTCAGACAGTCGAGAGAGATTCTCTCCTCTCCGTCCTTTGAGTTTTTCTCATCCTTACTCTCTTACTCTCCGGTGCCTCCTGACTCCGTCTGGCTCTCAGAACTGCTGCTTTGACTCCCCTTGTGCTAGGTTTTTAAAATTCTTAGTCATGTGTGCTGCGTGTGTGTGTGTGTATGTGTATGTGTGTGTGTGTGTGTGTGTGTGTTTGGCTAAGAAGATAAGAGATTAGCATGAGTCAGATAATGATTCAGGACGCCAGGTGGCAAGTGCCTCAAATCATGCTCTCTCTCTCTCTCTCTCTGTCTCTTATTTCCTCTCACTTGTTCACAGCTTTCTGTACTCCATGCACACACTTCTCTTTTTGCTCGCCTGTCACTATTCCCAGTCTTTTCTCCGCACAATTTGAGCCCATCTCTCACTGTAACGTCTCCCTCACTCTTCTCGCCTTCTGCCCCCCCCCATGTTGCCTGCAACTGTGGCAAACTTAATAACCCACTGGTTCACGGGTGAGCGTGGAGAGGTTAACAGGGGAGATAAAGAGGGTAAAGACAGATCGAATGAAGAGGGAAGGCGATGGGGGGACAGTGGTTGGGGGGGTGAGGGTGGGGGGGCGTTTGCTAGTAAAGAGAGCAATGGCCAGATGTTGCGAGATAAAACCAGGGAGCGTGTTGGGTTTGAGGTGGAAATTGAGCATGATTTTCAAGGAGTGTATAGGGAAAAGCGGCCGCTCGTGTCGTGCGCGTGCCGGAGAGGTGGTGGGTAATTTAGAAAGAGTGCGACATAGGAATGTGTAGTGAGAGGCAGAGAGGGTTATAGAGAGCTGTGTAGAGGTGGATGGAGGCAGGGATAGAGAGATAGAAGGAGGGGTGGTGATCCTGGGGGCCTGATGACTCATGGCTGTGCTGCGGTTTGTGCGTCACTGGCGCTGGCTGGAGGAGGAGATAGTGGAGAGGTCTACGCATTTAATTACAGCCTTCCAATTTAGACGCACTGTACACACACGCACCTACATACACACACACACTCGCACACAAAATAATATCACAAATAATAGTCTTACAAGTACACTCATTTGTAACACACACGCACACAAGTACGTAGACACACGCTTTGAGCCCTCAAAGATGTTCGCAGCGTCTTCAGCATACTTGCAAACTGAATGTAAATGTTTCTATCGTTCCTTTTCTCTCTCTTTTTTTTCATGTTCCTTTTTCATCACAGGTATTAAAAGGATTGTGGATCACAAGCATGTTCACCGTGCACGTTCTCTGTGTGCAGCCATCCCATCCCAGACAGACCTTGAGGCACAAAACTTATCAACCCCCATCCCCACCCCCTACCCCCCCACCCATCCAAAAAAAATTCCAAAATACCAAATCGTTCCCTTTGAGCAGCTGCACCACACGGCTTGTGACTGGAATATGAAATAGAGACACAGACATAACGGAGGGGACGTGCAGGACTCGCTTTGATGACGCAGTAAAGCAAACTCTTCTCTCAGATAATACTACACGCTTGATAGTTTTCACAATACGTCTGTACTGCGTGATGCCCACGTCATCCTGCTGGTTAAAGGTCATCCTTGCAAAAGCAGGATTTCTGCATCACCTGTCATGTATTTTATTGATTATTTATGCTCGCACGGTTTTGAAAAAGACATGCAAGGCTTCTGAATGTTAAAAATGACCACGTCTGAGTGATTTTTAGGGGGCTGTGCAAATTGTTGCCAGAATATCGACATGTTATCATGTGCTTTACATTAAACTTGCTGTTTCTCTGCCGCTTCAGAAAATTCTTCTCTTCCTGTCAAGTTTATTTAAAAAGCACTTTCAACACCTGCTTCCCGTCAAGCACTTTGAAAGAAAGTACACTTTTATCTACATGGTATATTTTTGGTAATGAACATTTCCTGTGAAGAAAATGAATAGATAATGTTTATTTACCACATGGGCCAAATGTCAATGAAGCTGTATTAGCTTTACAGTCAGCCAGTATACTGGACTGTTTTTGATTGTTTGAGTGTTTACAATATTTAAAACTGCAATTATTTTTGATTCTCACAGTTCAACAGGGTGAATAAAAAGATTTTTCAAACCAGACATCTACACAGACAAAAAATGCAAAAATGCAAATGATTTTTTTCATTTTTACTCTCCACTCTCCAAAATTATTCCAGCCATCAACTATCATTTTCAGTTTTCTATCTGCCTGCATTACAATCGAATTTGTGTGTAATCATTGGCTACAAGTAAAAAAATATATACTTTTGTTTTTATTTTATTCATTGAAGTCTCCAAAAGTGTAGACCAATTTGATTTCAAGGGCCTTTTTGCTTTTGAACAGACTGAAACAGCACAGGACATACTATGTTTATCAAATAAATGACATATATACAAGTTTGATTTCACTCATGTTGTTTTCATCCATTTATATTTATTTAAAATGTTTAAATCTGACTGATCCACAGCATCCACTCTCTTTTTCCTCTTTTCGTTGACTCCCCTTTCCCGTCCAAACACATTACCCTCCTTGTGTGCCAATTATCGCCTAAGAGGCTGCAAGCCTCACTCTTAAACAATAGGAGCAATCAGTTGCCCCCCCCCCCGTGTGTCCCTTTACTCTACTCTCTTTTCCAGCAGAGAGTGCAAAGGGAGGATAATTTTTCCAAACAACAGCATGGGGAGGAAAATGGCAGAGGGGAGGAGAAAGGAGACAGAGAGAGATGAAGAAAGAGAGGGTCTGCTGATTGGTTAGGTCACATTGGTTCAAAGAGTCTCAAGACACATTTGACGCTACATGCAGATGTTTGCTGTCTTAACCTGAGACAGTCAAAATACACTGCTGCTCTATAAACCTTGACACAGATCCACTAACACTTAAATAAAGTAACACAAAAACCATCCACACTGCCTTGGATTTTCACATCCATTGAACCGAACTTGTCTGATAGAACTACGAAGCTGATGGAGATTTGCGCTTTTTTATTATACACTAAAGAGTACATTACATTTAGATACTGATACACAAACACGCAGGTGTATTTTTCAGATAAAGACAGAAACAATTTCATTAATGTCTGATGTCAAAAATGTGCTTTCAACTTGTTCATAAATGCTTAGTGTTATTTATTTTTTTATTAAAATATTTGTTTAGCACAGTGTAATTTCATTAACATTCGAAATGAATGAATCTGATTTTTGATGTAAAGTTAATAAAATGAGACTACAATAAATTCATCAATTTTTCAAGATGTACAAAATATAAAAGAATTAATAATTTATAACAGAAATAATTCTAGCAAATTTTCTTCTTTGTATTTTTTTTTCAATCAATTCAGGGGTGATTTTTCCCCCGGTAGTTTTCCAGGTCTTTCAATTTAACGCCTATTTCCCTGTTCATTCATGTCTGCTATCATGAGTTGTCAGCGGCTCCGTCCCTGGGGAGGGAAATCCCAGCTGTCACTAAATAACTTTTCAGATCACACCAATAAAGCTAATGTCCACGGACACTAGAGGCCGTGGAGTCCATTTAACAGCAGCTTAACGCTTGAGCACACAAGTGACACACACACCCACGCACACACACACACACACACACACACACACACACACACGTATGTTGTGGTTTATTCTAACCAGGCTAATGATCCCCTCAATGGGACAACTGGGACTCTTCTGAGACCGTCTTCAGCCTGAGGCCCCATGGGGACCTGGAGAGAGGCTCATGGGGTAATTACAATGTAAATGCTGTGTGTGTGTGTGTGTGTGTGTGTGTGTGTGTGTGTGTGTGTGTGTGTGTGTGTGTGTGTGTGTGTCTGCCTGCCTGCCTGCATGTGTATGATTAGGTTAATCTACAATCTTACATTTTTGTCAGGTTTTGTTTATGAATTCTGTAAAAATCACTGAATATCCACATAAAAGTTGTTAGTTAATTTATATAGAAAAATAAATGTATGTTACACTGTTTTCTCGGATAAATCTTTCTATAAACACATTGTAATCTGTATATGTGAAAAATAATTAGATATATTTCAAAAAGGAACTCTCATATCTGTAACATTGTAAAAAAAAATAACATAAAATATATCAAATGAACGCCATTTAATGCAATCTCTTACATCCAAACAGTTTTGAATCAAATTGTCAGCAAGTTGATACCATATTCTACAATTTCTTTGCTTCTTTTAGCAAAGTTGAAGTTTCCGACAAAACCTAGCAAAGCACATGCTAGCGCATGCTAGCGTGATTTAAACTTCGGCTCCTTTTCTACTCCATAAACATTCAGATGTGGTCAGAGAGAAGACGCAACATTTAAACAGCACCCACTCAGTGGTAGAATGCACATTTGAAAGGATATTAAACAGTGAAAATCAGTGGCACCGAATGTGACACAGGATGCAGATGACAAGAGATGGAGGAGAGGCTGCAATTGAGAGGGAGAGAGAGATGGGGTAAATGGATGTATGATTGATGCGAGTTTGACGCTGGGAGAGAGAGGGGGTGGGGGGCAGAAAATGAGGTGGCAGGCACAAATTGATCCTCACCTTGTTCCTTTGTTTGGGCTCACAGCCCCTCATCATCATCATCACCACCATCATGATTATTTCTCTCTCTCACTCTCTTTCTGTCACCAGCCCACTTCCCGCCCCTCTCTGTGACGCTCACCATGCCAATCAGATTGTAACATGACATTATGGCTCATTATACCTGAGCTGGGTGAATGGTCTGCTGCTGGTGACCAACAACCTAGCACACAAAACACAGAGACATGTATGAAATGTCCCCACAAAATTTAAACGTTCTGCTTCTTTGTCTCTTTTATTTGATGCATTGCCATGGTGTCCAGACAAAATGATCTGAGCTAGCTGAGCTTATGTAATCTGGGGATATAGTCTTGTAACGCCTAAAGAAATAAGTGATGGAAAGGAGATAGCAAGCAAGTGTAAAGAGAAAAAAAATACACAAGCAAAGCAAGGGAGTGAAAAAATCATAGGAGAGGGAAAGGTAGAAAGAGAGCTATGAATGCTCAAGCAGCAGAAAAACATTGTGGTCATCTGCAGTGCGATGAGTCACCTGTAGGCAACACACACACACACACATAAACACACAAACCCAAAAGAGACAGGCTTTACAATCACAGCCCACAGCTGTGTAGTTACAATGCCATATTGTCTCATAAACTGCATTCACTGAAAGCTTCGCATTGTCAGATCTGAAACACAATCCTCTGCTGAATGCAAGAGTGAAAAACATAAAATGATGGAATTCAGAAAGAAACTACCAAATGATTCGACCTTTTAAAAGCCCTTCTGGTGGATTCAGGATATCAACCCGATGATAAAAAATGAACTCTTTCATATAAAATGTTAATGAAAGAGAAAAATTAGTCCTTAGATAGTTTACTGCCAACATGATGTTGCTGCTCTTGTAATGAGTTATAATAAAATCTGTGGATTAAATCGACCATCTGTGTCATGTATATGTATTTCCTTCTGCTCTTCATCTGTTAGGCCGAGCTTGAAAAGGCTGCATCAAATATTGAATGTTATACAGGCACGCCCATATACAGGTATATACATGTAAATGAGAGAAAATTATTAACAGCACTGTAATGCAATTAAAAAGTGTCATCATTGTATTATTACCAACCCAAATATCTCAAGTGAACCCATGTAAAGGTTTTATTGATGGTATTAAAACACCAACTGAATGCAAAAAAAAGAGGGGAAAAAAAAGACTAAAGCAAATGCAGACACACAGGTAATGGAGGACAGAAAAAAACAAAAATGTCACAAAGGGAAAGAATAAAATGCAACAGGAAAAGGTCACAATAGAAAAGAAAATGACATTAGATCTAAATCACATTAGCGTCACTGCTATGAAACCAGTAAAAGCGTGCAAAAAGAAAAGAACAAATAAAAACTAATCAAATTCACATGCTTCTGCAGGATGAGAATGGTATGAAACTTCCACGAAAATACATATTATTCATCATACATTACTTACTATACTGCAACAATAAACTAATATAAATTGTATATTTTTGTAAATACATGTACATGTTCAAGTTTTGGCTTTGTAAAGCCAATGAGAGACGCGTCTTGATTATGAGAGAAACCAAAGAGGAAGATGTAATTTTAACATTGAATGTGTTGATGCTTCAGCTTCTGGTCATCTTCCCCTTCAGTGGCAAAAAGGACTTTCAAGCAAAGCTGTATGTTAAAGTGACTCATTATTCACTGGCTGTCATGTAGGACAAGGTTACTGTAAAACAGAACAGGAGCATTTATACTGCAGCCTGACAGAAAATCAACTGAGCTTTCAACACCAACATTAACTAATTTCCAAATTGTCAGCCCATTACTAGGTGGTAACCTTATGTTTTTGCTTGACTGTGAAATATCTGACTGCAGCAAAGTGTATCTGATGGCTGCGTGGGTCATGTATAGAGACAAACATTAGCTTTCTTCTCGCTTCTGTCTGCCTAAAACCCACAGCAAGGAGAAAAAGAGGGAAATAAGAAGTGGATCTTGTCATCATTCATTCTAATTCTCTCTGCGTTTAACTCACACTCTCCAGCCCTCCCCCTGCCTTCCCCTGCTCCGCCCCGCCACCTCACTCCTCTCACCAATTTCCTCCATCCACTTTCATGTCCCTGAACAAGAATGAGATTAATTCAGTCCATTTGTATTAGTAGTAGCTGGTTGTGCTGCTTTAGCTTCCCTAACAGCAGTTTGGCAACAGTAAAAAAAAAATCTTTGTCTTGAGAGGGAGCTGCTTCTTATCGGCCATCTCTTCGTACTGTAACCTCACCAATGTGTTCTCACTCTCGCGCCTTTAGTCTACTGTGTGTGTCAGTGTGCGCTGATTGAGTGTGTATGCAGCTGTGCGCTTGTGTACACGTTTATACAAATGATTGCATGATTGCATCAGACACAGGCATCTGTTAAAGCATGGGAACATTTTAGTGGTTTACGCCAGTTTTCTGGAGATTGGAAATATTCAGGTGTGAAAGACTGGTGGTTAGCTATCAGCTTTTGTCACAGTGTTGCCATGGCAATGCTGTCAATGAGCGGCTATATTGATTGAGTTGGAAACTTTACATTGTTAAGAAAATAGTGGAAAATGAGTGGAAATGGTTTATGTCAGGGTCCGTTAGTGATCAATAGAGCTGTGGTTGCAACCTTAAGCTGTAGATCCTGACCACATATTTTGCCAAACCCTGTTCAAACACAATGTGTTACTCATGGATAAACATCCACATTGGACTACATCCTGCTTTGGCCTAATTGCAATTTTGTTAACGCTGAAAAGATTAATCAAATCAGTACCCAAGAGACAAATGAACAGAAGAGCATCTACCCTGCTTTGTCGATCCTTACTGTAGTGCTCCCTCCAATGAACAAAAAGAACAGGTGGTTTCTTAGACCATCTGAGAGTTTCTCTAACGATTCGGATTGCATCTTAGCCTGTTGAGATTTTAAATTTGATGAATGAAAGAAATGACTGAAATGAATCAGAACGGGCTGTTAGTGTTACTGTAGATGAACATGCGGAGAATGGAGACGGAAACACGAGCACATATCCAAAGAAAGCAAGACGACTGATTCACTCTCTTGAATGACTTGAACTGTATGTTGGTGCGTGTGTGTGTGTGTGTGTGTGTTTGCATCTAGTTGCAGTGTATTTTACACAGTAGTGTTTGCTAAAAAATCAGAAAAGTTGTGGCAGGTACTGATATAAAAGTGTGCAGGGTTTTTCTTATAGCTGTTCTTTTTGAAAAAAAAACAACTTTTTTATAGAAGCTCTGAGTCTGTAGAAGTTTGAAAATGAAAGTGTATTCAACCTACACAACACTATTTTGAGGTGGCAAGATATTAACTTTAAGTGTTAAATTGTACAGTTAAGATGGATATTCCTTATGTAATGCACACTTACAGGTTAAATCCCTCATCTCTTTACTTCAGCAATGGGTACACCCCTTCTACTTGTGTTGGAAGCAAATTGGAGCTGAAATTTCAAAAGGTAAAAGGTAGTGCACCTGCTGGGGCTGAATCACTCCTCTGGTGTGTTATTAAAACCTGTGTGCGTGCAACTCTTTTAGGCACAATATCTAAAATAAGATGCTGTGTAGTTATTTTCAGCTACTTGTCATAGCGTGTAAGGATTGATTTTAAAGTGCAGCAGAGAGACTTGCGAGGCATCACAAGCTGCTGGTGTGTTTCAGGCGTGTAGCGCTCTAGGTGAGACCAGGTGCCGCTCTCTTCCTGTGACTCTCATGTCGGATCGTACATCTCCCGCTTCACTTCCTGAGACAAGAGGAGGGAGGAAAAAAAGCCCCCAAGGGAGAAAGTGAAAGTGAGAGAAACAGGTTGTCTTCTCTCCAAGGTCAACCAGCTGCCACAGTCAATGAGCCTCTTCAGTCTATGAGTCAACAAAGCACAAAATCACTTTCAAGCATGAATTTGTTGTGTATAACACAGCCCTCCAACCCCTTCATTCACATAAGAACCTTAATGGGAGGCTTTTGTCCTTGAAAAACCTGCTTACTTCTGATCTTTTACAGGTTTTTTTCTGCTCCTGTCTTAGCCCCCTGCGAGCGGCCCCCCAAGACACCCTTTGGTGCTGTCTGTTTGTGTTTACCCCTGCGGACAAACCCATAGCTTCATGAAGGGTGCTATGGAAAGGACAGTGTGTCACGGGGGAATGAGCACCACGGTGCCGCATTGTTTTAGAGGCTGGATGAGTCATGGAGGAAAAAATCAGGGTTGGTGGCATTTGAGAAGGCTCGTCCATTGTGTTAGGACAGCACTGTTAGATCAACAGCAGTATCATCATGTGTTCCCATGAGCAAGTCAGACAAGGAATTCATTAAGATGTAATTTAACCTAATTACCTTAGAGACTTGACAGTTGTTGACATTGTTGTTTTTGACATTGCTTTAGAATACCTTTCTTCTGCCATCTCTGTCTGTCTGCCTTCCTCACAAAAAGATAAAATTCTCAAAATGTCATCATCTGAAAAGGAAAAAAAACATCAAACCATATTTATAGCACCTAGTACACAATAAGAGTGCAGCATCATTACGACTATTTCAAGTCATTTCTATATGACTCACCAAGGAAAATTTTGAAGCTCATACATCATCTCAAAAGAGCAGACAGCAAATTTTCTTCTGCTTCAGTCATGGCTGAATTACTTTTCATCTATATCGTCATTATTCTGTGTGATGAGTCCACGCTTCAATTATTTGTGTCTTTGACAAGGTTTGAAATTCAAATGAGGCGCTTGACATTGTGTAGATTTAAACTGAAAATGTGGTCAAAAAAAAAATGTGTAACTACCCCACCAACCACACATCACCCCACCCCTCATCTTATTCAGGTTTTACCACATTTCAAAACAAGGCTTCTCAGTGAGGTTCAGCTTTCTCTGAGTGGCTGCCTTTGATTTTTTTTTTTCCTTTTTCTGTCTGTACTGATAAAAGCAAAATTACACAAGATTGCCCACGTACAATAGGGGCAAGCTACGAATGCATTCATTTTGTTTTTGACTTTCAGCGCACATCTCGTATGTTTGTCCCATATGCGAATGTCGAGTGTGTGCAGGTGACAGACTCCGAGCATAATCCGCTCTCTTTCCCCACTCCCCTTTTTCTCTCTGTTTCCACCTCTGTCTTTCTTTGTGTCTCGCTCGCTCCCTCTCTGACCACCCTCACACACACTGCCAACGTGAGATAGCCATGTCTGTGTGTCCAGCGCAGTGTGTCATGTGTGATAATCTGTGACGTACGCGTCACATGACAGCGGTTTTTAGGGTTCCGTATGAAGCTACTTATTATTGATATCATTTTAGGCATCATCATTATCAGCTGGAGCAGACGTGACGGGTCCCTCTGCGTCATTGTTCCCGTCAAAAACCCCTAAAGCTGTCACCGGCAAAGCTGCCCACAACAAAGAAAGGAAGACAACATGTCGAAAAATCACTCTGGCACTCTCTCAACGTCTCTCCCCTTGTCCATCCTCTGATCCATGGCCTGCACACCCCCCTTCTGTGTACCCTCTGCACTCTGTCTGCCTCTCCCCCCCTTCTCCATCAAATGTTCACTTCTTTTGTCTCATCCACTCTTTCTTGTTCCAATCGCACTCTATCTTTCTGCGTGACACCCCCTGCCCTCGTCTGCTCTCTCCGGCCGCCATTATCTAAACCACCCCTATCTTTCCCTTAGTTCCCCTCTCTCACAGTCAGGGAAAAATTTACACACGCAGATAAACGCACAAGCCAACACAAACACGGTGACACTGTGCGTGCAAATACTCTCACCCCTCCCAAAACCTTCTTCCATGCACATACTCATCCCCCCCCTCACCCCCACCCACTTTCTACTCTCTCCAAACCCTACCCACCCCACCACCACCACCACCACCACCCCCCACCCTAATCCTAATCACACCACCACCACCGTCATCAGCCCTTATCTCACTCCACCAAATCTGCTGTGACTCAAAACAATTTCCTCTCATTTGCGATTTTACTGCCCGCCCCCCGCCTCCTACACCTCCATCAACCCACCTACCCCCTCCAATAAACCCCTCTCCACCTCCTCAATACCCCATTGCTACCCATCCGGCGCAAACCCCACCCAAAAATGCACACAAACACATATACAAATGCACTCACGTACACACACTGTGAACGGTCGCCATTAAGAATGACGGCTCATCATGTGTAAGCGGTGACTTGCCACTGTCATCCAGTGGAGCCCGAGAAGAACTGCAGTGTGACGTCACGGCGGACGCCGGCCCTGCTGGTTGGTGGAACATATTTACGTGTGTGTGTGTGTGATTCTGCGCGTGTGGTTGGGATGGGGGAGCCGGAGGAATACAATTTGGTGGGTGGGTGGACCCGGTGGGCCTTGCTGCATCACTGAACCAGGAAAATGAATGAGAGCCTACACAAGGTGTCACCCCCTTCCTCTGTCACTGGCCTCCGCTACTTTTCCCTTTCTCCTTTCTGTTCTTCTCTGCTGTCCTCTCTTTTTTTGGCCCCCCAAGGCAAAGAAAACAGATGAAATTGCAAAAAAAATCAACTTAGTGTTTTGACAATATGTTAGACAGCATGTTGCAAGGTCACTCGACTGTGTGTAATGACTTGAATCAGCAGAAGGTGAAGCAAATGTTTATACCATTTGATTAATTGATTAGGAATCCATTCAAAGTTCAGTGAAGCAGCCTCATGTGCCAGAAAATTTGAGCGTTTGAATTTCAACAAGAGCAAAACAGCACCACCCGATGGGAGGTTCTCACAGCCCCAACCGGAGAGAGGAACCCCTGACCGAGGTGACACTATGGGAGGAAAATATGACATACAACAAAATGAGGTGACAGGATACGAATATATGCTTAATGTGACAGATTCTGTGATTCACCTCAGTGGAAGGAAACAGATAAGTGTCTCTGAGTAAGAAGTGAGTCAAACATGACGTCAGTTCTTTATGTATCTCTGCCGTCATGAAATTTTTTTTAGAGCCAACAGTGGAAAAGGATTTTGTTTCTTATTATAAGAAGTCTGTTGGCTTTTTTTCTAGCACACAACGTGCAGTTATTGGTGATGAGAACATTAAATATCGCTAATCTGTGGTCATTTAAATAAAAGTTTAAAATCAGGAATATACTGAAGCAGTTGTTTCTCAGACATATTATCATGTTAGGCAAATTTTAAAAAAATACTGAACTAAAAAATTCAATTAAAAAAGAATCAAAGCTATTTCACTGAAAATAGTGTTCACATTATTGCATTACATGCAGTTAAATGAGACTAAGAGGCAGGCATCTGTTGAGGGCCATTTGTGTATTGTTGTGATCACGGAATAATGTTTCATTATCTTCATGCAGGAAACTAAAATTCATGAATTTGTAGCTTTTCTGTCTTGCCGTCAATGTCTTGCCTGCTCCAATCAATATTTTTGCATTAAGGGGTTAGATGACTACATGTCATGTGAGAGAGGTTGCTCACTGTGATGAACCTGCAGAGAATTAACATCAGATTTTTTTTTTGTTTGTTTTAGCATCTTTTAGCTCATCGTTTTGTTTTTTACAACATTAAATCTTACAGGAAAGCCAAACCGAGAAAGGGGGGAAAATACAGAGACACAGTTATCTGATTTAATTTTGAACATAATCAGTAGAAAAGATGACACATTATTGACCTGTGCAGTTTCTAAAGTGTCCTTTCACTAATTTAAAGAAGCACATAATTAGCTTTCTAAATCTCCAAAGTCTCTAAGTTGTCTCTAAATTGTCACCATTAGTATTTCCATGTCCCATCAATGATCTTTTAAAGTCAGGGTGAAATCCCTGTTACTCATACAGCACAGTTTGTTTAATTATAGACGTGTATTCACACTTTGTCCAAAAAGCTTTTCATTCCTTTGAACTGTGATGCAACAGTTCAGATCAGCAATGCCCCAGTATACTGTATATGTCAACTCACACAGATGTTGAACAAGGTGGGCGGACATTGCCTTGGTTATTGATTATTACCCAGGTAATTGGTTATTGATTACTCTCAGCCTTCTTGTCTATGTCTGACGGGAATTGTACTGTTCATACATCTTTCAGTTTGACGATTGAGCTCTGTTGTCTGCCAAATCCCCTTTCAGTATGGAAGATTCAGCTACAAAAAATGAATGTAAAGGAGTAAATGGACACTCCAAAACAGAACAAACACCTTCTGCTGCTGCTGCTGCTGCTGCTGCTGCTCACGATGTTGACTCATGCTGCAGCGGCTGCCTGAAAAGAATCAAGCTCTGGATACCTGTGGACTACAAGAGTGAAACAGTTCAGTTTTTAACACTGGCAGGACCCATGGTAAGATTGTAATTAGATGCATCAGTTGACAATTTAATTTTACCCCACTAGATTTAACCTTTTGTAAAGCTAAATGATTGACGCATATTATGAATCATATTAGACTTAGGAGAAATATGTCTTGCGGAGGCTGTTATGATTGTATATCTCTAAAAGCAGCTATTTTTCATAGCAGTTTGCAACGGAGGCCACCTAATAACAGATTAAAATGTTTATTAAAATGAATATTTCTGAGTTGCTTTCCATCAAAAAATGAAAAGGAATTTCTGAAGGCTTAAATTCTTAATTGATTTTTAACATGAGGATTGCAGTATACCAGTAATTTTGGCCACATACTTTATTGCAAAAGTAATTGAAAGGTTAGTAACAACAAAAAAGGGGGACTAAGTGTGGCCATGATAGTTTTGAGTAATACAGATTTCATCCTTTCAGAGCATGCTTTAGAGGTCTCACTAGTTCAAATATCAGACAAATGCAGTGTGAAATGTTGGGCATCAAATTGACTGGCTGAAGTTTATGAACAAAAGAAAAAAGAAAATTCAAAGTAACCCCTAAAATGTTTGAAAGGTCTGTCATCTCAGAATCATAGACTTGTGTATGCATAATTCACAGCAAAGACTTTTTTTGGATATTTTAATATAACAGAAATAATGTGCATTTTAAGTGCCCCCTCAACAGAAAATTATAACTTTGTCAAGAGAAAAGTAGTTCAGCAGTTCTGAGAACCCAGCATGTAGCCGCTTTCCAGCAACTTCTATTCATCACAAAAACCTATAACTTGATAGACATTTGCCTTTGTGCAAGCGTTTTGATGCCAAAGGCTGTCAAAAAAAAATCTACACCAGCAATGACTAGAACTATTTTCCAAAGAATAAAAAGAAAAATAGTAAAGACATTTCAAAATATGGATATATAGCACAGCAAAATATAGCACATGTCAGCTGCTGATAAAATACAAACTATTTCTTACCTCAAGGCCCTTTTTTTTAATTAGCTTGATCAGGAAGTGTGTGTGTCGCTTTCGGAGTTTAATATTTCATTCATGTTTTGGTGCAGTTCATTTATGTTTTCGTTGTCATGAAAACAAGGGAACATGATTTTGTTTTTCAGTTCATTTCACACTTGATGTCCTTCCTGATCGGCTTTGTCAGCATGGTGTTCTGCGGTCACCTGGGGAAAACAGAGCTCGCAGGGGTGGCATTAGCAATAGCGGTGAGAGATCTGAGAGCACGTTTACTGGCAGGATCTCTTTCATTGCCTTGTTTTTGATTTGATTATCTATACAAGCCTGAACCAGTTTTTCTTTTCTACCTGGACAGCTTTTTGATAATGTTTTTATTTAGGTTATAAACGTCACAGGTATATCCATTGGCTCTGGTCTGGCATCAGCATGTGATACTCTCATATCTCAGGTACTCAATTCATCTTGTTTATACTCCTTCAAATCCTTCCTGTGTCACGTATGACCTTTGTCTTGATCATTTATCTTATATTTCTGAACTCTTTCTTGCAGACTTATGGAAGTGGTAACCTAAAGCGTGTAGGGGTGATTTTACAAAGGGGGATTTTGATTCTGCTCTTAGCCTGTTTCCCCTGTTGGGCCCTTCTCATTAACACTGAGCCAATCCTTTTGGCTCTCAGGCAGAGCACCAAGGTTGCCAGGTGAACCTTTTCCACCTCAATAACAGATGTACACCTTTATTATTATTATTCGTACAATCGGGCAGCATGACATAAAATGCTACAAGTACACACATAACTCATTCATTAAGTTATTCAGCATGATTTTTTGCTAACAATTTGCCCTTTTTCCTATCTGCCATTAAGACTATCCCAGCTGTATGTGAAGATCTTTATGCCGGCTCTGCCAGTGAGTTCAGCTTCCTCCACAGTTTTGCAAAATGCTTTTCATATCTGTATCTATATATGCTGAATTGTGTTGCATTAATTTCCCCTCTATTCATATTTGTGTTGTGCAGGCTTCCTTCATGTACCAGCTGCAGCAGAGGTATCTTCAGAATCAGGTTTGTTTACTGACTGTCTGATCACTGGTGCGAAAGGTTATGATGACTAAAAGTTTGTCTGTAACAAGATCGAACAAACACTGAATGAACACTGTGAGAAGTTACAAACAACAGGCATTTTAAACCACCTGCTTTGGCTCACAGGGCATCATGTGGCCCCAGGTAATATCTGGAGCCATAGGGAATGTTTTAAATGCAATTATCAACTACATCTTTCTTAATCTCCTGGATCTGGGGGTTGTGTAAGTACACTCTTAACAGTGTTCTCCCTAATTAAATCATAATTAATCAATCATTGTTTGAGAGAAAGGCAATGACTATATGCTTTGTTTTTACCTTCTTGATTGTTGCTTAACTCCATCAAAGTGGATCTGCAGCTGCCAATGCCATCTCACAGTACTGCCTGACTGTGTTTTTGTTTGTGTACATCTGCTGCAAGGGTCTGCACAAAGCTACATGGGACGGTGAGTCAAGGAGATTAAACTACTGCTGGGATCATTTTTCATTTGAGCGTTACTTCCTGATAAGTTTTTAAAAAGTTTCTTGGTAAGAAATATGTACTTTGGTTATGTGATGATTATAGGGAAGACAAAGTTGTATTTTAGTTAGCTTAGGTGTGTCGTTTATGCTAAAATTCTCTGGTACTAGTTTCTCAAATGTTTTTCAAATTTTTCTTTTTTTTTTTTTTTTTTTTAGTTCTCTATGACAGTGAACTGAATATCTTTAGGTTGTACACTGTTGGTCAGGACAAAACAAGACATTTGAGGTTGCATCTTGGGATTTTGGGAAACAGTGATCCACATTTTTCACTATTTTCTGACATTTTATCGACCAAACAACTAATGAATTGATCAGGAAAATAATTGACAGATTAATGAAAATAATCATTAGTTCACTCCTTTACTGCATACATATGCCTGTAGACAAACTGCATATTTGTGCCGGTTTTTATGTTCAGCTGACCTTCTGTGTACCGGCAAAAAGGCTCTAGGATACACTACCTTATCAATTAATTGGAATTAATCAATTGGAAGTGTACAAATTGAACACTGTCTCTTTTCTACCTATAATTAGTGCCAAATTACATAGCTGTGAGAGGAAATCAACTAGAAAATGATTGTGAATGATGGACCCATAAAATAAAGTGTCACCGACCATAATTTGACCTTGATGGTAATAAAATATTTTCTTTCCTCTGGATTCACTCTTACCTTGATATCAGTGAGCGTTTATGCTTCTCAGAGGCTTCTTACATTATTCATGCTGTCACTTTTACTATGCTTACGTAGAGTCTGCTAGCTGCTAGCATGGCTGTAGACCCTCATTTAATCTGTCATTAAATGCTAATGTTACACTTATGGTTTGGCTCACTTCTGTGTCATAGACATTATTGTTCTTCAGCGCAGCATTTACATGGCTGCATGCTGTCTTAATAATACATTTCACTGAATCCGTCATACCTCCTATAATGTCTTAGGTTGGTCAAGAGACTGTCTGCAGGAGTGGGGTCCCTTCCTCCATCTGGCCATACCCAGCATGCTGATGCTTTGTCTGGAGTGGTGGCTGTACGAGATTGCAGGGTTCCTAGCAGGCACAATCAGTGAGGTTGAGCTGGGTGCTCAGTCTATAATTTATGAGCTGGGTACTATCGCTTACATGGTAACTTTCTTTTAGTGCATTGTTTTTTCTCATTAGATTTAACTAAGCCTTTTCCTGATATGTTTTGGATTGATAGAGTAAAAGATAGAATAATTAAATACTGCGACTTTGATTGAATCAAAACACCAATTTTTCATCTGTTTATTCTCTGTATATCATTTGCTCCAGTAACAGTTTTAACTCACTCACTAGCACTGAGCATTATCTCAAGTTTTAAAAAATTACACCTTGCATTAGTTCTGAAAAGTTGGCAATCTTTAACAATATGTGACCAATAGTGTTTGTTGTGTGTAGTAGATTGGGACATGGAATTGGGAAAACAAAACAAATATAAAAAAAGGGTTTTCTTATAATTCAGTTCACTAAATATCTCTGAACACTATGTATGTATACTAAAGTAAGATTTGTGCGAATACCTGTATGACTTTGACCTACAGGACACTACCCAAGTATCTTGGTGTTTTATTATATTTGGCTCTTTTCCTGTCCCACAGTTTCCAGTGGGTTTCTCTGTAGCTGCCAGTGTTCGGATTGGAAACGCTCTTGGTGCTGGGAACACAGAGCAAGCCAAGCTATCCAGCAAAGTTTCCCTCATCTGTTCATGTATGAATCGGTTATGTAGCCTGACAAATTTCCCAATGCACCAAACAGACGGCAAAGGCTGCTATGTCGAGCTTTATTACAGAAGAGACTTCTTTAGATGTGTTTTCCTCGAATCTGATCTACAAACCAAAGTCATGTGTTGTGTTTGTTCATTCAACTGACACCAAAAGCTTTCTGTTTAGTCTTCTTTTCTGTCATTTCTTAGCTTAGAATATATGCTAATCTACAATATGCTATCATATATTGTCCACATTTTTCTTAATGTACTGTGTTTCTCATGTCCAATCCAGTTATCGTCTCATGTTTCATTGGAGCTTGTCTTGGCGTGTCTAAGGATGTGATTGGTTACATTTTCACCACAGATAAGTAAGTACAGATTTTGACACTTGTAGCATTCATTGGTTTGTGTAGTCTTGCCTCAAACAATAAAAATATCTAACAGGCAGACCCTTGCAGAGACAGCTTGTGTAATGTAAATGCGTAATTCATCATATATTAACCTCAAAGGACGCTGATCCTTGACAGGAAAGTAAGCTTGTCTCCTTGCTTCAGTTACACTTTAAAGTTGCATCAATTTATGATTGGCCAAAAATAAAACTGCACAATCAAAACCTCAGAAAACTTTGTACTCACGTGTCTTTGTCAGAAACACATTTTCATATCTGTGTTTGAATTTTCCTTTTAGAGAAATTATTCTAAGGGTGGCTCATGTCATGAAGATGTACTGTTTCATCCACGTTGCTGAGGCCTTTGCAGTGAGAACCTCTGTTGTATTAAGTTACTTCATTCCAGTGCTGGGCAAAATAAACCAGCACAGATTTTAGATTTCTCTGTTTTACCTCCACAGGGTGTGACAGGAGGTATTGTCAGGGGAGCAGGGAAGCAAATGATTGGCGCTGTGTGTAATCTGGTGGGCTACTACTTCATTGGGTTCCCCATTGGAGTGTCTTTGATGTTCCCTGCAGAAATGGGAATCATGGGTGAGGACAGATTAAGTACATGTTACACAGTCCAACGCATCTTCATAATTAAATGATCATATAGGAACGACCCATAGGAGTCTAATATGCCACCTCTATCGGCAGTAAAAAATAATAATAATAAAATGTTACAAATCAGTGTTAAAAATGGTGTGTCAACTCTGTGGTGAAGGCCTGGTTATGTTTAGGCACAAAAACACTTGGTTAGGGTTAGGAAAGATCATGGTTTGGTTAAAAATAATCATTTGAAACATAGTGTTGGTAAAAGTTACTTCCTTAAAGTTAAGCAACAATTGTTGTTATGGTTTTTCTAAAACTGTCCCAATTTGCATTTGTAAACTGGAAGCAAACAGCAGCCTCCTGCAACTAAGCCCACTTTTTGCCATCTATCTATCTATCTAGCCATCCATCCTATCCCACCACCTCCTAATAAGGAAATCTGTGTCCTTATATTTACATCATCCGAATTGCATCATTTCTCTGGGTCATAATTACTACGGCTGCTCGGCTGAGAAGGGTCCAACTTCAGACCTTTCTCCTGAGGCCCCAGTTCTGCAAGCCAGTGGGGTTTAACCTGTTAGTTAACCCAGAGTCTCTAGTGCTCTAGTTGGGAAGCAGGGTTAAAGGAAACACCACCAGTGTCCTTGCTCTGCAGGCCCTATAACACGGAAAATCATGTGGAAACTGTGTGTAAGATCCAGGTGATTTTATACCTGAAAGTCAAAATTTTTTTGGCTTCCTGTGCCACTGAGCAACTTTCATAGGAATGAATGGAGCCCTGCCTCCAGCACTGTATCCAGTTCTCTTAATACATCCATGACCTCATGGTCATCCATGAGGTGGACCCTCTTGGCTAGGCTAGATGGCATTGTATAGGTCATTTTTGGCAATTGAATTTTCAACCTATTCTGTCATTTTTCCTGGGAAGACAGGCTGCAGTCAGTGGCAGTCTAATCATATTTCCACTCAAACTAATCAACTCCCTCTTTCCACCTGTGTTGCAGGTCTGTGGTCAGGGTTTTTAATTTGTGTTTTGATGCAGTCCACATTCTTCATAATTTTCATCTGTAAACTGAATTGGAAGAAAGCCACTAAAGAGGTGAGTAACTCCACTGGAATATAACTGATTCAATTAATATGATGCTATTGCTACTGTAGATAAATTCAACTATGCAGACAACACGTGGCACTAATATTGCCGTTTGTTTCTTTTAAATACTAGATAAATGTGATTTAACGGTTGTTTTCTATATCTCTGACTAGGCGCTGATAAGAGCAGGAGTCCACATTATAGAAAGGAACAACATCTTTGGGATGGAAAATAACGGTAAACAAGCTACTGTTATTTTATCTACTGCTACATATGAACATCTTTCTGGGAAGAAGTGCACAACAAAGGTTAATCATATATTTAAACTCTCTCCCGCACAGCCCTGGACTCTTGTGAGGAGCAAGTAAAAACCAGTCGATCCATTTCCTTGAATCCAGTAGAGGAGAAGCCAGAAAAACTCGTTGTAAGTCAGCAGCCATCAGATGTTACGGCTCTGTCAGTGAGGCAGCTGGTGGTACGACGTGGCCTCGCTGTGCTGCTCATGTTCGTCATCCTCGCTGCTGGAGTCTTCATCAGTGAGCTGCTCATCAGACTGCTCAAATTAGATGAGTGACCATTATTAGACCACATCTGGGCAGCGCAAAACAAAGCTCTGTGAGTCTGCTTTCGAGAATACTGATGCGTCCTCGTGTTTTGCAGTAAAGCTCACTATGCTCTTGTCTTCAACACACACAATTCTGGGTGTTAAAAGTTTAAGTGATTATGATGACATAGAGGCAGCTTCCGTCCTCCAATACTGTCCTGTCTGAAGCAAATGTCCTCTCCATACTACCAATTTTACAATTTCAGACCATTTATTATGCTCTAATGATGGGAAAACAGCTCCATTATAATGATTTTCTTCTGCAATGGCATAGAGAAATTATTTCAGTTTTGAAAACATAATTGTTTCTTTATGTAAATGGGTTCAGACTCATTTTAATTATTATTTTATTTTCAGCCCACTTAAGTTTTCCTCCAGTCAAAGATACATTTCTCTTCTTGTTGCTTCAGTTGGATGTTTGAGCTTCACTGAGCAGAATGTGCTACACATGTACCTACGGGCAGGATTTGTGACATCACAACTAGATTGGAGCCAATCATGGTCTAGTATGCAGCTCACACAAGTCTGAAGTGGAAACTTGAAACTTCCAGTGCACAGACACCTAAAATGAACTTTACAGTGAAGCAGGAGACATTTTGTGTCCAGAAATTAAACTTTTAAAATGAAAAATATTTATATATGCATGGATTCTGGATTTTTGAGGGAGAAGGAGGAGATGTAATTTAAAGAATTTGTAACTATGAAAGCAAACTTTTTGGTAGAAAAACCAGATCAGCTGATACAAAGTATTATTCAAAGCAGATATTTTTATATGTCATGAACATGTCTGAAGTGGATCTTTAAGGGATTCTCTTTAAAGTTCTAGATATTTTCCAATAACAATTATATGATAAGAACATTTTGTGTATATCTGTATTTCTCTGGTCTGTTTTATAGTTGAAACCCAGTCACTTTTGTAGTTGTTACATTAGTCATGTCTTGGAAAATCTAATAAAAGCAGGAATTATCAAAAAGCTGAACAGAAAAAATACTGTAAAAGCATGTCTCCTTTATATAAAAACATGCTGTGTAAGAAAGTTTCTAATCGAAAGACACTGACGAAATATATGTTCTCACCATGCAATATATAATCTGAACAGATGCCACAATCAGAAATAGCATGATTAAATGCTATATTTAGGCTACAGCGCATCTGTGGATGCTTGCTTTCATCATCAAAGACAGCAAAGCTGCTCCTTTCTTCGGTTTATTTTTCTTTCCTTTGATCTGTGTTGCCAAATTTGATAATAATGAAAGGTCTGTGTGCTCACACTGCAATATGCTGGCTGGATGAAGACATGTTAGACTGAGCAAATCAACCACCTGTTCATTCTGTGCAGGAGCAGATAACTAGCGAGCTCAGGCTTCACCGTCGAAGCCCGCTCCTGGAGGGAGTTTTTTTCTTGCGGTACAGGCTAACCACTGCATATTCTGGTTGTTTCATTTCAATAGATGCTAACTTCAAAAGAGCTTTCTCTTTAGAGGAGTCCCCACACTGTACAAAGCCAGTGAACTCTCCAAACTCACAGATTGACGTTTGCTACAGTCACATAAAAACTTGCATATTAATTCATCATTATTCAACATGTAAATCAGGCTTGATTCATACATGGTTACATAGTCTAGCTCATCAGTGGAGACATCGCCCCTGGCTCCTCACAGAGTCTGTAATCTTGGCCCGCTCATCTCCAGAGACTGTAATCAGTAACACGCTGTGGCATCATTAACAAGTGATTGTGTAAAGATTCTCTGTCAGTATAGTTAAAGAATATCACATTAACTTCTTAAATGTGTTGGCTTGCAGCACAATGCCATACCTGGAACTCAAATTGCATTATGTCTGCAGTTAATAATATCACATTTTATTGTTGTGAAACAACGTCCAAAACTACTGGATGCTGCAGATGTACAAATAATGATGTGAGGGCTTTGCAGACTGAAAGCAGGAAGTGGATGTTATAATGGATAATGTTGAGCAACAACAGCATGAACTACTGCCAAAGAGTCGCTCTCATCAATGCAGAAATAAGTTGCCTGAATCCACCCACTATTTTGCAAGTTTTTTATCTTTTTTTTGAGTCTCAATCTTTTGTGGCAGGTTTGTGTTAAATATACACGAGTACATGCTACTACTATTAGTATGGATAGTATATGTTATATTAAATAAATCAGTGATTTCCTCCTCTAATGGATGAAAATTGCCTTTGACCCATCACAGAGTTCGACATAATTTATGTTCAGCAGTGGCTTCATCTGATGTTTTGCTTTCATATGTGAACTTAATTAATAATAGTATCGTCATATATAGCCTGCAACCTCTTTTAGAAAAACTAAATGCAGTTTCTCAGAGTAATACACATAATATGAGTCATAATTTATAACACAATCACTGCAAGATAGTGTGAATTCTGTGGGCTCCAATTTTAGATAAAACAGTGATCTCTTGAGGAGTGGTCACCTCTCACCATGATGCTTTTATTTTATTTATTTATTTTTTTTTTCATTTCAATTTTATTTATATAGCACCAAATCACAACAAAAAGTCATCACAGAGCACTTTTACATGGAACAGGTCTAGACCATACTCTTTAATTTACAGAGAGAGAAAGACCCAACAATTCCCCCTATGAGCAGCATAACTAAGGGCTGGTCCAAGGCAAGCCTGGTTGGCCCTAACTATAAGCCTTATCAAAAAGGAAAGTTTTAAGCCTACTCTTAAACATAGAGAGGGTGTCTGCCCCTCAGACCGAATCTGGAAGATGGTTCCACAAGAGAGGAGCCTGATAGCTGAAGGCTCTGCCTCCCATTCTACTTTTAAAGACTATAGGAACCACCAGTAAACCTGCATTCTGGAGCGCAGTGCTCTAGTGGGATAATATGATACTATGAGTTCTTTAAGATATGATGGTGCCTGACCATTAAGGGCTTTGTAAGTGAGAAGAAGGATTTTAAATTCTATTCTTGATTTTACTGGAAGCCAATGCAGAGAAGCTAAGATGGGGGAAATGTCTCTTTTTCTAATTTTGGTCAGTACACAAGCAGCTGCATTCTGGATCAGCTGGAGAGTCTTTATAGACTTGTTAGGGCAGCCTGATAATAATGAGTTAAATATTCCAGCCTAGAAGTAACAAATGTGTGAACTATTTTTTCTGCATCTTGCCAAGGCATCGTGCCTGATTTTAGCGATTTACAGATATCTGTAAATCTTGGTGGTGTTAATTTAAAGGGATGTGATGAAATCTAACACTGGGTTTAGCTCTGTTTGTGCAGTTTTATTTCCACAATGTGAGTCTGGCAAAGTTGAAATTTTCTTCTCATTCACTATCTAACATGAATGTAGCTGCCTCAGCAGTTATAATCTCTGCCAGTTGTAAACCTAGACGGGATCGTGTTTGTGTCTCTCCGCAGCTAATCTCGCATACTGCTGGACCCATCAGCTTAATATTTTTTGTGCACATTTATGACAGCATGCTCAAGGACCTCTCATGCTTGCAGTGATTCACAATTTTTGAAAAACCTATGTTACAATGCCAATGACGGCTCTGTTTTATAACGCCACTGACTGCTGACTCCTCATCAACAGCTGCTCCAGTTTTGAATCTTGTGTCCACTAGGGACAATTAACCATGCCTTGTTGCCAAGATCAATCAATGCCTACTTTTGGTATCTTGAGAGTGGATTTTGTTGTGAATTCAAATAAATATTGATAAGCTTCCTTATGAACTTATCATATATGTGGGGGAAATATTTGTGGTCCTCGAGTCATTCTCTGGTCATTTTCTATCTTGGGAGCAGTACGTCATGACCCATCTCCTTCAGAGCAGTTCATCGCTCTGTGTACTGAGGTTGACTGGGGTAAGCAGCTGTCTTGATAAGGCTGGCTGGGTCCTACGGTAAGTGAGGTCGGGTGGAGATATGCTATGCTTTGTGCAGAGGGTCAGATGGGTTTTCTTGTAGAATGGATAGCAAGCGACCTGTGTACAGACTAGGTGACTTCAGTTAACGTTAGTCAGCATTGCGTCTTGTTTGTAGTTCAATAACCAGTAGAGGCATAGATGAGTGAAGAATAACCTTATTTGGAGGTAGTAAGGGTAAGGATTTGGTGAAGGGTTTACAGTCTACCTCAATACTCTTGTATTGAGGTAGACTGAGGCTGTAGAATTGAGTTGCATAGCAATGTTTTCACTTGTGCTGTGACTCTGATCTCCTCGATCGAGCCTAAATAAATGTTCCTGCGTAAAACATCCCAGTCTTCTGACAAGTTCTTCACTTTGGATTAACCAGCTCTCCATCAGTTCTTTCACAGTAAAGCTTATACTTTAATATTTTCAGAAGTCCTCGCTAATTTATGATATGCATTACAACATAGCAAAAGGCATTTCTGGCAATCAGCCAGGCTAAAAACAAGGTTTAGCAAGTCTATTGCAGGCCATATTTTGGACTTTGTGGCTCAAAATCTGACATCCATACAAAAGTTTGGTTTCATCTTCATCAGAATCTGCAGATCAATTCCACGGGGCACAAATCCAGATGAATAAAACCCTGTTTTTGTTAGTTTCACTGCCATCTTGACTGAACACACGTGGCAGAGATCTGTACTCTACTGAGTGCTCTTTTCTAGTTACTAATGCATCTATATGCAAGCAGGACCAAGAGGAGCATGTCCTGCCTGTCGGTGGTGTTTTTATTTGTCTTATCCTTGGCAACATTGTTTAGATTTCTTCTCCTCAACTGCATATTTACAAGAACCTTAAAAATAAAGAGTACCAACTATTTGATGCTAATTTCTTGGCTTTTGGAGTCCAACATACATGATCTTGCATGTGGTTAGTTTCATAGTTACACACTTTAAAAGTTATTTTTATTGATTAAGGTACAGTATATTACATTACTTGCCATACATATACAGTAAAAAAATAACTAGCTTACTATTCATTAATCACATCTGTCTTGGAGAATACCAAGAGAGTGGCAGTGATACAGGAAGACAATGTAGAAATGTATAGTTATACTGTGTATTATATATTTACATGTATACATGTAAATTTTACATCAGATATTTACAGTCAATCCTATAATACTCAAAGTTAAAACATGACACAATGATTTAAGGTCAGTAAGAAAGAAGATAAATGTCACAGTGCAATATGTAAATCAAGACAATAGGCTGAAAAATCAAAAGCTATCTGTGGAAAAACACCTGCTCCTGCACCTGCTGTGGTCTCGTAGTGAGAGATTTATAGTGCACCTTGTAGTCCCAGTTGAGCATTTCAAACTGTGCAGGTTAAAAAACACAAGACCTTTGTTCATCCTGTCTTAGTCTTCCAGCTTTCTGTGGATTTGCTCAGCAGTGCAGCACTGAGACATCTTTTTCTCTGCAGAGCACAGAGCCAGTGGACCATGTCAGACTGTATATGGACATTTAACCCAGGTTCATGAGTAGATGTGCAACTTTGAAGGTATTCAGCATTTTTTTCTCTTAAGGAATAAAGTGTCCATTTGTAAGAACTGTGTCAACTGTCCTCAGCCACTAGGTGTCTACATTCAAAGGTCTGAGATGGCTCAAAAGTTTGGGGTCAATTGCAGCGGAGCCAGTGGTGTAGGAGTTGAATCATTGGCCCAGCTCAGGGTAAAGTTTGCCGTGCTCTGAACTGAGGGCTCCGGTGCAGGGAAAACAATGTGGAACACAATGCCTACGACCAGAAGGAGAACGGCGACCAAAGCAGAGGATCCCCGACGCAAGATTAGCTGAGTGACAGAAAGAGTTGCTTGAGGTTTGGTTTTGGAGGTGTCTTTGCTCTGCTCAGCATCCCCTTTAGTATCTTGTACATTTGTGTTGTTGCACTCAGCCTCATGACCCACTTTCAGCTCCTGATCCTGAGTGTTGACAGGATTGTAGCCATCTGTTCTGGGAGCTTCTTCCCCGTCCAACTGGGCCTTCAGGGTGCAAAAGATGCAGCTGTTTAATCAGTGTGTGAATGGACTGATACAAATATGAACAAAGACAAAGTGAGAACACTGATTAACTACACATGCTGCACGTATCCACTTACTGTGTTAGGGCAGTCAGAGATGTCAGGCAGCATCACTTCATTCAGCAATGTGCTAACAGGTCGCTTTGGTGTCACCAGCACTTTTTTTCCAGCTCGCTGTTGAGCCTGAGAAGAAATTAGAGTGAAGTTTATGTATCACATAAAAGTTTTTTTTTAAAGAAATCCTGGATGAGACTCCAGTCATTCACACATAATCCAAAAACAAATGCCCCACTTTACTTTGCATGTAACTTTTTAAACTGTTTTTTGGGAATTAGTTAAGAGGGATTAGTTAGAAAGCTATGACAAATCAAAAAATATATTCACATATTAATATGAATAGACTGAGAAGACAAAAAATTCTGCCAAAATTCCATTGGTATAGCAGTATTGCAGATAATACTGTCTCCTGACAGAGCTCCAATCAACAACAAATTTCCCTAATAGGAAGTTTAATTTGATAATCCCAATTACATTCCTGCCCTCAAATCCTTTTTTCTGGAAACATTTCAATAATATGAAAGGTTTTAAAAAATGATTAGATCACCATACCTCCTGTGTGACTTTCTTCCAGTTGAGTTTGAAGATGAGAGTGAGGAAAAAAACTGACTCAAGGATAACACATATAAGGAGACCCAGCCACAAGCCTAACAGGAGAGAAACAAATAAAAATGCACTCACATTAACATGGAATCTACGGTGTGTTCAAATGTGTTCATGGATCATCAAAAGAAACATAGATAAAAGGAAAAAAATAAATAATAATAATAATAATAATAATAATAATAATAATAATAATAATAATAATAATAATAATAATAATACACATCTCACAAGATCAGAGCTTTGGAGTACATTTCAATGTGTGTCTATGCAAGTATGTATGCACATTTATCAATACACGCACACATTGAGAAAAGAGCTCCACTCTGGCAGGAGGTAAATGGCAGGCCGCAGGGAAAGAAATTAAGTTATGAGGGTCTGTGGGCTTAAGTAATGAACCTGGATTTGAATATAGACACACTACTTCACTTCCAACTTCTGCTGACACACTTTAAGGGTGCTGCTCATTGGATAATACAAGAAATATTTACAATCAAGTCAAAGCTCCATTATATGGTGTGGTGAAGTAAACCAACACATTGATCACTGACAACTGCTGAAAATCTGAGAAAAATCATGTAAGTGTGAAATGATCTGAGCATGATGTTAGTTTAGGCAGAGCAATAAAAAGTCACACTTGCATTGATTGATTGACATCAACTGTTTCATTCATGATTTACAGTCACTGGCTCCTTCACTAGCTGCTTGGCTACCAGCTGACTTGTAACATCCAATTATATTCACACAGGTTTACAGTGCCGTTTTTGCACATTTGTAGGTCTATGGTTTTTCTTCTGTGGCTTTACTGGAATATCTTTACATGCTTTACAGTTCCAAAAACGTCATATTGATCTTACACTGACTCTGTATGCAGCCCCTCAGTTCAGCCTCTGTCTGAAACAGGCCATTTTAGCTCCTCTTCCCCTCCTGATGAGCCCACTATTCTGATTTTCCAACTTCAGGAAGCTGCCCTTCTGCAGACTTCTGGTGGTTCAATAGACTACATAAAGTAGTACAGTAGTAGTGGGATTTCTTTTTCATTCTTCACTCAAAATGTCAGCTGCTTAAATACATTTGTACGTGTTCCAGCCCAAATACGATTTGAAATATGCGAAGGGGCAACAAACTTACAGTACCAAGTACCAAGTTTAGCAACAAAGACCACAAAACAGACACAATTTGTGAGAATGCGCTAGCAATCTGACATTATCACAAGGAGGAAGTAAAGGTAACTCTGCAAATTAAGCGTTCAGCCTGAAGCTGCTCTATTGACTTTCAGGGAGCATGTTCACTTCAAGTTATGGACATTTTACAATGTTTAACATAGACATCTGAGATTATAACAGTATAAAAATAACAGGAAATCACAAAAAACATATGTCCCCTTTAAAATCACCTTGTTTGTTGTCTCTGTATGTGCCATACACTAAAAGTAAGTGTAGATTGTTTTTCTGAACTGTGTGATACTTACCTAATTCTTTTATCATTACTAAGTAAGATCAGAGGAATAAGAGGTTACCTGTTTTATTTACAGAAATATGCAGAGAAAAAAGGGGATGAAAGAGTTACCTAATATTCTGAGCTCGGCTAAAAACATCAGCGCTATTCCCACTGGCAGACCTATGAAGTAGTAAGACACCAAGTTGGACAAGGCAGCAATTTTCTGCATCCCAGATCCTACAAGAATCCCTGAGCAGACACACTGAAAGCACACATGGATTGAGATAAAGAGAAAAAAAAGAGATGTTGATTCAACAAAACCAGCAAACAGCTCTGTGTGCCGTTCAACACAAGGGCTCAATGTAAAACAAGACAAGACAAGACATTTGTTTTGTTCTGACATACCAGAAGTCCATCAAAGAACTGTAAAAATATGTAGACTGTGAGGTTCTCCGAGACAATCTCCACAATTTTGCTGCAGGCGATAAAAGGAGAGGGTCAAATACAGATTTGCCTTTACTTGGTACAGGAAGGATGTATGTGTCTGTGCTGGTTTGAAACTCACCCATCAGAGGTGAATATGTAGCCGATGACGGACTTAGAGCCAGCGATGACGATACCCTGGAACACAGAAAGCACTCCTATAGCGAAGAAATTACATTATTCATTATTAAGGGATAATACCCAATAAGTTGTACATTCCACAAATGTAATGGTTGATTCATGCAAGTATTTTAAATTAAATGTGTGTGTATTGTATTTATTTATAAGGACAGTGGACAGTTTTTAACATAAATGATGCACTGTACCAGATTTAGCTTCAAGCTAATTCTCATCTGAAGTCCCTTACAATTACAACATATAACAGCACAATAACAAACAGTGCAAAGCAAGAAACACACAGGATCCACTACACAAAATACAAAGCCACACACAACAGCACATCATATACACCCACAATGTCAAATAGAAATCAACAAGCATGTCAGACCAAAAGTGTTTCACTAAGCAAATAGTTGTCTGTTTGTTAGTAGTTATACAAATATCATAAGTTCTCTAGCTGAACCTGTTTAGTGTAATGCAACAAAACAAAACACTGTGATTACTGAAAATTAATGGACGCCTGCTAGCCATTCAGACTTGAGAATTCTCAGAAGCCATGGTATAAATGTTTACGTATGTATGTGCTGTCACACCTGATAAAACCAGTGATACTTTGCAGGTGACTATGGCCCTGGCCGTGTCCCCAGCTCCCAGGGAATTCCCAACACGCACACAGGCAGCTGCATGGACTGCTAGAGGGAACTGCAAGGACTCCGTGCCATTATTTAGTTACAATAAGTGACATGGAGGAGTTAAATGATGAGACATGCGTAAATGTTCAAGAGGACAAATACATACCATATATGTTATGGCTCCTATTTCTGTCATCACATGCTGTGCAGCAAGATCCACCTCACCGAGTACACCTGATGTAATAAAGGTCAGATCGAGATGTTTACAAAGACTCTACAACTACAGAACCTGGAAGCTACGCCAAGAAATGTTTCACAAATGTTTGACCAACTACATTCAGTAAACTGCATGTAGCAAGTTGATGTCTCCCAGTATCACAAAAGTCAATTTGGAACTGATGTAATGTAATTATGAGGCCACAGTTCATGCATTGCACGCTTATGGTACCTTTAGATTTTCTCTTGATTTTAAATTATTAACATACTGCTAGCAGAGAAGTGTCCATAACCCAAAACAAGAATTTTATTTGCACAATTAAGGTGATATCATCTTATCTCGGCTACTGTAGGTGGAAGATCCCTTGTGTTTCTGCCTTACTTTTTATTTTCTAAAAGGAAAGCTCTATTGTTGTCTTTAGCTTGTGTACCTTGTTTTTAGTGGCTTGGTTTCTTTGAAATTTAAGACTTTTGTGTCAATTTCTTACACTTAGCTTGTTGCAAATGGACTTTTAGAACAATTAGTTGATTAGTCGTTTTCAGTACATTTTTAAGCTAAAATGTCAAACACCCCCTAGTTCCAGCTTGTCAAATGTGAGAATGTGCTGTTTTTTCTTTTTTTACATTATATTAAACTGAATATCCTTGGATTTTGGACAGATGCCTTGGCCTCTAGGAAACTGTTATAGACATTTTTCTTTATGTTTTATTGACTAAATGATTACTTGAGAAAATAATTGGCAGATAAATCAGTAATGAAAATAACTATTACTTGTAGCCCTAGAATTGAGAAAATTTTGAAAATGCAATTGAATGCAATTTAAAGAGCAATAATTTGTCAATTGACTTGTACAGTTATGACTTAACAAATATTTATGTTTTAATAATCAGTGGAATATGTTTCTACATATAAGTTTTCAAGCCACCATACGTATATTTCTAATGTGACTATAATATCTTTAAACTTTAGTTTTTCATTGTAAAACTACTAGAGATCATTTTGGTATTAAGCTGCATCATTTTGTCCACTGGGGGTCTCCAAAGCCAGAAAGTTGT
This sequence comes from Euthynnus affinis, assembly GCA_029490765.1. NCBI lineage: Eukaryota > Metazoa > Chordata > Actinopteri > Scombriformes > Scombridae > Euthynnus > Euthynnus affinis. The sequence goes on along the minus strand of CM055854.1, from coordinate 12,541,813 downwards.
ACTCACAGAGGACTTTAAAATAATTGGAAAGAAAAGCAATGTGTGTCAAAAAACACTGACCAGCAAGGAAACTGCCAACCTCCCAGATCCACCATTCAAAACAGACCATGAAGATGCTGGGAATAGCAAGCTTAATATAGGTGCCCCATTCCTGCAGACAGTCAGTGGACCAGCCTGTTCAGAGTTTCACACATACAAAGAATCACACTCACTGTGGCCTGTAGAGGACGACAGATTACTGAAGACAGATTCAAACAGAAGATGCTGATGTAGTATTAGATATTCACCTCCCCACGTCTCCTTGTGGAGGTTCTTCCATCTGATGTAGCCAAACAACAGCAGGCAGATGGTGATCTGAGAGAGACTGTTAGCCACTGCTGATCCACTGCAAACAAACAAGATAGAACATCTTTATGTAAATACAGGAGGGATGTCTGGCGACATTAACCGTGACAGGACAGAACTTCACACTGAGGAGTCAGAGGAGGTCAGCAGCATCAAGGTACTTAAAGTTACAGTATGGTATGATCAGACTGAATGCTTTAATGTCTGAGAATAAGCCTTGAAAATTAGCAGGAGTCCACGACCACAGAGACCCGATTGGTCAAATCGACTGCCTGTTGAATCAAATGTTTGTCCAGCTGGACCAGGATCAACTCCTCTCAGAGTTTTCTCTTCTATCTCTGCCCTACTCTGCCTCCCTCTCTAAATAAAGTACAAAGTCAACAAACATCAGGGTACTGCTGACTGTATTTTAACAAAAAAAAAAACAAATCATTCTTGTAAAATAGATTAAAATGGATAATGAGCTCTCTGACCTCCTGTCCTCTTCTGTCCAAACTCCTGGCTATGCATCAGCCCCCAGTCCCCTCTTATTTGAACAACAGTGAAATGATCAGGAGAAAGGAGAGCCTCTCTGCTTTGAAAACTATATAGGCTTTGCTATATTACTTTGGTACTTGAAGCCTGGTACAATAAAACACAAGCGAGACATGATCTGTCCGTGAAAAGGTAATGAGAATACAGCACAACACACTTACACAACACCCAAATGTAAGGTGAAGATAAAGACGTAGTTGAACCCCAAGTTAAAAACATTTGCTAGGGCTGCTGTGTACATCTGAGGCAGAATGATCCCCTAACAGACAAAAAGATAGGAGTCAAAAGCAAATATTCAAACAGCATATTAAATATACAGGTTCTATATAATATAGATAAATTACAACTTATTTGATTTAGTTATTTTCCCCAAAACAACAGCAATGTTTTTTAACTGAATGCTAACATGCTCACAATGACAATGGCTACATGCTTATATTTAGCAACTGAATGTTAAGCATGTTCAGACTATGGTGTAATTGTGCAGCTAGCTCTAATAGTAAAACAAAAGTCAATACTATAACCATAAAAAATAAGTTTACATGTGAAAAGTCATGAGATTTTGCTTTTTAATACTTAGGCCTGTGTATTTTGGTACTGTTAGGTTTCATGGTCATTAATTGTGTGGGCCTGTAAAGGCCATTGGGACATGAACGTGATATTGGGTTATACAGATGAGGCCGACTTGGCTCAGGACTCTGGATTTAGCAGAAAATAACTCACAAATCATGAAAATCTGCTCACACTCAGTCTATTACTGCAAACATGTGCCTAATCACATCAGTGTTTTAGAAAAAATCAACTATAACGAGCATGTTTAGATGGTGGGTGAATTAATAAGAATCAAATCAACACACTGACAAATTGAAACAATTCACAAAGAATATCTCAGCTGTCTGTCAGTTCTGTCTGCTGTTCGATTCCTGTTGCAGACCTTTGTTATGTTTGTTTCATGTCTCTGCACTTTCAAAAGTAAAAATGCCTAAAAATAATCCTAAAAAAAAGTTTTAATTGAATCTTTTATTCGATTTTTTAAATGTATCTAAAATAAATAAACAATTTAATTTGAGTCAGTTTAATATAAATCATTTAATTTTTTTTTAATTAATGGCCATTCTAGGATGCCTCTTTACTTTACCATCTTTACTTTCTCTTTGCTAGGAACTTTTAGGAGAGCTCCTATTGGTACAATAGGACACTTTGTCAATAAGGCCCCTCAACAAGATTTCATAGCAATCCACTGAAGACATTTCGCTCAAGACCACAATTGTGAACCTCATGGTGGTGAATTTACATGAACTTACTTGGCTTTGTAGGTAGGCGACCTGCAGCTGGTGCAGGTACATGGCCTGTAGCAGGAAAAAAAGACAAAAGTGAATATGTTACAGGATGGAGCATGTAAACCTCTCAGATACCAGCCAGGATTCTTAAACACAACTTTGATAAGTGGAGAAAGATGTCATTTAACAGTAAATATAACTTTAATCCTACTCATACATTTCCAGATGTTCATATGTTGTGTGTAAACAGGCCAGAGTTAACATGCATGTTAATGAAATGATGAAAACACCTAAATGAGGAATATTCCAATTACTACACCTGTCATATAAACACTCTAACTGGAGTATCTCAGTCAAATTAAGGTGGTAACTGGAGTAAGCATAGCATGATGGACACAGAAGGATTACTTATCTTGCTTTTGAATCACTGTGGCATTCATACAGAATGTGTGGAGTGTAGGCAGATGTTGTTTTTTGATGCATCTAACAATGTATAAAAACTCTTTATGCCCATTACTGCAAAGATGCAGCTACTAATGCTTTTTCCTTATTTGACTATATTTTATGCTCCAGGGAGGTCATGGAGAGAACTGAAGGCAACAATAGTTTTTTTTCTACACAGCAAGTGATTATTTTGTACTTCTTGTAAGATATTTCCTGTTGGCTGCCTCACATCCTTCTAGCATTATCAAAATGGAAGTGACCCAAATTATCATTGAATTTGATCCTATTACTCACAGTGACAGCGGGTTACAGTGGGCATGTAAACACACTTGAAGATGAAGCCAGAGAGTGCTTCATCTTTTGGTAATTAACTGACCAACACTTTGCAATGTCAGCACCTCCAAATACTGGTGAATACATCCAACCTTTACAGAAGCTAAATGACTTAGTTGGTCATCAAAGCTGATCAAAGTGTAGGCTTCAGACAAGGACATTACCCAGGAGCAGCCTGTGGCATAGGCCACATAGGCTTTCGCCTAGGGCACCAAATGAGTGGGACATGTTTTTCTTTTGTTTTTTTCTTATCAAGTGTGCTTGCTTCTATAAAGCTTTTGGAAATATGCACTTGTTCTCTCTTCTTGATGTGTTTTCTCTCCTTTTCCCTGTTGACCTGGGTTTTCGTCTGGTTTGATTTTCAAAGCCTTACTGGTCGTTCAGTTTTCACCCAACAACCACCAAATGTGCTGCCATGCCACCAAACACTCGATTCAATGGCATACTTTGTCTGGGCTACTGTTGCACTTCATTGTGGTGTGAATTCACTTTTGAAGTTCTGGGGCTGGAGGAACAATTGATGCCCTTTGTGGGGGGTCCGATCTAAACACTGCACTAACATTGCACTACAAACATTCATTTTAAGGTAAACCAGCTCACCGTCACTATGTGTTTGTGGCTGTTCAATAAAGAGCGTGAAAGTCTGTCAGACTCTGTGATAATGTTTTTATGATCAGTCAATCCATTTTTTGCTAACAATTACAAATCCATAAATCACATGTTTTCTGCCTCCCTGCTGTGCACTTGTCCTTGATGTAAAAGGACTGACTATAACTGACTATACCTGTATATTCTAATGACCCAATACCACTAATTGGGCAGTGACATTTTCCACTCCCCTAAGAGCATGCTATATTTTTCAGACTCTGTGAGAGTTTCAGTTTAGTGCACTTACAGGAACAGCTGGTAGAAATGCCATCAAATAGAGCTGGGCAATTCTGAAAGGGAGGAAAACAGAGTGATATGAATTTAATAGAGCCTTTTTCTGAAAGTCTATAGGTGAGAACTATAGGTTTGCATCAGTGTGTTAGTGATTTTTTTTCTATACTTCAAATGAAAGATTAAAAAATTAGACAATAGAAAAGCTTAAATAATGACATGTCAGTTCACATTAAATTGCTGCCTCTTTGCTTTAGTTCCTAAATTAAGTTAAATAATAAAATATAATGATAATATGTTTGATCCTTTTTGACATCGGGTTGGTTACTGCAGGTAGATTCACATATTCAGCTGTCTAAAGTGCATACATATTCACAAGACATACACATCATATTCATATACTTAAATGTATATGCTCAGCTGAACACTGACCTGCAATAATGCATGCATAAGACATCAGTAGTGCTGCTGATAAGATTAACAAGCATAGAACTAAAGATAAAGTATGGGTCTTGTTCATTACCTTAAACAACCTAAACAACAGTTCACATCATCTGTATTTACATTGGCCCATACACCTAAAGTATTAATGTATCAGTTTCTTAAACCATGAATTTACCTGGCCACCTCAATCTCTTGGTGCAGGAGGAGTAGTAAGTTGTGAGAGTTGATAAGAACACCCAAACATGGCAGACAAAACAGCAGCAGGATCAGTGAACTCATCTGGAAGATTACTCCCATACGTTTCATGTTCTTACAACCAAATGTCTGCAAAACACACATGAGACACAGGACTGAGACTCTAATCACACAGGTTCAAAATTAAAATCCTTGTGTAGATAACACACAATGCCAGTAAGACACCAAAAATGTGTTGTACTCACCTGAGAAAGGAGCGTGTCGCAAGCCAAAGTAAGGCCAAAGCCTAATGGGGTTGTGGTCAAGTTAATGGTCTGAGGGGTGGGAAATCAAATACAAAAAAACATCAGAGAACAACAACTGTACATTTGTTTTTAGTGTCCTTTTTATGCTCATAAACTGAGTACATATGTACATTAATGTGGTCTCAGTATGCCCATCTGTCTTACACCTCTACTGCTTTAGCAACTAATGTGAATGCGGCTCCATCATTCCTAAACACTATTAAGTAGAAAAGGACTGACTATGTGCTCACACATATGATTGCTGTAGGGCAGGTGCAGCAAGGGTGGAAAAGCCTATGGATCAGCAGATTTTTTGTTTTTATGGAGCAGAGAAACTCCATTTTAAAAAAAATGCTTCAGGAAGATAAAGCAGCAAAGTCTGCTGTGTCTTAAGTGAAATAGGGTTATTGGAAGAATTGGTGTACAGAAGCAGTATCCCGGCAGAAGGAAACTGTAGGACAGAGAAGGAAACCTAATTCAAATCTAAGCCAATGCATAGGAGGAGACCCTGCCTCATCCGTATAAATTTACCCACTCTGAGACAAGATGGGCTTTATTTCAGTGAATAATATGACAGTAAATGACAGGGATGTTTCCCAGCAAAGTGTTATTTTTATTGTGCACACACAGATTTTCTTCTTGGCTGTACTGATATTTGGTATTTTGATGACTCAACATGAATTTGACTGCTGTGAATAGATTTGGTCCACAGGGTAGGTAGTCTTTATGGAACAAAGCAGGGCACTTCAACTGGCCTATTTACTCCAGTTTCATTGTGTCCCACCTCATTGTATGATACCTCAGTCCATTGTGATCTGCCCAGTAGACATGAACTCCCTGTGTCAGGATATTCATGACTGCTACAAGCAGTATGAATGAACTCTGTGTTTTCTGTTGTACCCAAGAAAACTAGAGATGTGAGATAAGTCTCAGCCAACAGAATGCATGCAGCTAAAGAGGTTTACTGTGACTTATTTTAAAGATGTCTGTTTTTGTGTCTCTGTAGCCTCAAGGTGCAGAACATTTTGCCTTTTAAGGGATTGCTACAAAAAGCAAAAGACTTCTGTTCTGCTGTTCCTTGGCCCCTTACACCTTATTTTCAAACCACAATGTCACAGGGGGATTTCTTGGCCCGATCCGCAGAGTTTGCCATGATTCACACAGTACAGCGGAATATCTTTCTGCAGAAGCCTTTTATATGTTGATCAGGTTTAGGATGTGTCTAGATCTTTTTCCCAGTCTACTCAGTCAGAAATAAAAGGTAAACTTGGATTGTGAAATGCGCAAAGCTCTATCAAGTTCTTAATATTAAGTTTTAATTAAATTTGCACCTGTAATCCCATTGAGAATCAACACCACAGCCTGCAGCTCATTGCAGCTTTCATCCAATAATAACTCATTGCTTTTGTTTGCAGGTCTGTATAGTTTGGTGCCAACAGCTCTAACAACTCCACATTGTGAACTAGGGGAGCTGCTTCCAACACACATGGTCACACAAATCAACTTTATGCCGTCTGCACTGTGCCAAATGGCAGAGGGCCAAAGTAAATGAGTGACAGGTGAAAAGAATTGAACATGCAGCAAGCCAGATCATTTTAAAGACCAAGGTAGCAGATTAAACTATTGTCTATATGTGTCAATCTGGTTTTGCAAAAGAGACTTCAGTCCTAATCAATTTTTCTGATTAAATAAAAGCTTTAATGAAAAAGATTTGTGACTATGGGAGAAAAATGGGAATGAAGGGGGCTGTGTTTTTGCCCAGCACCTTACTAAGACATTTATGTTGGTTTTTCCTTTAGTTTGTCACCCATCTGTATCTATATCTTGAAACCAACACTACACAAAGCCTGGAGGCATATAGACTTCTGGTTCTATTTTAAAGCAGGATTTGTCAGCCTGATCCAAATCATTCATTATATGTTTCATATCAGAAAATATATGGTGGGTTAGTTAAATTTACAAGTGCAGCTCTTTGCTGTTTTAGTTGTTTTATCCATGTCGTTACCCCATATGAATGCATGATGGTGTTTCAAGATACATACATTGAGTATTAGAGATCACATTATACCACTAATGGAAGTCATGCACAACTTAAAGTGAATGTCCACTGCCCTCCCAGCACACTCACACATTCAAAAGATACTTAATTGTGAGGGGAAGAGGAAATTATATAGTATCAACAGAAAGAGCAGCATCAGTAGTAACGGCACAGGAGAGTAGAGTAGAGTAGAGGTAGTAAGTAAAATCTGTCTACATGCTTGTAGAGATAGTACCGCTGAGGCCAGTGCGTATCCAGCCAGTTCTGCATTGCCAATGTGACCGCAGAATATGGTGATAACAAACGACAAGAGGAAGTTCAGAATCCGAGACAGCAGCTGTAGAAAGAAGCAGAAACATTTGACAAATTTCCAAACAGCTCATCAATAACCAGGTGAAACTGATGCAGCAAAATATTGCTATTTACTGAGTTTAGACTGTTTATCTATACTCTGAACAGCGAAGTCAGAGAGCAGTCAGATCATACAGCATAGCCAGCATTTTATTTCACCTTGTACATACTGTATATATATAGAACAGCATCTGATTGCACCGTTATATTTTATATAGATAAGAATGCACATACATCAGTAACTCTGCAACAAATACAGTAACAGAATGCTCTACAACTGTAGCACCTTATGAATAGCACACAATTGCCCCCCCCCTACTAACACTTCAACTTTCCCCTACTCACCAGTGGGCCCGTGAGCCGTAAGACTTGGTAGAGTTCTTCTCTGTAGGCCAGTGGTAGCCAACGTCTCACACATGCACACCGAAAGAGTTTGGAGCTGACCGCTGCTGCCTCCTCGTCACCCTCAACTGAAACCCCAGCAACGGGCCTTGTACCCGGCGAGGGGTCTGCAGGTTCCGGGAAACCCAGCTTCTCCATTCAAACACAGGAAAAAAGAGAGAGGGGAGAGAGGAGGGAGAAAAGCCGAGGGACGACAGAGAGAGGGAGGGAGGGAGGGAGCAAAGAGAGAGCAAGGATAAGAGGGGCAGTGAGTCTATCTCAGTTTAGAAATACAACACATGCACTTCTTCAGAGTTATTGATTAAATAATGTGATTTGGAAGAGGGAGGGGGGATGGGAGAATGAATAAAGGAGAGGGGAAAATAAAACAGAGGGAGTGACAGGGAGTGAGCAAAAGTCTTTTTAAGGGTCCAAGCAGGGCTGATGAATGTTTCTTGATGGTGAAAGAGGGAAAACAGTCTGAGTATTTCTTTTTGAAAGTTTGTCAGTGCTTTTTGAACCTGTTTTTTGTAATATTCCAGTGTGTGTGTGTGTGTGTGTGTGTGTGTGTGTGTGTTTGTGTGTGTGTGTGTGTGTGTGTGTGTGTGTGTGTGTGTGTGTGTGTGTGTGTGTGTGTGTGTGTGTGTGTGGTCTTACCAGGCTCAGTAATAATCTGATGAAGAATGCCTGTTTATACGGTGTACACAGAGAGCTCTGATGGCATAAACTCTGTAGCCTTTGATAAAGTACTTACAGAGCAAGCATGATATTTGTGTGTGTGTGTGTGTGTGTGTGTGTGTGTGTGTGTGATCATTACTGCCTCTGAGTGTACTTTGACCATTGACTTTGGCGACCCTACTATCACATAAGCAAACATAGTCCCACGTGCTCGCAAACCTACACTCATCTATTTTTTTTTTTTTACTGACTTTAACATTTATTCACCAGCCTCTACAGGTATCTTTAACTTATGTAAATGAATGACACTGATTGAATCACAGTACTGATTTAATCAGCAATAATTATCTTTAGCACCTCTGTTGCATCAACAGTTGAGTCATTTGTAATAACAGCGAGGCCAAATTCACCTTCAGATCATGTCTTTCACCAGGTCCAGGTGATCAAAATGATCATTAGTATGACAGAGGTCACAAGCACAACTATCAGCTTACACATTACAGCTGGAGAGGCTTCAGGCACATGTGTGCTGAAAGAAAGAAGAGAGCCCTGTATTGTCTATCTAGTATATAGGCTACTGGCTAGTCAGTTGTGCAACACCACGTTATTCTTTTTCAGCTATGTTGCAATTGCTGCTAACCTTTGATCTTTGATCTTTATAAGGATTTCTTAAAGAGCAGATATAAGAGCTGTCAATGACTGAATAATACAGGCTCTGACTGTAAAAAAAAAAATCCATGTTTTTAATCCCTTTAAATTATGTTTACTAAATGCAAATATAGAAGTTGGAAGTTTGAAGATGGCATGGCGAATATGAATTTCTATGCTCAGTCAACATTACAGAAGGGATTTTTGTAAAGCAAGTATAAGAAGCTCTCAAAGACTGAATATAGGGTTAGCAGATACAGGCCTACCATTTTAAGAAGCGTATATGTGAGCTCTGGATTAAGACAGGGCAGAGGGGAATCCAAATGTATTTGAGAAAAAGTGATAACAGCACTAATGATATCAAGATGTGATACGTCTGCTACCATCAAATCAGTACCACCTTTATTGTAATGTTGTGATTGTTCCAAAAAATACAGTACATGGTTCAATATTATCACTCAGTCAATATCTTGCATAAAAATTGCTTCAACAAAAATCACACATGAGGAGACAAATACTGTACGATATTGACGGTTGACATTATAGTTTCATATTAATTAGTGCAGTGTCCCTTCCAAAATGCAGGTGACCTACACACAACCATGTACCTGAATGCCTCATGTGGAGACACAACGGTTCACTCGCTGCTGCTAATCTGGTGGTCGCATGTCCAAATTGCACCAAATTTGACACCACATTCCCATGGGTCCCCAGCCATACATGCACCAAGTGTGGAGTCAATTGGATGAACGATTCAAAAGATACATGAAGGACATACAGACAGAGAGTCCATAGAGATGTTAGAAATTCTATTGAGACATTTGTTCATAGAACAATCCTTTTTTAAGGGCAGAAATGTTGATGTTTTTCCAAATACAGCCTTATGAATTTCTGCTTGCATTAATTCTTAAATAATCAGAATAACATCATACACCTTACATACATACTTACATACATACATGAAATGGAAATAAATTCCAATTGTTTAAGTATTAGGGAGCATAAACAACACATACAGCAGATGACAGATTACTCTAATCCTAGAAAGGATTTAGAGATAGAAGTTTTTTTTTTACATATACTGATTATAAATGTCTCATTAACTACCTGCAGCTGAAGGAACTTTTCTTTTCTCAGTTGATCAATGCTTCACTCTAGTGGAGAAAGGGAGGACTGTTGGAAACACACACACACACACACACACACACACATACACACACACCTACATAAAGTATTCTGCTTGCTTGCTCTTTAAGTCTGAGGTTGACCCTGGTGTCATCTTTTTTCCCCATGTTAACTTCATATGTTACCCATCTCCTGACACTGTAACAGTAACAGCACCAGACTGATGATGACCATCCACGCCACACCAAGACATTAATATCATGTGAATATACAGTAAGTTATTGGAAATTGCTGGAATGAAACATAGTTTTACTATGATTTACTTGGATTACTTATTGTTCTCCAATGTATCACTACACCAATGGAATACATTGTATACAAGGAATACATCCTTCAGAATTTAAATGTAATTTATTTGTTGTTTTTAGAAGAAACTATTCTTATAATTACTTCAACACAAGTAACATGGGGTGGTAGAGGAATAAAATGTAAATAATGCAGAAGTCCTGCATTCAAGTTTTACTCAAGTAAAAGTACAAAAATATTATCAGCAAAATGTATTGTAGTATGTATGTGTAGTAGAAAAATGCCTCCTGTCAGTGGTATATTGTTATATATCAATATTAAAGGACCAGTGTGTAAGATGGAGTGGCATCTAGCAGTGAGATTGCAGATTGAACAACAACAAACTGAATGAATTTCTTATGCATAATACAATGCTAATGTGACACAAAAGTAGCATTTCATTGTTATAGCAGCTCAGTGAGGCTAATTTTAACTATTATATATACTGGTGGGTCATTTAATCTACAAGAATCCATCATATTTTAAAAGATGATCTTTTGTGTGTGTGTGTGTTGTGTTTGTGCATGTGTTTGTTTGTTTAGTTGTTGTTAAAGTAGCATAAAATAGTAGTACAAGTACTATTCTTGAGTAAATATACTTGTACTTGTAAATGTACTTACACTCCACCAGTGGTAATGTGTCATATCCTGTGCAGTAAAGAATTTGTCAGAAGAGTGATGGACATGCTCAGGGCAAATTTAAAAGGACTTTTTTATATGACAAACTTGCCATTTATCACTTATTCTTATGTCACTTGACACATTATATTGTTTCTCTGATTAGTCATTTATCTGACATCTGACACAAGACAGGGAAGTGTCCTTGAGGAAATAATCCCTATACTTTATTGTCACAAACATTCCCTTTTTTATTTTTAATAAAATTATTTTTAGACAGACGAAACAGACGTTACATTTTGTGGAAAATTGTATAAATCCTAAAACTAAATTGTTAATCCAACAAATACTTAACTAATAACTTGTTTCATCAACAAACTATTAAAATACTCTATGAAAATAACTTGCAAAATATGTATTTTAGTCCCTACATCCACACCCAAGAAGTTTTAGTGCCAATATAATGACTGGCCAATAAAAGTCTTCCTCATGTCCAGTGTTTGCACTCAAGTACGAAACAATAAAAATAAAAAAAATCAGGGGTGGGAGGATTCAAAGGGTGTTGACAGGAACAGACTAGCATAATGATGAGAAAGTCATCTAGAGTCAGTGAAGGAAGTTATAAAAATGTCCTTATCTGGAAGTGAAGCATATAAAAGCTACTGAAGAATCAAACTGTCCTCCACATCTTTAGATTCATACACAGGAACATCTGAAAGAAAAAGCAGCCAAGAAATACGGAGTCACTGTCAGGTAAGTACCACTAGTCCATTAAGGAGACAAAACCTTTATGTATGAGTGCACTACTATACAAGTTACCATAAAATTTATAAGTGAATGTTATAGTGTAATTCCTAAGTATGGTTTATTTTATGGGTATAAATCCAGAGACCACTGATGTTACTGGTATAACTTGCTTTAAAAGAAACTGTCACTCCATGATTTTTTTTTTAGTACATTTGCTTAACTTTTAACTTCTTCTAACACTCGAGGGAAGATGATGTAATAAAAAAATCATTTTTGGACATAATATTCTGAATATTCAACAAGGTTTTGGTAAATAAAAATCCACCATGTGCCTCAACAGAAAAAGTTACTCTAACTATAACAAACAATTACATTTTTTTCTAAAAACCCTAGTCAATCAAATAGGAGGTTTTCTTATGTTTTACTAAAGATATCTTCCTTTATACCCCTTCAGACACATCACTTTTTGCATGCAAAAAATTTTAGATGGCATGTCACATACTTCCTTAATTTAAATAGTTTTAACTTCTGCTTGATTGTCTTTGATTATGTATTTTTATACATTTCATATACTTTATACAGCAAAGTAATTATGGTGTTGTGTGTTTTATTTCCCTGATTGTTTTAGGCATATTACCATACAACGGCACAAGAGAAAGGTTAAGCTAGCAAAGACACTTTGAGATTGACTTCAGAGGAAGGAAATTTATACTGAGGGGGCAAAAAACAGATGATTAATGTGTCAAGTTTTCTGCTGCTTTCATGGGCCTCTGGTGGTTGGCTTGGACTTTAAAATGTCATAGATGATTGGTAGTCTAACAAGGTTGAGCAAATATCTGCAGTCTGTCACTGCAACACGTCTGGAGCAGCAACTTATTTTTTTTTCTGCTGAAAAGAACTGAAGATTCTGTGAATGAGAATTTTAAATAAATGCTCTTTTTGATTATCTTTCCCTTACCTCCAGGTTCATTCACGGAAGAGCAGGATGATGTTGATGTTCAGATCCCCTCTTTTCCTTTTGCTCCTCTACTGTGTAACCCAGGCACTAGGTAAGCATACTGGTCACCAATAATTTAAGTCTCTTTAAAGTTTACAGTTAAATACCTACAATTAACTATTTGTCTCTTCTGTGTAATCTTAGTTTTCAATGCTTCATTCCCCCTTTTCCTTTCCCAAGGTGTCAAGATCGAGTCTGTTCCAGGTGTCAACAGTGAGGGGTTTATAGAGACAGAGCTGAAGAAGACAGTGTCTCTGCTTTGCAGCTCTGAGGATGACGAGCAGCTGGTCTGGCTGAGGAATGGCGCTGTGGTCAGTCTGAAGGAAGGAAATACCAAGGGTCGCAGCAGCGTGTGTGTCACACCCATCATCCATGAAGACAATGATGCAACTTTCACCTGCCACCATGGCAGAAATACCACAGTTAGTGACTCAGTCACCCTGCGTGTCACATGTGAGTCCCTTCAAAGAAGAGAGAAATAAACATCAGATTGGTGTTAATGATAATACTAATACGTAATATATAGTAAACAACTATTTGTACAAACATTCATTTCCCATGAGCTTGACAGTTGTGGTTTTGACTGAGATGTCAGACATTCATGATCCCCAGAGGATGAACTGCAATGTCTTTATTATTATTAGATAATGAGTTATGTCCATCTGCCGAGTATGAGAAAACAAACACATATTTACCCTCTCATCCAATTGGCCAACCTGATCTAGCCATAAATACAACATTCATGGATGTTGGGTGTTTGGTGAGATTCCCTTACCTTTAAATCAGCACCTTTATCAGGTTAAAATTTTAAGTTGTCCAATACTTTGGTTTATGAACAGATATCTTCAAAACTAACGAGTTTCCCAGCAGCCTCAGCATCGTCATTGCCTTTGTCATAAAGCACTTTGAATTGCATTCAACTTGTATTAAAGGTGCTATATAAATAAAGTTTGAATGATTGTTAGCATGTTAGCATTTTAGCTCTAAGCATTGAACAGTGAATCATACAGCCTCACAAAGACTCTTATTCTTGTTAAGTAACAGTGGCATTAAATAATTGATAGCTAGGTCAACAGACCATTGAAAACTATCAGCAAAACCTCAGCTCAAAAAACCTAGCAGTATCCATATTTTCCCTGTGATTTTCCTCCTCAGATCCCCCAGCACTCTCTGGGTCAGAGGAGGTTGCAGTAGAAGATGCGGCCATGCTTGTCCTTCGGTGTGATATCTCGGCCAATCCAGCAGTCTCATCTGTATTATGGACTCTAAATGGAAGTGCAGTGGATCTATTAGAGGGTGGCTTCACGGTGACCAATGACGGCTTCACAAGTCAGCTAACTGCCAACACAGTGTTTGAAAGCTTGAATGAAGGCACGTATCGGTGCATAGCAAACTCTCCAACCTATGGAGAGTACAGCAAGACCTTCCATGTCACAGTAACAGGTCAGTTCACACAATTACCGATCAACAATTGTACAGAAGCCACATGAATAGTCTGATGTTCTATATTGTATGTGTAATGATGAATATAATCAGTCAGTGATGTGAATTAATAAAATTTGGGCTGATCGTCTGCCTCCTGATCTGTAGAAAAGACCCTGAAGTTCCCGCTGATACCTATGATAGCGGGGCTGGTGGTGGTGTGTCTTACTGCGCTTCTTGCCATTGTTTCACGGTGGGACAAAATTACAAAGGTAACACACAAAACACTCAGACATCCAGCACAAAGACGGGCTCTATCTCATAACAAACTGAATTTCCTAATGCTTTATTTCTCTTTTGACAGTGCTGCAAGTAAGTTCTGCCCAAAATGCCAAATGGTCATCTCTACTTCACTGAATGAGAGAAATCATGAAGATACCTCTGCTCTCTTCTGTGTGCAAAAGACTATGATTATTCTTTCACATAGTCTTTTATACCAATGTTATTTGACATTTGTTAAATGGTTTGACATTTTAGGAAATACATTTAATCGCTGTCTTTCTGAGAGTTACATTTGAAGATCGATACCACTCTCACAAAGGCTGAAGTTGGGTGAAACAGTCTGGCAAGCTGGTTTTTGTAGAGATTAAGTGAACGAGATATATCAAGGGAGTTGCTTTTTGACAGAGTCACACTATCTATTTCCCTCATTTCCAGTCTTTGTGCTAAGCTAAACTAACCAGCTTAGTTTAGCAACCTTCATATTGTGGTATCAATCTTCTCATCAAACTCCTGTAAGATTTGACAAAATGTAACATTCTATACTTTGTTAGCTCTTTGTCATATCGACTATTGATTATGGCAGGATGATCTATGAAGTCTAGACTCAATATTACCTTGAGATCGTCCTTGAACTTGTTATTTTTTATTGTGTTATACGCCCTTGCCCTGTGATGCAAACTTTTAAGACACCACCACCTGTTTTGCTGTTAATATCTTTGCAATAAAATTGCTTTTGCTTCCTCACCAAACCCTGAAGCACACTGACATTGTGGGGAAACACACATATATTATTTTTGATATGTTAAAAGTAATATATTAGTGGATTATGGTCTAGGGATAGAATTTGTGAAGTCAGTGGAGATCCCCTTTCCAATGCATGGCAAAAAATACATAAAACAGTGTTATCATAGCTTTGGATTTTGAAATATCTAACATTGTATTTTTTTTTCAAGTTCATTTTACATACATATTTTAATGCAGTTATTACATATCATACTTTCACGTTTGACACTGCAATTTTCTAATTGCTAATGTATAATAAATCTTATATATTTTACCCAAGTACAATGTTGTTCACATGTTGTCTATCTGCATCAGTCAATTAATAAATTGTATGATTAATCAATCTCATTGGAATTGAAACTAACACATGTTAAGCTAGCTGGCTAAAAGTAATGTTACAACCTAAAAGAAAAGCAACTCTCCTTTAAAAAGAAAGAACAACTTGCTTAATGGATAAGGACCTATGGTCCTTTTAGACCCCATGATGTAAATGTAGGTGTCAGAGACACATCTGTTAAACTCTTAAACATCACAATAAAAGAACTGACTCAAGATTTTAAATCTTACTCTCTAACTAGTTTCCACTTTTGCACTGAACTTTAACTCCTGACTCAACGGCACAATCAAGGCTCGTTAAAATCATGTTATACATTTACTCTTAATGAGACAAAAGAACAGGGACAATCATTCCATGAGGGTCAAGGTCTAGATCTTCAAGTTCTTACCAATAAAGACACTTAGAGATTCACATAAAATACCAAACAAGGATGACAGCACGTTTGACAAGAATGTCAAAGTGTGAGATCAGCTTAGTTATGTGGTAATTAAATATACCATATGAAAATATTGTCTGACTGAAGGTTTGCAACTTTGAATCTCTAGTCTAGAATGTATTTATTTGGTCCCTCTTCTGAGTAGATTTCTACAATTATCTCCAAAAGTCAGTAATTATTTATAATGTAATGTCTGATTGAGTCAGATATTCTCAGAGGTCATTGTCAGCTACAAAACGTGTTTTTGTGAGTTGTGATGTCATGTGCTGAAAAGACAGACATCTCTCAACTACAAAGTATCATATGGGCTAATTGTATGACGAAATGAGAATGTGAATGAATGTGAAGCTCTGGTTTGCTTGTAATTGCCAAAAAATGAAAAAACAAAAAACAAAGTTGTTCTAGTCTAGATTCAGACAATAGAGGACAAAATGTAATTGTGATCACTACCTAAGGACCGAATAAGAAACTGTTCCTCCTTTATCCTTAATGACTCCAAATGATATAGGAGGCTTTGCTCTGCATCATGTAGCAGTGCTGTCATGCTGGGAACCCTTTTAACACTGTTTGATGCTAAATATGTTTTCTAGCAGCCAATTTTGTCCAATTTAAATTTCTAAAATTGTTTTCATAACGCATAATCCTCACAGATTGCTTAATAAAATAATAGAAGAACAAATAGATTCAAAGGTAAAGTTGGAAAAATTGGCTTGTTAAAGTCCATAAACACCGAAAATGATGAGTATGCAAAACCTTTATAATCTTCAGTATAATCATTATGATTTTCTATACTATGCTGTCACAATATAATACAATCTGATACAATACAAGAGGATATGACAAAGTTTGCAAAGCACTGGTGCTTGAAAGCATTTCACCTTCAGCTCTGTAGCAACATCTGCTGGTCACTTTACCTAAATCCTATTGTTAATGATATATTTTTGTAAACTGTTAGATACAGAAGAAAATATAATTGTGAGAAACTGACAAGCCTCACCATGTTTGAATGTTTCCCAAAAGAAGAAATTATGGCAAACTCTCAATAAACTCAGCCATAAAAGCTGTAAGATGCAAGCTCATGGCAGTCTCATTCTCTTTTTGATGATTTCACATTGAGGTCAATAATGCAAGAGTGGAGTAGAGCTGGAAAACCAGAAAAACTCATATATATAACTCACAATAATCTGGATATCAATATAACTTCTTTGTTCATAAAACATCTCTTTCCTCTAAATGAACCTTAACTCACAACATTTTTGAAATCAGTCCAAAAAAGTAGGCCTACACATTTCATAAAATAACCTTCTTCATGGAAGACATTTTGTCACACATCACAGTAGGAAAAGCACAAGTGTAAATAATGAAATTAATGATGTCTGAACTCCATTTAGCTGCTTCAGTTGGTATTATATATATATATATATATATATATATATATATATATATACATATCAACTAAATAAGATGTTAGAAATACTTTTTATAATAATATTTTTCTGCCATACATTTTGTCTGTGACTGGAAATACATCTGTCCACTCCAGTGGATGTTATGCACCAAAGGGTCTATTCTGCATATTGGGTCTGGGAAAGATTTTTCAAATATCTTCTCTATAGTTGTTGTTATTTAATGTTCCTATGTGTATTCATGCCATTTGCTCTTAGTAATAAAATAATATATATAAAAACATATGTTTTTTTCCTATACTGATCTCCATGAATCACTTTTTACACCGTTGACACATGGTGTCCTCTACAGTGGACACATGTCTAAATAGAATATATATTTTTTTAAAAAAACAAAAAAAGAACTTATTAGCATGATTTTGTATTTGTTGAAGAGTAAAAATAAACAATAAAAATATTACTCTGTGATTTAATAATTCATGCATGAAAGGGTTAAGGATCTTATGATCTCTCATCTCGCATGCATAGATGTATAAAGAGCTCTCGTGACTTCTGGCGGGGGCAGCGTGATTACGTCACTCGGGGGGGGGCTTTACGTGAAGGGCGTGGTGACGCTTTGTGGCTGCGTGCAGTCTGCGGTCCACCGCCAAATTCAAACAGCGGTTGGTGAAAGAAAGAAGCAACAGGCAGCTGAAAAGAGGAGATACACGATTCACGCACACAACTAATACTTTTAAGGTAAGTGTTACATTAAACGGTCGCACAGTTGGTCTCCTCTTGTCTTTTATCAGGTATTTAACGTGAACTATTAACTTTAGCTAACTAGCTGGTAGTTAACGTTACGCCAGATGTCTTTTTGTTGTTACTGAATGATAATCACAGGCCTTTCATTGTTAAAGCTACTAACATTACTAGGAGACGTTGTATTGTTCGGGTTAGCTCAAAGAGTGTGAAACTGAAGTCCATTAATGTCCACATTTATCGTAAAAACAGTGACAAAGTGGCACAGTTGTTTGGTCCTCTGGCTGTGTTTTAGATGAAGTCATCCTCTATTAGAAAGGACTGAATCCCGATCAAACAATAGCCCAGATACTTTCACTAACACGATTATCTGCTGCTTCATTGTAGGGCTTTTGTTCACTTTTCAGCAACATTTTACACTTTTTTGTTATGTCCAGTGTGGAATAATCTCTTAAATGAATCCTTATATACTGCTCGACTCAAATCTGACTTTTCCCAAAGTGACCCAGAATACAAAGAAATGGAAATATTTTTTCTTTATGCTGCTGATACACATTTTTGTCCGTAGAGGTTTGCGTGGGTTAAATCTGACCTGTAACGTTACTTATTTAAAAAAAAATACCCTTCAAAAATGTTTTTGCTCTCTTCACATTCAATAAAATCAGTCTGTTTTAGTGAACATTGGACCTTTTTATATAGTGTGAATGTGAATGTTTTTTCTTCTTAAACAAATAGCATAAAACCTACAGAATACAACTTATCTGCCCTTTCAAAGCTTCATTAAGGGTTAATCACCCATTTATTAATGCCTGCTGAGGTATTTATGAATGAAAAATAGATTTTCATTTTTGGTATAGAGACTAGTTATGAAAGAGTGTGAAGGGTCAGAAAATGAACAGTATGTAAGGGTTAAAAGTTACACCTAGATTAGCACTAGACTGTGAAGACTTTTTCATCTTTATGTGGAGATGTTTCTGTATACTACCTTAAAGTGAAGTACCAGCGTTACATTATTACATTGTGTTTTTATTATGAATGTTATGAGTAATCATTTAATTTGCTTTTTTCATTTGAAGCATGTCCTATATTGGATTTTTCTGTCTTATTTGGGGTCTATAACTAACAAGTATTATCAGCACTGATTAATCTACAGATTTGTAAAAATGTAAGATCACCCTTCACACCCAAGGTGATGTTTTAAAATCTTTTTTTGTCTAACTAACAGTTCAACACCTTAAGATATTCAATTAATTGTCATATAAAACAGAAAAGCAAAAAAAAAATCCCAACATTTGAGAATCTGGAATCAAATAGTTATTTTGGCTTGTTAAATGACTTGGAAATAAATGCTTGATTAATAAAGTGATAATAGATAATCATAACTATATTAAGTTAACTTAACACAAACATAAGTTATAGTTAACATATTTGAAGACTTCAGCCCTATTTTTATTTTCCTCAAATTTGTGCAAAGCACCTGAAACACTAGTCTGCTGTAAAAAGCAAGATTTATTACTGTTGTAATTAATACTCAGTTGTATTTGTTCTGTTGTCCCTTGACTCGCCGCATGCAGGTCAGCTCGGTCAGCATGGCGTCTTCAGTGATGGATGGAGTTGGTAAAGCTGTGGTGGGAGTCTGGCGGGCACATACAGTCCTGGATGAGTCTGACGAAGCAGAGAGCTCCCCAGAAGCCCCCGACCGTTTCCGAAAGCTTCGCTCCTCGTCTTCACTCAACTCTCTGCGAATGTCTTTGCGGAAGCGTCTCCCGCTCCGTTCCGTCCAGGCCAACTCACTTCCCGAAAATCCGACTTGGGAGACCACAAAGGAGCAACCAAAACCTAGCGCAGTCCGCAAACTTACTCGCAACGCTCGGAACTCCATCAGTGGAGTGTATCAGGTAGATTTTTAATCAACATCTTCCCAAAACCTTCATATAATCTAAGTTTCTAATATAAATGTACAGCAGTTAAACAATCTGTGTGCTCATCTGCTTCTCTCTCACCCAGAGGTTTCAGAGAACCAGAGAGTTTTCGCGTGAGGAGTGTTTGGTTGCAACCCCAGGGCGGACATGTGACAGGGAAGAAGACAGTGCATCAGCTTCTCGCACGCCAAGACGCACACCTGGCCGAAATGCAACACCTAGACGCACCCCAAAAGCAGCTGTCACACCCAGGCGTACCCCAGGCTCTAGAGGGAGGAGGACACCCGAGGCCGGCGTACGCGGGGTGAAAACAGGAGGTGGCAGGAGGCAGCTGGTCCGCATGGCTGCGTTACGAAGTCCCTTTGCGTCCCCCAATACACAGAACCAGAGGCTGTGAGTCTTGAATTATTTAGAGCTTCATAAAGCTCTCTTAAATGAGAATGTGTGTCCAAACATTCGACTGGTACCGTATCTGTGGCTGGGTTAGTTGGTCCAGATGTTGTTTGAGTCAAGTGTCTGCTTCTCTGCTGTAACAGGAAATTTGACCAAGATCTGGAGTCAGTTTCAAGTGGCCTCAAGAGGCTCAAACATCTGTCCAGGACCTTGGATGGCATCATTGGCAGAGACAACAGGTTAAACATCTTAATTTTGATTTAATTTTGTGTGGTAAATGATAATATCTCTATTCTTTAATGTCACTTTTAATCAAAAGCATTGCATTTTGTGCATTTTTATTCGTTCTTGGTAGTTGTGAGTAATAATTGGCGGGTTAAACTCAAAGTAAACACTGTTTAACGGTCCCTGTATGTGTGAATGAAAGCATGTGTGTGCCGTATATGAATGAAACTGTGTGTATTTCCCCCAAACAACTTCTGCAAAGAGGATACCACAGAGTCACATGACCACCCTCTGTCTCCTCACCCTCCCACCCAAAGAATCCCAGCCTGAAACCCTGCTCATGGGTCCCCAGACTTCCTTCCCCTCCCCCCACACACATACACACATTCTTCCCGCCTCGGTTTAAAACTTGGGTCCGTGTCTCTGGTATTCAGATGAGGAGGGATTGAGGGGGGAAACAGCAGGGGGAGAGAGTATGGGTGGGGGAATTGGAGCCAGATGAAATGACAAAAATGTGCTTGAGAGGAACTGGGAATGTCTTTGCATCATTTCCTGTATTGACATTCAAAATGTTGAATCACAGTCTGACCCAGCCCATAACGGACTGGATACACTGTGAAAGGCAGATGGTGACCTAGTCTGTTATCTGTGCGCATTACACGCCACCAACTGCTGTACTTACTGTTTATAGATCTTGTCCTTCAGGAATTTAAACCTGGTTTGTTTCCCTCCTACAACAGGCAGTTCAACTATTCCTTAATTACGGAGTAGGGAAGAAGGTAAATTCAAATCTGTAAAAATGAATCCTACTAAAACCAGATGAATTGTGGAAACGTAGCTCCGAGTGTAACACATTATGTGACATGAAAGTGCATGGCAGAGCTGGCCTGATGTCAGAATTGGTAATGCATGTACTGCCTTGTGTATGAAACTCAAAGACTCTGACTTCTTGCAGCAGAAGAATTGCTTTTGATGTCCAAGCAAACAAATACTCTTCTTCTTTCAGTCTGACACTCTCGCTCTTTTTTTTCTTTCCTTGTCACCCCTTTGCCTCACATTTTGGCTTTTTCTTTGTCGCCTTATCAATTCTTGCATACTTTGTTACACTTGCCACGGTGTCAGCAAGTCTTGGAAACATTATCTCCTCTTAGGTTAACAGTTGCTTTCATTTTGCCATTTTTAAAAATAATAATAATGTAGCACCTTTTCTAAAACCAAATTGCCAATTAAAATCCTTTATATTTATACTAACAGCCAAAAAAAGGAGAGAACAGATAATTTGAACAGTTAAACTTTTTAATTACAAAAATAAAAAAGGAGATGTAAATTACTAAATGATTCATTAGGTCCAATTTTCCATTTCTCATTGGCACCATTTTCAAACTTTAATCAATAACACCTGTTGTCCTTCATCTTCCACCATGTCTCTTTCTCCTCTCGTTTAGTTTTCTTTTTGCATTAATCGTTGTTCTTTCTCTACAGAACCAGTACAAGGGAACATTTGGGAGGAGCGATGATGAGAAAGCTGGACCCCAGCGGTAAACTCAGCTGCTCAAACCTGACACGTCGAGCCACGCGCATCTCAGACACACTGGGAGGTTGGGCTCACACAGCTGTAAACACTATCCGCAAACCCAACTGAGCTACACGCATATATATGTGTGTGTGTGTGTGTGTGTGCAAAACAAAGGACCTTTGCAGCCATGTTTCATATTTAGCATTACTGAGGTGTCACTGTTACATTTAGTATTGTCATGATACCGAGAGACTGTTACATGGCAACCCGTCTTGTGTAATAAGCAATGTCCAAGTAAATTTGTTTGTTTACACATCTCAGGTTAGCTAGTTGTGGGTAAAATATTGTAGCCACCAAAGGGATATTTCTGTTGTGATGTATGTACGTATTATAGCTGCTACAACCAAATGTCTTGTTACATTTTCAAAATACTAATATTGTAGTTTGTGTTTTCTCTTTCTGTGTAGAATCTTTGTCTAGTGTCTAAAATTAACTTTAAAGTAAATGCTGCACAAGAACAAAAGTGTATCTGAAGAACTATCACTAAATTTACAGACAAAGGGAGATGCATTTCCCTCTACTTTATTTGTATGCAATAATGTTACTAACATCTTACCTTTTTTTAAAAAATATATCATTTGATTATGCCAAATTATAAAGTGTATTTTCTATGAAAGGGGACTTTTTATATACAATAGCTTAGGCAGTATTTGAACGGGTTATTAGAATGTATTTCTTCATATCTTTCCTTGAGACAGAGGTGGACACTTGTAATGGCCTGTGAATGATTCATGCATCTATACTGTACATATAAATCATTTGATAATGTGATGGGGAAGATGTAATGGCTCATTACCTGATGATGATGTTATAAAGCCATATCTAGCAGGTTATTAGTGTAGTGACTGTCTAGCAAACAGCATCAAATGAAGCAAAACACTCTCCTCTCTGCCATTGCCATGTATTTGTAACCACCTTTTTTTCTGCAGTGATGAGAAGAAGGGAGATATTGTGTCTAAATGTGAAAAATAGTAATCCATACAATAAAACTTATAAGCTCCATCAACCATAAAGTCTTGTCTTTTTTATTGAAAATAATAATCTCTTGATATTGTCCATGCAAATTAAAATTATGAAATGAACATTGTTTTTGTTCTATAACCGGATCTTTGGCACCTCTGGAGGAAAATTACAACAGCTGAGAAACTCGTCCTTATTACTGATCCAACCATTAAAACGATGATTTAAAAGCAATCATTGTTTGTAGTATCTCACAGATTCATACAAATAGTGAAATATAGATGAGGAAATTGATTGATTATTATGGACTTATATACTTTGCCTGCATGTTATTACTGTTCCCATGTTTTTTCACCAGTTTATTTTCATTATTTATTTGTTTATTGTTTTTTCAATTAATCGATTTGTTTGGTCTTTGCGATACTATGCTATAAAATTCAGTTTACAATTTTGGAAAACTATAGAAAACGGAAAATATTCACATTTTAGAAACTGGAGCAAGAAGATTTGGGCATTTTTTCTAAAAAAATAAATTTGTCAATTATTTTTTCTGTCAATTGACTAATGGATTGATTGACTAATCTTGGCAGTTCTAAAAACAATAATGTGTAATGAGTACTTTTACTTTTGATCCTACTTACAGTGTTTTGTATATAATACGTATATATATATATATATAATATATATATATATATATATATATATATATATATATATATATATATATATATATATATATATATATTATATATATATATATATATATATATATATATATATATATATATAATACGGCTACTTTTACTTGCTTTTTACTAGCTTCAGATAAACTTTTTAACACCTTTTTGCACAGAGGGAGGCTTGCTGTGGATTTTGTCCCCCATCACTTACATTGTAAGTGCATTATGAAGGTAGTTACTGGTCAGTATGAACAGGAGGAAAGATTATGAAAAAAAAAAATGTTAAACGTTAATTTGGGCTCCTGTCTGTTGTTTTAAGACAGACTTGGGGGGGGGGGGGGTGAACCCGTCCTTTAACTGTGCTGTCAACATGTCTGTGGATATGACCAATAAAGGTAATACTTCCCCCATGTGGTACGTCATGCTCACAACAAGCGAAAAAAAAGAGGCGCTAGGTTTGTCCCTCGTCGCGTCCCGTCGTCAGCCCCACGCCTCGCTGTTAGCGCTCCTCCTCTGTCTCTCCGGCTTTGTACCCAGAGCTGAACCCACGCCGCGGCCACCTTCTCTAGGATACCGGGGCTAATAAACGCCGGAAAATGGCTCTCCATGTTCCCAAAGCTCCGGGCTTTGCCCAAATGTTGAAAGACGGCGCCAAGGTGAGTGTTTAAATCCACGTGCTGGAGTAGTTTGCTTTGAGTTTATGGTGGTGAGCTAGCGTGCTAGCTCGCGTTAGCACGTTCATACACAGTCATGCGGATGTTTCTAGAAGGCAGCCAGGCCGCTGGTCGCTGCTGCTGCACCCGATAGGCTGCTTTCTACGTCTTTTCTCTGTATCTTCCAGCACTTTAGGAAGTTGTATCTGTATACAGTGTTTCTAAATGACTGTCAGACAGCAATCACACCCAGGTAGCGCTTATCTGACTGAGCTGAGCTGGGCTGGGCTGGGCTGAGACTTTGATGCTCGGCTGCTCAGAGATGCTGATGCTTCCTCCTTTATTTCAGCTGACATGCTCAAACACATTTACATTGTTGTCGTCGTCATTGCAAATTATTGCCTTATACTAACAAATCCAGTAAACTCATTTAAGTTACTTTCTATTAACCAGAGTAACAATAACTATAGTTATCTGAAATGGACATTTAATAAAATAAGCCATGAATTTTTTTTAAGTCACATCAGTTGAGTTTTTAATGTTGTTGTGGTCTGATGCAGCACTATTCAGGGCTTGAGGAGGCAGTCTTCCGCAACATCAGAGCATGTAAGGAGCTTTCCCAGACCACGCGCACCGCTTATGGGCCAAATGGTAAGCACCTTCCTCCAACAGTATGATTTAAGGGCTTTTATATTTCATGATCAAAGGAAACTGAAGCCACCTGATATCAATGATGACTCAACTATGATATTGTCACATTTCAGGTATGAACAAAATGGTCATCAACCACTTGGAGAAGCTGTTTGTCACCAACGACGCTGCAACCATTCTCAGAGAGCTAGAAGTGAGGAAACCGAACATTCATGCGTAACTTACTGCATTTTTCTCTGTGGCACAAATTAATAAGGAATTCTCTCTCTTGAACGTCCTTTTGTTTTACAGGTGCAGCATCCGGCGGCCAAAATGATTGTCATGGCATCACACATGCAAGAGCAGGAGGTGGGAGATGGTACAAACTTTGTCCTGGTGTTCGCTGGAGCTCTGCTGGAGCTGGCCGAAGAGCTGCTGAGGATGGGCCTGTCTGTGTCGGAGGTAAACGAACATAGTCGCTGAACATAAACATGCACTTTGTGGCCTATAGATTAATGAAGCAGTGGTTTGCTTTGTTAAAGAGAAAAAGCCACTAAAATCAGTTAAATATTGGCTGTAAATACCTCCCTGCCTGATACAATAATGCTGTTTTTAGCAGCCAGCCAAAATATTTTTTTTTTTAATATTTGCATCCCAAATAAATGGTTTGCTGCATTAGCTCAGTGTCGCCTTCCCTCTTTGCCACAGGTGATTGAAGGCTATGAGAAGGCATGTAAGAAGGCTCTGGAGATCCTGCCAGACTGCGTTTGCTCTTCAGCCAAGAACCTGCATGATGTAAACGAGGCCACATCTCTGATCCGTACAGCCGTCATGAGTAAACAGTATGGCAACGAAGACTTCCTCGCCAACCTCATTGCACAGGCCTGTGGTGAGTCAGCAGTCCAAACTACATGAGCCAAACTTGGACTGTCACCTGTTTTTTTTTAAAACTCAATACTATTCATGAGACTTTATTTCAGTGATGAAAGTTTTAATTTTGTTCTTCTTTGACTTTCTTACAGTGTCTATCTTCCCGGAATCCGGCAATTTCAATGTTGATAACGTCAGAGTGTGCAAGATTTTGGTAAGTAGCTCATCCGTTGGATTGATTTTTGTCTTAATGTGTGTGTTTGTTTTTTTCTGTCTAAGTTAATGTTTGTGGTGATTTCAGGGTTGTGGGGTGACAGCATCCTCCATGCTACATGGCATGGTCTTTAAAAAAGAGGCAGAGGGAGATATCACATCAGTTAAAGACGCCAAGATCGCCGTCTTCTCCTGCCCCTTTGACTGCATGGTCACAGAGACCAAGGTAATGCGTGCGTCCCTCACTGCCAAAAAGAAGAGATACTAGCTAATGGCAAAATATTAAAACATGATGCAACAGATTACAGATTTCTCTCTGAGTTTGGACAATGAGAGAAGAAAATATGATTTTAGGGACAATGTTTTTAGTGGCGCTAACAATGTCCTTCTCTCTTGCAGGGCACAGTGCTGATAAATAATGCAAAGGAGCTCATGGACTTCAGCATGGGAGAGGAGGGTATGATGGAGGCTCAGGTGAAGGCCATCAAGGAGGCTGGGGCCAATGTGGTGGTAACTGGGGGCAAAGTTGCTGACATGGCACTGCACTACGCCAACAAGTACAAGCTCATGGTGGTGAGGTAAGACGGAGATCAGCTGTTCGTTATAAAGTAATCTATATCACTGAGGACACTGAGGAAGTTCATTCATTTGCAGTAAATCTACTAAATCCTCTTCATTTTTTTTTCCTCCACCAGGCTTAACTCCAAGTGGGACCTCAGGAGGTTATGTAAGACTGTGGGAGCTGTAGCGCTACCCAGAGTGGTGAGTGTCAGCATGTTTGG
Organism: Euthynnus affinis; assembly: GCA_029490765.1. Taxonomy (NCBI): domain Eukaryota; kingdom Metazoa; phylum Chordata; class Actinopteri; order Scombriformes; family Scombridae; genus Euthynnus; species Euthynnus affinis. The sequence goes on along the minus strand of CM055854.1, from coordinate 12,514,837 downwards.
TACAGATCATGCATTTGAACAATTAAGTAGAGCTGGGTGATAAGTTCATAATTTGAATTTATTGTTAAGGTTGATGTTTAAAAATGAAAAGTCTCCCCTCCCACCAAAGTTCTCTTTAGACAAGGGTAAAAATATCAACATGTCAACGTGTGCTAATAAAAGTGAGGAGTTCGTTCCCAAAAAAAGCGCCGTCCTCTCAGTCGTCTGGAAGTGGTTCAGTTGTCCACTTTAAAGTCTGTGACAACTAAAACAAGACCAGGTTAAAACCTCGTATTAAATGTTCATCGGCAATTTTCTGTTGTGGTCCCAGTAATATTTGTTGTTAAAGTGAACTGAAGTAGTTTCACATGACATGGCTAAGAAGAACAATACTCTCCACTCATATCTCAAGATGGTTGATTTGAAAGAGAACTTTTTTAAAGTTCTAATTATAACTATTATGATTATCTGTTAACTCCCCCTGCTCTTTCATCTGTTTAACTCTGTGGATGTCTCTCATTTTTACTGCATTGAGTGTTTTGTCAGAGTGTTGGTTATTTGGGGTGTTTTAACTTTGCGCTCTCCATTTTTTTCTGCCCTCTGGCTTATCATGGAGGCTGCAGTGGAAATTGCACATTAAAAGTTTTGACAGCATTTTGGGTGCAAATTGCTGCTACAACAGCTACATGAGTGTTGTGTTTTAATGCTGTTGTTCATCATTTGTGATGTGAAAACATCACAGAAATAAAAGCTTGCGTCCTGGTATTAGTCCATTTATAAAAATCTAAACGCACCACATAGCGTCTCTCCCACAGGCTGCTTTTTCTTCGCTGCTGTTACCAAGTGCTTGCTCATTAGGGAATGTTGGGTCTCTGAAAAATAAAGAGTGCAGTCTAGACCTGCTCTCTGTGAAAAGAGCCCTGAGATAACTTCTGTTGTGATTCAGTACTATATAAATAAAATTGAATTGAAAAGTTTCACTCCACACGACAGATGTTGTGTGGACCAAGATTCCCTTTGTGTTTTGTTTTTAAGACAAGAAATTGATTTGACCATTTCATTATGTGTAAACAATGTTTTCCTGCTTTCTTAGATGGCTCCAACCCCTGAGGAGATGGGTCACTGCAACAGCGTCTACCTGACAGAGGTGGGAGACACTCAGGTGGTCGTCTTCAAACACGGTAAATCGCTGTCATTGCTTCACTCTCATGAGTCTTCATTTTAAAGCAAACCTTTAAATATTATATTAAATATTGTTTGACTGTTAAAACAGAGAAAGAGGAGGGCGCCATCTCAACAGTGGTGATCAGAGGCTCCACTGACAACCTGATGGATGACATTGAGAGGGCTGTAGATGATGGAGTCAACACCTTCAAGGTCCTGGTCAGGGTAAGTCGAAACATTAAACCACTGTAAGGTGTCTGCAATTCAGATGAACTCTGCTAATAAGAAATATAAATAAAAGATGATTTTAGATAAATATAATCTGCGTTATTCATAATGGAGTCATAGTAAGGTTCGTGTCTCATTCACCTCCTCTAGGACAAGCGTCTGGTACCTGGAGCAGGAGCCACTGAGATTGAGTTGGCCAAACAGATCACCTCATACGGAGAGGTACACAGATTTGAGTGCATTAGCTGAAGTGGACCAGGTTCAGACTTATTCTTTACGGCATCACCGGCTGAAACTGACTTGCCCTCTTCCTCTCTGTAGACCTGCCCGGGTTTGGATCAGTATGCCATCAAAAAGTTTGCCGAAGCCTTCGAGGCGGTGCCGCGTGCCCTGGCTGAGAACTCTGGTGTGAAGGGCAGCGAGCTCATCTCTAAACTGTACTCTGCACATCATGAGGGAAACAAAAACATGGGATTCGACATTGAGGTGTGTATGTGTTAATGACAATCTGTATGATTGTATGGTGGAAAAAAAAACAGTTTATGCTAGTCTCACTATGAACTCAACATGAACTTCAGTCCACCTAAAAGAAAATGAAATAGAAAAGAGCCAAAAATGGCTTGAAAGAGAAAAATCTGTGTTGTCTATTGTCCTAATTTTACATTTTGATACCATATCTTTCTTTCTTCTTGTGTTTTTGCACTTGGAGAACTGTTATGAGTTTTCCATTAGAATAGTCAGTATTCATCGTGTCAATCTTTTCCATGGAACTTATCTGTGTTGTCCAAAATGGCAGCTAAACATCCAGAAATGTAGCCTAGGTATATGTAAAGGGAAAACATTTTTTACATACCTCCTTTTTCCTGAATACAGAACGACTCAGTGCATTTATTTTAAGATGTGTTATGTTGCATCAAGTGTGTGTGTTGGATCTGATGGTGTTGATGTGATGTTGTCTTTAGGGAGAAGGTCCCGCTGTGAAGGACATGCTTGAGGGAGGCATTCTGGATCCTTACATGGTCAAATACTGGGGCATCAAACTGGCCACCAACGCTGCCATCACAGTATTGAGAGTGGACCAGGTGTGTATCCAAACACTCAAGGCATGCAAGGTTCTGATGATAATCAAAAGTAGCCTGTTGGCAATGACCAGCAGTATTACTATCACATTTTCCTCCCCTATTGTCAAAATGAATAATTAAATCTAGAGCTTTAACAACTAGTTGCTTGACAGGAAATTAGTTGACAAATATTTTGATAATTGATAAATGGTCATTTTTCAAGTAAAAAAGTCAACGTCCTCTGTTTGCTTTGTCATATATGATAGCAAACTAGATTTGTTTGAGTTGTGGACTTGGTAGAGTAATACAAGCAATTTCAATACATGTCCTTGGACCGTCTAAACAGTTGATCAGAAAACTTGATGAGAAAACAATCCACAGATTGTTTAATAATGGAAATAATTGTTTCTTTCAGCTCTAATATAAACTAATATTATGAAGATTTGAATTTATGTCGAGGATTTAAAACTTTAACTGCCAAACAAAGCCATAAACACGTCACACCCCATCTGTATCTGTGGTGTGAAGCAGATACAGGTGCAACATGCAAACTGAGGAGTCTTTTAGATTCAAGAATATGTAGAGTCTGACTTATTTTAGTATTTAATATTTATTAATGAACGATCCTAGAGCACCTGAGTCATATGAATAGTTCTGTTGTGTTTTTTTTATTTGTTTACGGTTTCATGAAAAGCTAATTCTCTTCTTAAATTCAGCAGGTGTTTATTGGGGGGAAAACATGAATTAATAGTCTCCAGATAGTTAACGTTAGTGTGTGTATACGTATGTACGATCCAGATCATCATGGCTAAGCCTGCAGGGGGACCCAAAACTCCCAAGCAGAGAGGCCATTGGGACAAAGACGGTTGGGACGAGGAGCCTGATCATTTTGATACTCACCATTAGAGGGTTACACACACACCCTCAGTCAGTAGGTCCTGGAATGTGTGTGTGTGCTTTTGACTTGGAAAACCTGAACTGCACAGATTTACCCACTCGCTCACGGGACACTGAAGTTGTGAAATGTTTTGCCTGTCACTACTAACACTGGTGTGATTCACAACTCGGATAAGGTTTTGTTCATCTGCAGAAGGGATTCAGTCTCTTCATGGGTGTTTTTTTTTTGTTTGTTTTGTTTTTCTTTTTAAAATAATAATAGCAAGTGTGCCACCAACAGCAGACTAAATCACTTCAAGTCTTGCACAAAATGGATATGGTGTGATAGCATGCTGCATGCACTCATGAACTCTTTTCTTTGCAGCGGACATCCTCCGGCAAGTGCAGAATTACAACTATTGCATGTAACCTAATGTGATAAAATAACTGCAACTTAGGGCATTTTTCTTCTAAAATGTACTCCAGTCACCATGAGACAAACCTGAGTCTGAGATTATTTACATGATCTTCAAAAAACTCCCAGATGAGTCTATTTCTATTTTTTTTTTTTTTTTTTACCAAAGGACCCTCAAGCTGCTTTGATAACATCACGTATCCTGTGCGTGTTCCTGTTTTAGGAAAGGAAATGTATTATTTTTCTTCTATACCAATTGGAAGGACATTTAATCTCTTGTCTGTGCTATATAAAATACATTTATAGCACTTTTTCTCTCTGAGCACACACACCATATGTGTTCATGAATACTTTATCACCATAAATGGCCTCCTTTGTCTGTAGGGATTCCTCTCCCTTTTTTTACCTTGAAAATGTAGTTCAGGTCATTATATGAGTACATTTAGCCACAATTTGATTGTCTGTACTGTGACAAATATTTCAAACTAATAGCAAAAAGAGGTGAAGAATAGTTTTAGTGTTGATAACATCTGGTCTTCCCTCAGAGCCACAGCCTGTAGTCTGGATCTCTGCACGTTTGAATTCCAGCCAGAAAACACTGACTTAGCCGCTTCATTGTCTTGTTTTTCAGATCATCATGGCCAAACCAGCAGGGGGACCGAAAGCTCCCCAGGGCAAGAAGGACTGGGATGAGGATGACTGATTATGATGCCGTCCAAGCTGATGCTCCTTTTAACCCTGACCGCTCCCACACGGATTCACAAAACCCTTTTTTTCTACTTGTTTATTTAAAGCTCAACAGTTTGGTTTATGTTGTTAGAAATGACCATACATTGGTTAACAAAGTAATATGTGAGAGGAAAACGTATGGATGGCACTGTTTGCTTTTTATGTTCTTAGTCCCAAATAAAAGGCACTTGCGCTGTCATGACTTGGTTTGGATGTTGTTTTTTTTACCTTGTTGTGTCACTCAGCCATTTTGTATTCACATCTATGGTTATTTTGGTTCAAGTCTTCTTGTGGCAGCATGGAGAACTTTAAATTAATCAATTAGGAAAAAATAAATGAAGTTAGGATTGTTTCTGTGCCAATGTGGCCCAGTTGTACTGTACATTTTCCATGTCACCTCCCATCTCCATCCTAATTGCACTTTCACTCATCTCTCCAGCAGGGAGCTCACCAATCAATAACCATGCTGGCAGCACCCTGCTCATAGTACAACCATGCGTGCATTTACCTTTTAATGTTGCCCTGTGGGTTTGCTCTTGCATGTTGAGGCAGCAGGAATTATACAAGTGCACTTGTTTTATTTTTAGAACAAGTGAAGAATTGAACGAAGAGGTTGATTAAAGATGTATCGGTGCCACAGAATAATGGCAATAATTACTAGCTCATTGCAAACTACAAACCACGCCGTGATATTTAAATAATGCAGAAATATAATCGAAACTGACACCCTTTTGCAGAATTGATGTCTGTAGCTCTAATTACGCGGAGCAGCAGGGGGAGCTGAACTCTACCAGATTGCAGCCTCATTGGCTGGAAAGGATGTGGGCGGATTTGCGCTGACGTTGCCCATACTCGGGATTAACTTGTTTTCATGTCGCCATATCTATCACATTTTGTAGCGGGGGAGCCTGATCACATGCAGATTGTTGACATAGATGATTTCTTATCTTCTACAAGCCCTTAAAGAAGTTTCTATGTGTGTGTGGTGCATATGAGGATGGGTATGGTACCGCAGAGGCGCGCAGTGCAATGTGAGCGCATGGATGAGGAGCACGCATCGCACTGAGGTTACTGTCTTGTCACACAGATGGGGGCCGACGGCAGTAAACACAGGAAGGTAAGTTGACTGAAATTCCCGGCTGAGGTATGACGCACGTAAGGTGAGTTTCTCCCTGTTTCCATGGAGATGATTTTATGAACGAAACCACGACGCAGCCAATCCTGGATGAGTCTGTCTAAACACTTTTAACACGCAATTAAACTAAAGTGTAATCCAATTACGTTGTTAATGACAGGTTAATAGTAGGTTTGTTGCAATTAAACTTCCAAATTAAATCTTAACATTGCTGCACGCAGTCCGTTGTCAGGCAGATTTGCTATCGATGGCAGTGATGATTTCACTAATGCGCCCCTTAATGATAATAACCCGCATGGTTGATTGCACACATCTTGCTCCACAGAGCATCAGATCTGTTGTGCAGCCCAGAGGCGAGGAGAGGGACTGTGTGGCTAAATGAGTGACTGCAGCTTGCATGTAGACAGCATGTAGGAAGGGTTTGAGAGTGTTTAAGAAAAAAAATGGAGCTTTTCTGTTGCCTATGAGCTCCACTGATGCAGTGGAGTGATGCAGAGTTGGGAATATAAGTCAACAGTGGAAGACTAAACCCCCACCCCCCAGTTTTTGAAAATGAAGCAATGTTAGGCAACTTTCCCTTGTAAAATAGTACATTTTAAAAGCCTCCCTTTGTCCTGCATGGCTTACACCAGCACTATTGGCTCATAAATTCCTGGGCCATGAACTTCCAAAAGGTTAAGTAAAACATTGCTTTAAGAAGTGCACACCTGAAGATAAGGGTTGATACTTGTCCTTGTGTAAAACAGTCTTAACAGAGTGTCAAAGTGGGGTTTTGTAAACATTGGATTAACAGTGTTAGTCAATTTGAGACTCTAGGACTTTACATGCAGAAGCACTGATCTAGGCTTTTAAGGTCTTGGTTGGAAATTCACATGAAATTACTTTTTACAACATCTTCTGAGAAAGCACCATCACTGACCTGCTCCATAATCATTCAGGGCATTAATTCCACAGATCCATGAGCAATTTGTTTCATGTTACACCTAATCTGTGCCATAACTGCCTCTTGGTCCATCCCTCTCCTCAACAGAGGCCCATTGAAGGGCAAGAGGATGAGCACTTCTCATCTGGGTGGCGCAGCTTCCTCTCCAGCATGGGCCTGTCAATCCCAGCAGGCCTTTGTCGCCTGTCCTCATCCGCCCTGCGTCTGGGACAGCGTCGAATGCTCCAAGGCAAGCCGCCTGAAATCCCAGAGCACGTCCTGAGGTTGGCAGGAGTTGGCCCGGACAAGCTGAGAGCAGAGTGGAGCCTGCCAGGGTTCATTACCATGTTCCTGCCCGAATTCCCACACAGAACTGTGCCTGGACAAGAGCACTTTCAGGTACACTTCAATTCCTTTGACACCAACAGTGTGTAATGCTTAATATAATCAGATAGACCTTTTCACTGGGCCTGTTTCCCTAATTACCAGGTGCTGGGTTACATCACCAAAGGTTCGTTTGGACCCATTCTGAAAGTGAAGGACAAGGCCAAACAGAAAACTTATGCTGTCAAAGTGAGTATTTTGCCTGTATCTCACATTTGAAATGTTTTAACATTCACACCACTAAGATTCTTGTACCAAAATATTACTTTAGTTTGATACATATTTTTTGTGAATTCTTAGAATCTTATGTAAGTCTTATTTCATCTAAATATTTTTGTCGGTCAACAGGTTATACCTAAATCAGAGATTCTGAGACTCGGGGTCTTGGAGCAGTCAAAAGAAGAAGTTATTGTCCAGGTGGGTACTGGTAGTTTGTAGGTTTGAACAAAAAAAACTTTTCACACATTAATATATTTCATTTAAATTACTTTTTAGATTTTGGAAAGAGTAAATACATCACCCAAAACCTGAGCTAATCTTCATTCAACAAGTATTCTTTTGCATACTTTGGAATACTTGATGATGTGTTTCATGTGTTTCTGATTTCTTGACTTAACTGTATCATAGATAAAAAAGTGAGTATCGAAAAAAATATTACACTTTCAACGATGTCAAAGCGAAAGCAATGAATTTTTATATTCAACCTTATACAAAAGAGTGAGAATAAGTGAATATTGATATTTTTCAGCATCAGAAGAAGAGTAAAACAGGGTTTCCGCCTTAAAAGCCTTTCTTTTTGCAGTCTTAAAGCTTTTACACAGATAAGATCTAACTCAAATATATGTTAAGTAAAAACTGTGAAACAGAATATAAAATATCACTATATGTAGATGATGTGATATTATACATATCTGATGTGCATAATTCTTTATTAGTTTGTATTATTTGTATATAAATCATAGAATGTATTGAGGCTTCAACATATTTGATGAGACATCTTCAGATATGGACATCATAAACTATTTAGGTATTTTCCTCTGCACTTCCCTCAAAAATGAATATGTGATGTCTAATTTTAACTAGTTTCATGTGTAATTACTAACAAAACCTGGAGTTGTAAATGAGTCAACTCTGAGAAAAATGGTTGGACTGAGGGAAGAAAAAAGTGCGGACCTCTCTTTTATCAATGGTCGGAATTGAGATTTTTTTTTTTCCCCAGTTGACCTTTGACTTTTGCCTACAGCGTCAGGTTCGCCACCCATTTGTCCATGACCTCCAGGACTGCTGGCAAACACAGCGCCACCTCTACATTAGTGAGTCAGCCAGAGACCAGTGACCCAATCCAACCCAGATCCACTATCCAAAACCCCTCGCTCCACCTTTTGTCACCTCAACTCCAACAGTCTTGTCCAGGATCTACCCACAACCTCCAACTGGACACCTAAAACATGACAAACAAAAGACAAACAGCCTCCCATAGTCCTAAGACCCAAGTCTTTTAATTCTGGGTGTTTTGCCTGAACTTCACCTAGAGACAGAAACATAACCCCACCCCAGTCTACCACTGCTTGTGCATCCTGTAGCTGCTTTGCTTCCCTCTTCCTCTCCTCCAGAGCATTAACCCTTTTTTTTCCTCCAAATCAGCCACTGACTCAGAAAGTGTGACCCAGTTTGTTTGCTTCCCCACCCCCTGTGAACAGAGAGTGTGTTAGCCTGGGGACCAGATGTTGAAGGCAGCTCAGCGAGAGTACATGTGTCACATTCAAAAAAGAGAGGACGCTCCTTTTTACTTAACCTGTGAATCATCACTGAATCACATGTTTTAAGCCTTAAATATAAAGCCTGAATCCACTTTTACAGGGGTGGAAAATCATTGTTGACTTGTTTTCAATGGGCCTAAACTTTAAAACGATGCTGCACTTCTTGTTGTATCACTTGTATTTACACTGTCCTCAGCTCCAGACAGCACGCCTCTCACCTACTTTGTTTCACCAGTGTGTGTTCCAAATCCCGCTGACCTTCACTCCCCCTTACACCTTACATTACATGACCAACGCATGTTATTAATGTTGAGCCTTTTCCCGTAGTGTGTGAGTACTGCAGCACAGGAGACCTGTACACCTACTGGCAGATGATCGGTCAGTTCACAGAGGACGCAGTGCGAGTGTTCGCAGCAGAGTTAGGATGTGCGCTCGGTGAGTATGCCCCTACGGTTAAACCTACTTACATATTATACTTTTCACCTTTCTCCTCAAATATCCCAGTTAGATCAGAGTTCACTACATGAAATGTTCTACAGTGTTTAATCATAAGTAATTATAAAAATAGAGGTCTAATTAAAATGAGATGAGCTCCCAAAGAATCTCCCACAGCAACAAAGCAGGGCCTTTTTAATAATATAGGGCAGTAGGAAGACAAAGCATCTTCATTCTCTGGTGTTATATTTTTGTTCCTCTGCTTTGCTGTTGTTTTTTTTTTTCCCACAGGATTTCTGCATGACTTTGGGATCATCCACAGAGATGTGAAGGTAAGACAAGAGTGAGGTTATTTACTCAACCAGGACTAAAATACAAATAATTTATTTTGAATAATTAAGATAATTAAGATTATATTCCCAACAAGTAATGAAATATCTATAATTCAGAGACGTTAAAAAAATTATGATGTTTAAGGACATAAAAATCCTCTGATTTGAATAATGAATTGTATCTGATGTGTATTTTTTTAATGTTACCATGTTAAAAATCCTTAAAATGGCATCTTCTCCTCCTTTCTCATTAAAAATCCAGAATCTATAAATATGTAAATACATATCATTTCAAAAGTTGAACTGCTGTTCTCAGTGCGTGTTCACTGGAGGTTTCAAGTTCAAGTTACAAACTGTCTTGATGTCACAAATCATGCTGGTAGATATGTAGAAAACAGCCTTCTGGTGTCAAACTGTGCACAGTGAAGTTGATAATAGTATTATTTAAATCCAATTTATTATATTAAGAGGGTCAAAATACAGTAAACAGAGTTTTTCTCTGATCAGCTAATTACAACTGTTGGTTATAAAAGGCAGCAGATGAATTTTAGTTGTGTGTGAATATGTATTAAAGTCTCATTTGTACTTTTTTTGTAGATGGAGAATATCCTGCTGACAGACAATGGTGAGTGAAACCAGCAGAGAGCAGCATAGCTCTGGTATGCAGAAGAAGTACAGAACCTTCCAGAGAACATCCTGACGATGCACAGCTGTCAGTCAACACACATTAATGCAACAGTACATCTCTGAGCACTAAGAGGGAACAGCCTTTGTATTTAATTGCATTCACTGACTAGATCAGATTATGAACTTTTTTTTATTCCATGCCATGAAATGTGTTTACATGAACTATAGCTGCATCAGTTAGAAGAATCTGATTCACACTGATGTAGAGAAAATGGTCTATTCTAGGACACCTCCGCTTAGCTGACTTTGGTTTGTCCCGTCGCCTGGAGCGAGGAGGAAGAGCCTTTACTATTTGTGGGACCATCCAATATATGGGTGAGAAATATTCCACCACATTCATCCATGTCCACCTCTGTAGCTAATCCTATCAGAAAATAGTGATCTGCAAATGCATTTTGTACATTTTTGATTGATGAAACTAGGAAGTGAATATGCTAATGTACAAATATCAAGTACATCCAATGCTGTGAGCATGCTCTGTCTGCTCTGCAGCCCCAGAGGTCCTGAGTGGTGGACCCTACAACCACGCAGCTGATTGGTGGTCGCTGGGAATTCTGCTTTTCTCATTGGTTACTGGGAAGGTGAGATGTTGCCAGGCCCAGTGTGTCCTGCATGATAAGCAGATATTACTCACGACAATAACTCTTTCAGTGACGTTGCCAAGCTCCAAGCTGAACATTTTGTAAAATGCATTTTGTGATTGATAGTTCTCTTTATGTACCTCCATTTTTCTTCAGTTCCCCGTGCCTCCAGAAGCTGACCACTGCAGTATGCTGAGGAAAGTGAGGAGTTTTCCCTATGAAATGCCCCTCAGCTTCAGCCCCCCGCTGGCCTTGCTAATCACTGAAGTAATTACAGAAAATGAAATCCTTTTGCTTTGAAACATTCAAATCTACACTTCTGACTAACTGACCACATGCACAGATATCTAATAACTCTCTCTGTGCAGCTGCTGTGCAAGACTCCCATCCGCCGACTGAAAACCCTTGACCGATTCAAGCGCCAAACCTTCTTCCACGGAACAACTTTTGACCTCGCCTTGTTGCAGCGCCAGCCTGTGGAGGTAACTTATGACTGTCTAAAGACAGACGGTGATGTTGCTCTCTCGCTAAGTCCCAGACATCACTCAGGTCTTTCCTCATTATCACTGTCCAGGTGATTCTGGAGCTGAGAGAGAGACCCGATCGCGCCGCCAAAGCTCGACGAGGCCTCACTTTGTCTCTGCAGCCCCTCAAAGGGTTCGACTACGACTCGCTGCTCAGCCCTCCTGCCACACCGGACACGCAGCTGGAAGGCGACATGCAAACTCACACAGCTGTGCCGTTGCCTGGCCCAGCACTCCCACTGCAGCCTGCTCAGGAAAAAGGTCCACGCAGAGAATTGTTTGTGTGACAGACTTTGAGTTTACAGTACAGTCACAAGCACACTTAAGGTGTATTTCTGCACATTTATTCACCCTAATACATACCACAAAGGTGTGGTGCACCACCTAAAATGTCTTATTTAGTTAAAAGCCAAAATAGCTGATTATAATTGAACTGGATTTTTTAGTTTTGAAGGGAATGATTCATTTGAGTAGAAAACACTATTTCTCCATTTGTATTAGGGAGTTTGATGCTTTTCTCTGTGATTTCATGAGCACTGGTTCCTTCTTCTTTTACTTGTTCTGCCTTCTCTCCAACAAGCACCTTTTCAAGCCTGCTGCATTTGCTCAACAGTTGTGCAAGAAAGATTGCGCTATAGTATTATCTACTTCCAATGTCCCAGTGAATGGTCACGGTTGCTCTGTTAATACATAATGTACGACTGCTATCAAGTTCACCCCCCGTGGAAAAGTCATGCTAGTTGAAGACAATGCACCGTATTCTGTTTTTTTATCCAGCAAACTATTTGTATCTAGGTAGAAATCCAACCAGAACCCTCCAACAAAGTGAATTGATTTCTGAGCTTCTGCATTTCTATTCATATTGCATGATTATGAAACAGAAGTAGAAGTAGATGGAAGAAACTCCCTTCCTTATTTCCTGAGTGATTACACTGTGATATTTCCTTTACAACCTATTTATTAATGCTGTGTGTACAAATTTTCCCAAACTCGACGTTTTTACTGCCTAAATTCTATAGCAACAGACAAGTCTCTCCTTCTATACTATATAAAATTCATACAAGCATCAAAACATCAGATTAAGATGTGTACGCCTTCAACTTCTACATTTTTATTGTTTATAAA